>JACYXH010000214.1:5000-15000 GCA_026745465.1 Lota lota | reverse complement strand
AGGTGAAGGCAGGGAGATGAGGTCACCAGGTGAAGGCAGGGAGCTGAGGTCACCAGGTGAAGGGGGAAGGCAGGGAGCTGAGGTCACCAGGTGAAGGGGGAAGGCAGGGAGCTGAGGTCACCAGGTGAAGGGGAAGGCAGGGAGCTGAGGTCACCAGGTGAAGGCAGGGAGCTGAGGTCACCAGGTGAAGGGGAAGGCAGGGACCTGAGGTCACCAGGTGAAGGGGGAAGGCAGGGAGCTGAGGTCACCAGGTGAAGGGGAAGGCAGGGAGCTGAGGTCACCAGGTGAAGGGGAAGGCAGGGAGCTGAGGTCACCAGGTGAAGGCAGGGAGCTGAGGTCACCAGGTGAAGGGGAAGGCAGGGAGCTGAGGTCACCAGGTGAAGGCAGGGAGCTGAGGTCACCAGGTGAAGGGGAAGGCAGGGAGATGAGGTCACCAGGTGAAGGGGAAGGCAGGGAGATGAGGTCACCAGGTGAAGGGGAAGGCAGGGAGCTGAGGTCACCAGGTGAAGGGGAAGGCAGGGAGCTGAGGTCACCAGGTGAAGGGGGGAGCTGAGGTCACCAGGTGAAGGGGGAAGGCAGGGTATGAAACGTCCTCTTCACAGCCACTCCCGTCAATACCGTATGGGAGGAGGTGCACCTGAGCAGGAGCAAGAGCTAGACCCCCCCCCCCCCCCCCCCCCCCCCCCCAACCACCCACCCACCAGCAGAGCTGTTGAACTCACCGCTGGCAGGGCGAAGAACGCCACACCAATCATGCTGAACGTGGCGGCCAGCAGACGGCCGTTCCAGGTCTTCGGCACCTTGTCCCCGTAGCCGATGGTGGTCAGAGTGATCTGTGAGATGGGAAACACCACATTTCCCAGCGGCACTAAGAAGTTAGCTAATCGGATCGGAACCTCGGCATGGGGAAAGAAGCGGAAAAAGCTTCAGGAAATTGAAAAACGACGTTATTTGCATTTGAGTTTCGAACAGTCTGCGTGTGCCTGTTTGTGTGAGCTAAACAACTGTTGTTGCTGTTGTTTACTGCAATTGGCACAGTAAATACCCTCACCAGTCCCCACCAAAGGGCGTCAGCATAGGTCTCGAATTCATCATTGGATCCCTTTTCCACTGAGTAGACCAGGAAGGATGCCAGTATGAGACACAGGAAGCCGATGTACCAGGCGGTAATGAGCTCCTGAAAGAGAACGAAATGTAATAACCAGTCTGTGTAATCACAGATCAATCTGAATCTACTGCAGTTGTGGGGGCGCTGCTACCACACACCATTTACAATATTCGATCAGAGTGGGGATTCACGACTATTCACACGGCATTCGGAATGTACTACCAAAGTGGGGACATTAGTAAACACACATTCAGAATGTACTACCAAAGTGGGGACATTAGTAAACACACATTCAGAATGTACTACCAAAGTGGGGACATTACTAAACACACATTCAGAATGTACTACCAAAGTGGGGGACATTAGTAAACACACATTCAGAATGTACTACCAAAGTGGGGACATTAGTAAACACACATTCAGAATGTACTACCAAAGTGGGGACATTAGTAAACACACATTCAGAATGTACTACCAAAGTGGGGGACATTAGTAAACACACATTCAGAATGTACTACCAAAGCGGGGGACATTAGTAAACACACATTCAGAATGTACTACCAAAGTGGGGGACATTAGTAAACACACATTCAGAATGTACTACCAAAGTGGGGACATTAGTAAACACACATTCAGAATGTACTACCAAAGTGGGGATATTAGTAAACACACATTCAGAATGTACTACCAAAGTGGGGACATTAGTAAACACACATTCAGAATGTACTACCAAAGTGGGGACATTAGTAAACACACATTCAGAATGTACTACCAAAGCGGGGGACATTAGTAAACACACATTCAGAATGTACTACCAAAGTGGGGACATTAGTAAACACACATTCAGAATGTACTACCAAAGTGGGGACATTAGTAAACACACATTCAGAATGTACTACCAAAGTGGGGGACATTAGTAAACACACATTCAGAATGTACTACCAAAGTGGGGACATTAGTAAACACACATTCAGAATGTACTACCAAAGTGGGGGACATTAGTAAACACACATTCAGAATGTACTACCAAAGTGGGGGACATTAGTAAACACACATTCAGAATGTACTACCAAAGTGGGGGACATTAGTAAACACACATTCAGAATGTACTACCAAAGTGGGGACATTAGTAAACACACATTCAGAATGTACTACCAAAGTGGGGACATTAGTAAACACACATTCAGAATGTACTACCAAAGTGGGGACATTAGTAAACACACATTCAGAATGTACTACCAAAGTGGGGGACATTAGTAAACACACATTCAGAATGTACTACCAAAGTGGGGGACATTACTAAACACACATTCAGAATGTACTACCAAAGTGGGGGACATTAGTAAACACACATTCAGAATGTACTACCAAAGTGGGGGACATTAGTAAACACACATTCAGAATGTACTACCAAAGGGGGGACATTAGTAAACACACATTCAGAATGTACTACCAAAGTGGGGGACATTAGTAAACACACATTCAGAATGTACTACCAAAGGGGGGACATTAGTAAACACACATTCAGAATGTACTACCAAAGTGGGGGACATTAGTAAACACACATTCAGAATGTACTACCAAAGTGGGGACATTAGTAAACACACATTCAGAATGTACTACCAAAGTGGGGGACATTAGTAAACACACATTCAGAATGTACTACCAAAGTGGGGGACATTAGTAAACACACATTCAGAATGTACTACCAAAGTGGGGGACATTAGTAAACACACATTCAGAATGTACTACCAAAGTGGGGGACATTAGTAAACACACATTCAGAATGTACTACCAAAGTGGGGACATTAGTAAACACACATTCAGAATGTACTACCAAAGTGGGGACATTAGTAAACACACATTCAGAATGTACTACCAAAGTGGGGACATTAGTAAACACACATTCAGAATGTACTACCAAAGTGGGGGACATTAGTAAACACACATTCAGAATGTACTACCAAAGTGGGGGACATTAGTAAACACACATTCAGAATGTACTACCAAAGTGGGGGACATTAGTAAACACACATTCAGAATGTACTACCAAAGTGGGGACATTAGTAAACACACATTCAGAATGTACTACCAAAGTGGGGGACATTAGTAAACACACATTCAGAATGTACTACCAAAGTGGGGGACATTAGTAAACACACATTCAGAATGTACTACCAAAGTGGGGGACATTACTAAACACACATTCAGAATGTACTACCAAAGTGGGGACATTAGTAAACACACATTCAGAATGTACTACCAAAGTGGGGGACATTAGTAAACACACATTCAGAATGTACTACCAAAGTGGGGGACATTAGTAAACACACATTCAGAATGTACTACCAAAGTGGGGACATTAGTAAACACACATTCAGAATGTACTACCAAAGTGGGGACATTAGTAAACACACATTCAGAATGTACTACCAAAGTGGGGACATTAGTAAACACACATTCAGAATGTACTACCAAAGTGGGGGACATTAGTAAACACACATTCAGAATGTACTACCAAAGTGGGGGACATTAGTAAACACAGATTCAGAATGTACTACCAAAGTGGGGGACATTAGTAAACACACATTCAGAATGTACTACCAAAGTGGGGACATTAGTAAACACACATTCAGAATGTACTACCAAAGTGGGGGACATTAGTAAACACACATTCAGAATGTACTACCAAAGTGGGGGACATTAGTAAACACACATTCAGAATGTACTACCAAAGTGGGGGACATTAGTAAACACACATTCAGAATGTACTACCAAAGTGGGGGACATTACTAAACACACATTCAGAATGTACTACCAAAGTGGGGGACATTACTAAACACACATTCAGAATGTACTACCAAAGTGGGGGACATTAGTAAACACACATTCAGAATGTACTACCAAAGTGGGGGACATTAGTAAACACACATTCAGAATGTACTACCAAAGTGGGGGACATTACTAAACACACATTCAGAATGTACTACCAAAGTGGGGGACATTAGTAAACACAGATTCAGAATGTACTACCAAAGTGGGGGACATTAGTAAACACACATTCAGAATGTACTACCAAAGCGGGGGCCCCACCTTGCTGTGAGCGTAGACGACGGACCCCAGCAGCTTCCAGGTGCCTCCCCGGCGGTCCATACGCAGCATCCGGAGGATCTGCAGGAAGCGGAGACTTCTGATGGCGGACGTGGCGAACACGTTGCCTTGGGAACCGGCCGCCAGCACTGACACCGACGCGATCAGCACCATGATGTCTGGTCAGAGAGAAGAAGAAGATGTCGCGCCGGAGCACGTTTGACTGTGTTTTCTGTGCTTCGTATGCCTTGATTATTCTTGACTTGATTTTCGTATTATTTATTATTTATTATTTATTACACTCCCCAACACCTATTGCAGTCCAGGCCATCCCCCTGTGTGTCCTTCTCAAGGTTACTTAAAAAGAATAAAAATAAAAGCTTTGTTTTATAGAAACTTGGCATAACTTTGGTTGCTGTTGGAAACGTTACACTTTCTCTCGGATTCGTACGTGATGAATGGTGGCTGGGGCTGGAATCGTTTAGCTTTCTGCCGTGGCAATTAACAAAATGTCCTCTTTTCAGTTTCACTCAGTGAGTGAGCTCTGTGAGTGAGCTCTGTGAGTGAGCTCAGTGAGTGAGCTCAGTGAGTGAGCTCTGTGAGTGAGCTCTGTGAGTGAGCTCTGTGAGTGAGCTCAGTGAGTGAGTGAGCTCTGTGAGTGAGCTCAGTGAGTGAGCTCTGTGAGTGAGCTCTGTGAGTGAGCTCTGTGAGTGAGCTCTGTGAGTGAGCTCTGTGAGTGAGCTCTGTGAGTGAGCTCAGTGAGTGAGCTCTGTGAGTGAGCTCTGTGAGTGAGCTCTGTGAGTGAGCTCAGTGAGTGAGTGAGCTCTGTGAGTGAGCTCAGTGAGTGAGCTCTGTGAGTGAGCTCAGTGAGTGAGCTCTGTGAGTGAGCTCTGTGAGTGAGCTCTGTGAGTGAGCTCTGTGAGTGAGCTCTGTGAGTGAGCTCAGTGAGTGAGCTCTGTGAGTGAACTCTGTGAGTGAGCTCTGTGAGTGAGCTCAGTGAGCGAGCTCAGTGAGCGAGCTCAGTGAGCGAGCTCAGTGAGCGAGCTCAGTGAGCGAGCTCAGTGAGCGAGCTCAGTGAGCGAGCTCAGTGAGCGAGCTCAGTGAGTGAGCTCAGTGAGTGAGCTCAATGAGTGAGCTCAGTGAGATCGCGGTTGCCCGCTAGTTTAGGAACAGGACAGTTCTGTTGTCAACTTAAAGGGAACTTTCAAACTAGGACAACACACAACAAAGTCCCTTGGGTCCCTCAACTTTCCGGAGGTGGGAGAGAAACTGGACGAGCACTTCATTAAAACAACAACAACAACAACAACAACAACAACAACAACAACCTTGATGTAACCGCGGCTCACCGATCACACAGAAGGGCTTTCTGGCAAACTTGAGCCTCCCCCTCCAACCGCGGTAGCGACAGCAGCATCCTGCGGCCCAGATCCTTACGATGTACTCCACCCCAAACACCACGATGGTCACGATTTCCTGGGGGCGGGGCAAAACACAACAGCCTTCTCACACTGTCCTGCTCCACAAGACACACACACACACACACGCACACCTCCGCTGACTACAGAAGCGCAAAGGAACGCTCAGACCCCCCCCCCCCAATATTGCCCCCCCTTCATCACGTTGGGAAAGTATGGGCGCGCGCACGCACACACACACACACACACACACACAGACCCTAGGGGTATGTGTCACATTCACACATAATGCACATTATTCTTTCATTTTGTCTGCATCTCACATGAAAAAGCATGACGTCAAAAGAAAACTAACATTACATGTGCCTCCGCTAAATTGTTCACTGCACATGGTTACATTTCTTCGCGCTGCTCATTTAAAACAAATGATAACACGAACAATAACAGAAAGTTGAAATGATATTGTATCATCGCCATCACATAGTTTTACATTATAACCTGGCCAAGAAAGCAGCAATTACACAATGAGAGTGTTCTGCCCCAGCACCCTTCGGCGGTTCACATGCTCTGTCTAGCACAAACAGTTATCTGTGGACGCTAAATGAAACAGCGTTGGCAGATGTGATGCAGACACCTTACCAGGATGTACAAGGCACTCTCTGAGCTATTTTTGAAGTCTCTGATGGTGGCAAAGACGGACAGAATAAGGCAGGAAAAGACCAAGAGGAAGCTGAAAGAGAGAGAGAGAGAGAGAGAGAGAGAGAGACAGGACAGAAAACGTGTTAGTGCTCTTGTCAGAAAAGTTAGCAAAAAAAGATTAGAAGTTAGAAAATAACCCTCCTCATGTCCCACTGTTTGACTGGAGGAAGATGGACGAATCTTAACTAAGGGCGGGATAGCCTCGGGGTTAGGGACCCCAGCCCAAAAGCTCTGGGTTCAAACCCCAATGTCCACAGCTTACCCGTGGCGTACCTGCAGAGCGACGTCCTGACTCCTACCTGCTCAGTAACATCTACACTTTGCAATACCGTGACGCACACGTCCCTCACCGTAGCTCGCTGAGGAGAAAAGCGTCTGATAAAGGCCTGAATTACAGTCAACTCCCACTTCCCCTAAAGACCGACTAGAACCAGAGGATGAGACGAGGGAGGAGAGCGCAGAGCAGTCGGGGGGGGGGGGGGGGGGGGGGGGGGGGGGCACAGACAGGAAGCCGAGCAGAGTTCAGCGGAGGTAACCTGATTTCCCACTAATTCAGAAATCCACCCAAGACACTTCTAGGTTTAACAACTGGAACACTGCTGTGTAATCTCATCAGCCAGGGGATATCACATCAGGAACTGTGTCGGGTCCCTGCGCGCGGCTTTGTGCAGCTACCTGGTCACCTAAAAGGCGATGCACGGCGCGCCAACGCTGCTGCAGGACTGCTGCGCGTCCTTCAGCCAGCCTTCACTAAATGGACAGCGTTGGCTCGCCTGCGTTTTGTGTTTGCGATCTCACTCTCGGTTTGGTCGCGGGAAGGGACACAAACGCATGGTCACCATTAACTTTATTTACATGTGTGATTAGAGGTGCGCAGTACCGCACAGTGAAGCAGTCCATGCACACAAAGTGTGTTATTTCAATGTACAGTTGGACACAAAGTGTGTTATTTCAATGTACAGTTGGACACAAAGTGTGTTATTTCAATGTACAGTTGGACACAAAGTGTGTTATTTCAATGTACAGTTGGACACAAAGTATGTTATTTCAATGTACAGTTGAACACAGGGTTATTCTAGATCACACATTTCTTATCGCTGCATTGCACGGTATTTTTTAAAAGACACACTAGAAAAATCCAGTGTAAATTGAATAAGTAACAGCAGTCACAGTGCATGTGATCAAGCATAACAGTATTGAACAAGTAAAATATATAATATAAGGTGTTTCTCGAAACACAAATAGACAATGTGCACACGCATTGGCCCACGCATTGACTGGATCGATACAAAACAAGTGTAAAGCCATTAAAAACGGAGCATCTCTAAGAGGTAGTATTGATTAAAAGGATGGATTGGCTATCACCTACTCTTACATGATAACCAAAGGCTTGTGGACAGACGTAACCTGACTCGAACCAGGCTTCAAGGGGAAATGGGGGACTGCTTCGAGGTATTCTCCTTCGTTTGATTGGCCGGCACGATCAGGTGAGCTTAAAGCTGGATGTGGGCCGTGTGGCTGGAGCAGGGCAGCAGCGAGACACTTCTCGGGGGGGGGGGGGGGGGGGGGGGGGGGGGTTGTGTGGAGCAGGGCAGCAGCGAGACACTTCTCGGGGGGGGGGGGGGGGGGGGGGGGGGGGGTTGTGTGGAGCAGGGCAGCAGCGAGACACTTCTCAGGGGGGGGGGGGGGTTGTGTGGAGCAGGGCAGCAGCGAGACACTTCTCAGGGGGGGGGGGGGGGGGGGGTTGTGTGGAGCAGGGCAGCAGCGAGACACTTCTCAGGGGGGGGGGGGTTGTGTGGAGCAGGGCAGCAGCGAGACACTTCTCAGGGGGGGGGGGGGTTGTGTGGAGCAGGGCTGGCTGGCGTCCAGAAGCAGAGCTAATGGAGAGCGCCTGGTGAAAACTAATACAGGGGATTTAAACGAAGCACTCAAAAGGCAGGGACAACCTGCATGAATCACCGCAGAGAGATGCGGAGAGAGAGCCCAGAGGAGCAGAGAACCTCTAGCGCAACATGACACATCGCAGACCGCCTCGCCTCGTACGGTGCGCTAATCACACTGCTGTAATGGCACGGCTTTAACCGCATGCAGACTTCCATGAAACGGTAGCCCATGCTAACGTCGGTCTGAAACCTATCGTTTACTGTTGAAGGAGAAAGGTAGGCTTGTTGAAACAAGGACACCTCTCTCAAAAGGTGCACAGTAAGTTGTGGAAGTGGTGTCGTCTAAGCATTAGCTAAATTAAAGATGATCTCACAACAGAAATCAGATGCTACTTATGTAAGATAATCTCATGTATTTCAGACCTCCTCTACACACAAATGGCTGTACGTCTTGAAGCTTCACTTTGTACAACACACTACACCTAGCAGGAACAGCATACAGCCAGCATGTGTTACACACACACCGTTCCCCCACCGGGGCTGCGTGAGAAGGTTCCACGGAGTACTTGTAAAGACTTTGATCTTGCATTGTTGTAATTACAAAACAACAATGAAGGTGTACATTATTAATGTTTGCTAAATAATCTATAGGTTATGTTTATTATGGCTGGTCGATAAAGTTCAGCCCAGAAATAGAAGTACGCCTCAGCTTCTTCCATTTGTAACGCCTCCAGGCCAGTACAATATTAATAACGATGCTAAATTATAAATGGTATTGTATTAGTTCAAAGGAACATGGTTCTGGTTTGGTGAAGGGGAACTTGAGCCATACCTATGCGGCTGTGGGGATGCATGAGCCAAAAAGGTATGAGAAACACTGTACTACACCTAGCACGTAGCACACAGGCCTACCGAACATTTAGGTTGTGGATGCGACCCCTTGCGCTTAGCACATATTGAATCCAGCTCGTAGCATCAACTAAACCGACTGCTTACAATCATTCTACACTCTGTGCGTCATCTCAACCAACCGGCCTGCTCCAACCTCTCCTAACTTCATTCGCCCCAGCTCTGCTACAGTTACACACCAGAAGGTCGAAGCACAATAGGTTGCATCCTTCCACAAAACCGCCTCACCAGCGGTTCCGGAGCAATGTTGCACAAACAGCGGTGGTGCAAAGGGAGGGCTAGACCGGGCCAACTTCTGCACCAGCTCAGACGCCGAGTCAGCAGATGTTTTCCGCCTGGACCTTGACCTTTTTTTTCTTTCGCAATATGTGCCAACGTGTGGCGACTGAGGTTCCCGTCTTGGTCGCTGAAGTCATTTCCACACAGCAGACATAAAATGGCTCCCTTTTGTTGTTTTCAGCCACTGACACAAGTCTACCTACTAAGTTGACTATTCATACATTTCGCAGACAAGTCTATGCAGACTTACGGACCTAAAGTGAAAGATGTCATTAACGTGCAGGTTGGGGTTAGGGATACCTGGCTTTAGCTGATGATCGCTGAGGTCAGGAGCTCTCTCGCGTTGCAGAGTGAATTAACAAACTGGGAATCAGGGAATGTCCCAAAATCGCTGACTTTGAACGCACAAATGACACTTGTTTTTGGTTCCACCTTTTTTGCATCAGTCATGGAGGAACGTGATTGGTTTTCGAAACACGCAGACAAACAAGCTGACCTCTAACGCCTGTTTCTGATCGACGGAAGTACTTATTTGACGGATAAATTGGTGCGTTTGAACGTTTCGTGGTCAAGATTGCTTTGCACTTTCATATATGCAACGACAAACTATAATA
>JACYXH010000213.1:0-124869 GCA_026745465.1 Lota lota | reverse complement strand
TTTAAAATAAGTGTCAAAATAATAAAATCAATCAACCCATTGGTCAATCATGCCTGGGTTGATTAAATCACTGGAGGGAGAGGAGAGGTGTGAAAGGTCACCAGGATTAGAGTGACTACCTGATGTCAAGCCCTTTGAAACACAGCCTTTGGGCTTTGAATCAGTGGATGTTTTTATTCTTCAAATTATAGTTATTTCAAATTATTTTAATCAAATCTTATAGCTGCAGTGTAAAAAACAGGTCCATGTTAAAAACTCATTCTTCATATAAGTAGGTAGATATTATATTACCACATTATATTAACCCTTTGGTCTCCTTCCCTTGTCTCTTTTAAACCTAATCTTACACAATTACGTAAGTGCTTCATGGTAAGCAGAACAACTCCTGTACTTATCACTAACTAGATTTAGATTTTGAGATTGTAGCAATGTCCGTGGCTGCAGCCCACTTAGGTGGCTGCCACACTCAACCTAGGTAGCTTTTCTGGGCTCCTCCATAACCAAGGACGCAGAGTGGTGGTGTTGGAAACCGGTTAATTGTAGGGTTTGCAGACAATGCTACATGACAATCATGCTCCATGTTGCCATGCAGGATATCTCGCCTACATGACAATCATGCTCCATGTTGCCATGCAGGAGATCTCTCCCTGAGTGTGTGTGGTGATGGCTGGTTTAACCTGGGCAAATTGATTGCTCAATGCGCAACAGGTGTGCAGCTTCACCCAGCCCCAGAGTCCAATCAGTCTGACTCGGGCCAGGTGAGGCTGCTTAAACCAGCCACCATCCACACACACTCCACAGAAATCTGTTGCCAAAGTTGATATATTACTAGCACAGAACCAGGGCAGACATCACTGAATCCACAGGGAAACGTGTTTTTCCAGAGGACTGTGAAGTGTTCTTCTTACCGTACTTGTTTGGATGGTGGGTGATTGAACTGATTGCCAATAGAAACATGGAACTCCCGTTGCGCTGGGGAGAAAAATAAACCCTTTAATAGAACACGTAAAGAAGCCATGCGTTCATCTTAAAAACACTTTCACGAACAGGTCGTTTCACTGACCTTCACTCCTTTTAGTTCATTGTTGTTCACCACATAGTTATTAAAATTGTCTTTAATGTTTGTATTATATCATTTCTTTCTTCATTTATATTAAATGCGTTTTCAAAGTAGATTATCTTTAGATGTTTGAATATGTCGATTACATGGGCTCAAACAATTCACAGAAGGTCGCTTCAAAAGCATCTTCTCCTGTTTAAAGATGTGTTATACTGCTCATGTGATGAACAAAATACTTTCAAAGACAGGTTGGTAAAGGTGCTGGATTTGGTAAAGGAACTTTGACCGAAGCACAGCTGTCCTCCACATCTGTTGTTCAGAGCGGGATCAGCATGGAGGCCAGAAGCTCGGGGACACCAGAAGAGAAGGGCCAGAGAGATCAGCTCAGCTTGACTTCTTCTTCCGGCCACTATGGCTCCATCGCCGACGGCCTGGCCAAGTCCACGACCCCCTTGGTGGGGGAACCGGCTCTACGGTCCTACGCGGCCGTGGCGGTCCTCTGCTTCCTCAATCTGCTCAACTTCATGCACCGCTACACCATCGCAGGTCAGCTTCCTCAGGCAATACACTCAGGTGTGCTGGAACTGTGTTTAGCATATTAGATCAGGGGCCGTGACCCTCCAATACCACCTATTGGAGGTACTTTTCGCTCAGGGCCCGATATCTTTGCAGTAAAATAGGCAATATATTCTTATTGCCATATGAAAAAGTGAGATAATTCACATTTCTCTATGAATATCGTTTTTCATTCGACTTCATTTGATCATGAATATATATGAAGACTGAAAAACGGAAGACTGGATCTCCTTTTCAGGCATTAAACATACTATTGATCTACTGAAACAGACAAGGCATGTAGGAATACATATCTTTTTAAACGTGGTCTACTGGTGCCCAGCTGGGACCCACAGCTCGAGAGCCACTGCTTGAATGAGAGTGGCAGAGTTTGACGTCTTGTTGGCACATTTGTTCTTTGTTTTCTAAAAGGGTCCTCCTCAATATCCAGAAATATTTTGACATAAACGACAGCACGTCCGGTCTTCTTCAGACAGGTGTACACACACACACACACACACACACACACACACACACACACACACACACACACACACACACACACACACACACACACACACACACACACACACACACACACACACACACACGTGTGTTAGGCATCACAAATTACCTAAAGAATCAGAGTCAAAATATCATTTTTTTAAACTCAATGTTAATGCATTCACAGTTTTCATTTTCAGTTTCATACTTTTGGCTCCCGTGTTTGGTTACCTTGGCGACCGTTACAACAGGAAGTGGATCATGATTGGAGGCCTGAGCGTGTGGCTTGTGATGACTGCAAGCGGCTCCTTTGTCAATAAGTCGGTGAGACAGTTTTGCTATGTTATCATACAAGTGTACCTGTCTGTGGGTTAACAGGTACCTGTCTGTGGGTTAACATGTACCTGTCTATGGGTTAACATGTACCTGTCTGTGGGTTAAGAGGTACCTGTCTGTGGGTTAAGAGGTACCTGTCTGTGGGTTAAGAGGTACCTGTCTGTGGGTTAAGAGGTACCTGTCTGTGGGTTAACAGGTACCTGTCTGTGGGTTAACATGTACCTGTCTGTGGGTTAACAGGTACCTGTCTATGGGTTAACATGTACCTGTCTGTGGGTTAACAGGTACCTGTCTGTGGGTTAACAGGTACCTGTCTGTGGGTTAACAGGTACCTGTCTGTGGGTTAACAGGTACCTGTCTGTGGGTTAACATGTACCTGTCTGTGGGTTGCGCTCCACCTCCAGTACTTCTGGGTGCTGGTGCTGATGAGGGCCTTGGTGGGGACGGGGGAGGCCAGCTACTCCACCATCGCCCCCACCATCATAGGAGACATGTTCTCCGGAGGTCGCAGAACAATCGCCATCTCCCTCTTCTACGTTGTCCTCCCCGTCGGAAGGTAGGTCTTATTTTATATTTATACATATCGTACATGTAGTACATATCATACATATTATATTTAACATGCAAAGTAGTATTTTCAATGCACATGGTGAAAAACACCTTGTTGGCTTACAGCAGGGGTGCTTAAGCTTTTTAATCACATATTAGTGTGTCCGTGGACCACCAATTCTGGTGTGCTCAGAGTTTTGGGAGCAAAATCAGGCCGCCTCCTCAACTGGATCATGACCCATTTTTTTTGTTTTCGAACCCCCTGTCTTACAGTATGTTTGGACTGTGATATATGGAATGCTATTCTCTGTTCCAAACAGATGCATTAAAGAATAACCAGCCCGTTCTTTGTCTGTTTCCAGCGGTCTGGGCTACATTATGGGATCCACCATAGCTACGGCCACCGGGGACTGGCGCTGGGCTCTGAGGGTAAAATGAGAAATGATCGTACAGTAGCAGTAGACCGTACAGTAGGCCTACATAAACAGTATATAGTATATTTGTTAAAGTTGCCATGAGGTCCGAGAGTTGTAAAGAGATAAGCAGAAAATTATCTAGTAGAAAAGAGCAGAAGAGAGCAAGATTTAAAAAAAGAATCCCCTCCCTGTCTCTGCTCCCTCCCTTCCTGCGTTTCCCTGCCATTGAGGGGTGTTGCATTCACACACGTTGTGATTGAGAGGAAAGGTGGATTCCCCTAACCAATCAGGAAAGAGATGTCCTGATTGTTCAGAAATGAGCCAGGAGCGGTCTAAAATCTTAATTGGCTCATGCAGGTGTGTCTCACTAACAGCTGACTGGTGGCCATGTCATTTCATACAAATTACCCTCAAGTAATAGCTCTTAAATGTTATGTACAGCACCTTTAAGCCTACACCCTTCACTCTGTCTTGGTGCTGCTTGGTGTTTCTCAGGTCTGTCCCATCTTAGGCGCAGTGGGCATGGTGCTGCTGGTCATCCTGTGTCCCAACCCCCCCAGAGGATCGTCTGAGACCAGGAGTCAGGTGGTCGCAGGACGGAGCTCCTACATGGCTCCTACGCCAGGCAGCCCTGCCTGGCGGAGCCATGCGACACCTCCGACAGGTAAGCAAGCCCCCCCTGATGTGGCTCTCACTGGCCTCAAACACTTTTTTATACATTTTAAAGGGGAACCATCACGCTCTGTTATTTATTTATTTTTAATGACGAGAGTACTGCTTCATACGCGGGTTGTGTAAAGAATTGCGGTCTGAATCATGAAATCCCTTTCCGCGAAAAGGATTGCTGGACGTGTTGACCCTTGACGTCAGTGGACCTTTTGGACCAGCGGAGAATGCAAATCCCAGACCTATGGCGTCAATGGTTCACCTTTTAAACAGAGTCGAAGCTGCAGACCGTGAACACACGAATGAGGCAGTACTCTGTTTTCTCAGAAAATAGCAGAGTGTGATGTTGAGTTTAAATTGTTGCCCCCGGCAACAGCTTCATCTTCGGCGCCGTCACAGTGGCAAGCGGGATTTTCGGCGTAGGCCTGGGCACGCTCCTGACCCGGTGGCTCATCGGCCGGGTGCCCAACATCGACCCCATCATCTGCGCCGTGGGCATGCTGGGCTGCATCCCCTGCCTCCTGGCCGCCATCTTCCTGGCTCCCAGAAGCATCCCGGTCACATATGTAAGCACACACGCATGCACGCGCGCACACGCACACATACATGCACACATCCCCACGCACACACAGACCCACACAGACCCACACACACACACACAAACAAACAGTTTGTTCCACCGCCTAGCTTCCTCCAAACTCAAGGTTGCTAGTGCATTACATCAGACATCCAATTTGAAGCTTCATGCAATGTGTGTCTGTGTGGTTTCAGGTGTTTGTTTTCATCGGGGAGTCACTGCTGTCACTAAACTGGCCCATAATGGGCGATATAGTGGTGGTGAGTTGGGGCTTTGCAATCGCATATTAAATTGAATGGAATACAAATATAATGAAATACATGAAATATTTTCGTCACCTCTAAAGTGTTTGTCCGTTTCAGTATGTGGTGGTGCCTACGCGCCGGGCCACCGCTATGGCGCTGCAGATTATGGTCTGCCATCTCCTGGGCGACGCGGCCAGTCCTTACATCATCGGAGTGGTGAGAAAAATGATTGAACTTGGAAATTGGATCATCTGATGATTGGAGAATAAAAAAATGGTGTCACTAATTACACCATGAGCTCTTCATCTCCCAGTTGCTTTTTGGCAACTGATTGCAGTAGGAATGTATGTGTGGCCTCAGTGGGTAAGTCTGAGAACAGCCAAAGAATAAAATCAGTATTGAACACAAGCAAGTTTCTAAAAACAACATCTGGACAAGGTGAAGAGTAGCTATAGGCTACCTAGAATCAGAAACAGGTTCTGATTGCGTTATTATTTAGTGGCCAACATAGTTGTTGGAAAGGGAGGGGTGAGAGGTGAGGGGGAGGTATTCAGTTGGTACGCAATCTGCAACCTCACGGCTAGATGCTACTAATTATACACACTGGACCGTTAATGTTGGATTTGAAGCACATTGATTTGAAACTGTTAAAAGGGATTTGAAAAGAATGCACACCCTTGAAACATAATTGACCAATCAGTATCAACTATTTAACAATTCTGTGTAATAAAGTAGTTTATATACGGCTTTGTTGAATACTCGTTTCTGATTGGTAAATTACGGCATTCAGCGGTCTGTCATTTCTGCATAACAGACCTCAGCTATGGTTAACAGACAGTTGCTATGGTAGCTATTTCCAAGAAAATTATACATCCGAACAATCTTAGCGGAAGCAATTCAATAAAATATAATTTTTATTATAGTCTGTGTCAAATTATTGATTTCTTTAGTAAGAAGCCGTGTAATAAGCGCTATAATGTACAGCGAGCCTGTCATTATCACGAAATAACGCCGAAAGGGTGATGCAGGAGAGGGTGATTCCAGTCCCCTCTTGAGTCACATAACCTCCCCACCCCATCCCTAGATCTCCGATTCGTTGAGTGCCTACGACCCGGACTCCCCGCAGTGGCGTTTCCATAGCCTCCAGTACAGCTTCCTGCTCTGTCCCGCCATCGCCGTTCTGGGCGGAGCCTTTTACCTGGTGAACACCCTGTACATCACACGGGACACGAAGGCCGCCCAGCTGTTCTCTGAAGGTAACTTTATATCACACAAATAAATACAAAATAAATAAAAAAGGACTTTAGTCGACCCTTGTATTCCACTGTGGATATAAAACATAATGTGGGTATATGAAGTGTGTATTAATGTTTTTACGAATATGAATCAGACTCATGCTGAATTATACCCAGGGTACAGCCTGCACTTTCTTCATGGCTGTTATCTGAACAACAGGCCTGTCTGTGCCCCCTCCCTCTATTAAATGATAGAACTCATAGTTGAACACAAATTCTAGGCCTACTTGCATACATGCATATGCTAATAAGCTGACAAATGTGTGTGTGTGTGTGTGTGTGTGTGGGTGTGGGTGTCCCCCAGGTGAACAGCCCACTGTGGTTCCTAAGTTGGGTTCACCTTAAATCGTTGGCATGGAGCCAACACCGGCTGATATTACAGACAATGTTTTTATCACTTCAGGAATATAATAATAAACATATTGGAAGAATGACTGAGACTGTTTCTCTACAAACCAACCATTGTTAAGCTACACCTACTTTCCACTTGGGGACGCTGTTGCACTGTAGTTGATATTATTTGTATAAAATGTTGCAAGAATGATTATGTGAAAACGACATTACTGTAGTCTGTCTGCCTTCCTGCCTGCCCCTCTGTCTATATCTGAGAGGGTTTATTACTACACAATTATTAACCTCTATATATAAATAGTAAGTAATAATTTGCCATTGCTAAGAAAGTGATATGCGGCTTCTTAAACAAATCAGTTAGTAGCTAGCTAGTAGTATAGTAATCACTGTCAGATTCGAGTATGTTCTCCTCCTTAGCAACGTTACCCTCAGCAATATTACAATTAAACTCAGATTCATCTGTAGGCCTAATAACGCATGATCCCACCAGCGTGGTGAAACATGCTGACCTCTTGGTTTCTGGATGTTCCTGGCCAGCCAATGAGTAGCTGCTGTCTGATTACGGCTGCTGAACTAGGCCTATCATACACATCTGAACTCTGTTTACTGCAGTGGGCAGTCACATGTGAAAATTATTAATTGAATTGTCATTTCACCTCACATACATTTTATTATGCTGTTCTTTCATCAATCTCTGTATGCCTTGTTTTTTTGCCAAATGAAAATAGAAAATGGTTTATTAATTAAGTAAAAGGAGTGCCACGTCTATCTCTGTCTGAAATCCGTGTAAAAATATGTTTATACACACCCGTATCTGAAACCTGTCAAAATTGCACCATAGCAGTCATAGTAGCAGTACATTAAAAGCCACCTGAAGTTGTTCCACTAAATGGCGCAATTTAGTAAAAAGAAAAAGGAAAAAAAGCCTCCGATACCAAAGCAGCATGCTTATCTCGGAAGGCGTTGGGTGGAGTATCCAAGGATGTCTATCATCGAGGAGGACGGGTGGAAATATCAGTTGTTTACTGCTGGGAAGAACTCTGGAGCAGACGAGAAAGTATCACCATTTCTCACCTGTCAAGGCAAGCTGCACACCATATGCGGTTAATGGTGTTCTCTGGCGCATGGGTGGTGCCGCGAATGATTCAAGAGGCCAGCCTGACCTGAGTTGTACACCGGAGTCAAAAGAAGCATACAGATGTTATGCAGACAAAAGCCGTGGGTAGACTTATTAAGGTGTGGTTTTACAAATTCTTTGGAAAAACAAAAAAAGGCTTGAGGTTTATGAGTTAGAAGTTATTTTATGTTTTCCCTTTTCACATTTCCTTCTTTATAATCAGCTTTTGGATGTGAAGTTAAAATCATTAAGAAGCAGGCTAGACCTGTATCAATATATTCACTAATTGAATGGCCCTTAAGTCAAATAAACCTGTATCTATATATTCACTATTTACCTCATTTAATGGCCATTCCATCATTCTCTTTACACTAACTTCTCTTTAATCTGTTTAAACCATATCTCATTATTCATGTATTCATGCAGTGTCCTCTTTGAATATTGCCTTTTAGCATAGGCCAATATACAATTTGCCTTGAAGTCTGCAAGTGGACTTCTTTGACCTCAAATGAGTTCATGGAATATGTTAGGTTTAGGCTTTTCTCATCTCAAGCTGTCAGTCTCAGGCTTACAGTTACTGTCTTGTATTCAGATATCCCAACGTGACAGTAGTGTGTCAATCAGTGTCAAAACTGTCAAAATAAAAGCAGTTAGAGAGAGTCTAGGGCCCCTTGGTGAATCCTCCTATTGTCAGCTCGTCACATACTTCCCCTAGAGAAGGTTTAACTGCATGGCGCTGGTGGTTTAAAGCTGCAGTCAATGTCAAGCACAAGGTCAAACCAACCCTGGAGTCCATGGTCATCCAATCAGTGATGAGAAAACCCTTGTTATATAATTGTATATGAATTATATTCACAAAAAATAAAGTACGGTGCTTCCACTGTATTTGTTCCTTAACCTTAAGGCCCAACAGGGTGAGGGTTTTAATGGCAGAACTAAGTGGGTTCTTAACTTTCCAGAAGCCATGTCGCCGCTCTTGTCATTGCAGAACTGTGACTATGCAGAGGAAATTGTTTCATCATAGATTAGGGCGCAGCGAGCCGAGGACAGTATGTGAAAGCGTACGCAAAAAACAAACACGTACCCGAAAGGTATGTGTGGAAAAACACTGGCCCTGCAACAGTTTAAACCTGCAATTAATACACAATAGGTATTGTGCAAAACATGTTTCGGCCCACTTTATCTGCATACCTCACTGGTTTCCCCCTGTTGACCCCGGCCTTACAGGAAGCCGCCACAATGCCTAATAAATTGTCTGGGCGATCATTGCTCGAGCTGGGGGCCACTAGAGCCAGGAGCCGGCGGGGAAGCTGATGTTGGAGCTGGAGGTGGTGGCAGAGCAGGGAGCAGTAGCGGATACGCTGGGTGTTTACTCAGAAACAGTGGAACATTCCACTGTGGCGCATACAGCTACTCTTTGGACACATCCACACACACACACACACACTGTTTCTGACGATAACAACTGGGGGGGGGGGGGGGGGGGATATGTATGTGTGTGTGTGTGTGTGGGGGGGGGGTAATATGTGTGTGTGTGGGGTGGGGGGGCGCAGACGACAGTAGAATGAAGACGAAGTGGGCACGGTGTTTTTGGCAACTGATTGCAGTAGGAATGTATGTGTGGCCTCTGTGGGTAAGTCTGAGAACAGCCAAAGAATAAAATCAGTATTGAACACAAGCAAGTTTCTAAAAACAACATCTGGACAAGGTGAAGAGTCCGTTTTTAATTTGGAAGTCATTAGTTAAATCAGCCCCCTCGGCTCTCAGAGATCTAACGGGGCTCCAGAGTTGTGGTCGTGTTCTGCGGCTCAATTCATATCAGGTTGCCAAGCCTCTTGGCCAAACAGAGCTGAATTGACAGCTTCACTCGCTATCAGTGCGAAAACATGTTTCCACACAGATAGATTTTTGTCCATGTCAGACGCACAGCACCAGCCCCAGCAGACAGGAACTTCCATATCCTGTTTAGTGTGGACTCAGGGAGAGATAGGCCCGACCGGTGGGTCATAGTGCTTTGCAAGGCACATTCAGATAATCCTAAAGGACCATTTAGGAACGTATTTACTTGAGGGAAAAAACGTCTGTTCTCTGACATAGTAATTATAAATGTACACTGTAGCTTGAGCGAAACCGCTGTTTTGTGCTGGAACACTGTTTAATGGGGCAGGGGAAGTTCAAAAAATGTTGTGTGTGCTAGAGAGGACATCTGCATGTGTGTCACACATGTTCATGGGTGTCACGTGTTAATGTGAACCAGTCAGTCTTCTGATTGGCCCCCTGGTTTCATTCACAACTTCATTTTTAATCACATGTCATTTCATAATGAGTATTGTGGCACGTACCTCGTTTCTTCTAATTCTTCTTTGCCACCGTTGAAGTTAGTCTATATGCAACCAGCATTCGAACACGAGCAGACCAAACGTTTTCTTTTTAAATGTTTACTTATTAAAACACAAACTTAAACGTATACATGGTAAGCACGGTCAAAAAACTGTGTTGCTTCCACTTCTTCCAACTTCGCACTAACAACGTCCAATCAATTACACTATGACGTGGTGCTATCTGACTGGCTAAACATTATTAAATCATGCATTTAAACAAATACATTTATTATGAATTCTAAATTAAATTATTAACACTAATGCTTATTTGGCTCTTACATTAACCGGCCCCTAATTGGTTAGGCAGGAGGACTAAACAATTACAAACTCAAACATTGAGAGCCAAACAACTTCTAAATGTCCATTAATTATCAACTATTTTCTTCTCTCTTCACTCGTCTGACGTCGCCTCTTCCAACAACCACAGTTTGTTTACAGGCCTTTCCAGAGTGTTGGTCTTGGTCTTTATCTTCACTCTTCGCACCGTTCCATTAGAGTCCGGCAACGTGTCCACTACTTTTCCCATGAGCCAGGAGTTCCGTGGGGAGGAACTGTCCACAATTAACACAACATCTCCGGTCATGAAGTTTCTTCTTGGCTTCAACCATTTCTGGCGCTCCTGAAGGAGTGGAAGGTATTCACGCGTCCATCTAGTCCAAAATAAATCAACGAGATACTGGACTTGCTTCCATCTCTTTCGTGTATACATGTCGTCTTTGCCGAAAATCCCTGGAGGCATGTTGGGCTGAGATTTCAACAGCAATAAGTGGTTGGGTGTTAAAGGTTCAACGTCATTCACATCATCTGAAACAGTTGTAAGCGGCCTGCCGTTGATGATGCTTTCAACCTCACACATTATTGTCAGAAGACAATCATCGTTCACCGCTTGCTCTTTCAAAAGGGAGTTAAGAATTCGTCTTACAGTCCGAATTTGTCTTTCCCAAACCCCGCCTTGGTGCGAAGCGGCTGGGCTGTTGAATATCCACTTGATGCCCTTTGGTTGCAAGGCCTTTTCAATCTTGTCATTATCCAACTGTTGAATGGGTTCCCTCAGCTCTCTTTCAGCGGCCACAAAATTTGTGCCGTTGTCAGACCGCATGCTGGTGACTTGACCTCTCCTTTTGACTGTACCCCGGCCCCGCTTTACATCAAAGGGCCCAAAGAAATCAACGCCGGTATTCGTGAAGGGAGGTTTATCTGGCAAGAGCCTATCTTCAGGCAGGTTTGCCATTTTTTGCTCACCAACCTTTCCATTAATCCTGCGGCACACAGTACATTTGTTGATTATCTTTCGAATTGCAGAATTGGCTTGGGGGATCCAGTACTTGCATCTCAGTTGTGCCAAGACATAACTGCGTCCACAATGTCTTGTTCTTTGGTGTATGTCTCTCAAAATCAGTGTAGCAACTTTGCTGTGCTTTAAAAGAATTGCTGGATGTTTAGCATTTTCTGGCATGGCAGACTTGTTGAGTCTTCCGCCAACCCTTAACGTGCCATCTTGAAGAGTAGGATCCAATTTGAACAGCTGACTGCTGCGACTGAGCTGTTTACCTTTCTCCAGTATTTTGATTTCTTCTCCGTACTGTTGTCTTTGACTGAATTGGATTATTTCAGATTCTGCGGCAACCAAATAGTCCAAGGTAAGTGATTTCATTTCTGTCGTTTTGAATTTCTTCATTTGTTGTTCCAATTTTGATCTTTCCTTTTCAGGGTCCTTTTCAGTTTGCCTGATCATTTTTGATATTTCCTTTCTTTTCTCTTTCAGTTTCCACAGATTTTCCTTCACCTTTAAAATCCAAGCCACTGATCTTTTTAGTTTATGCCAGTCCGTGTAATAGTTGATCAATTTGTCAAGTGGTTCCATGTTTTCTTTAACTTTGATCATGTTGACTGTGGCTCCATTCTTGACTTCCGGATCATTGTGAAAGCTTTCTTTCCTTCGCACAGGCCGCAAAAACTGTTTGTCTTCATGAGACATCTCCTCTCGATCATCGTAGTAGTTACGCTCTGGAAAATCTGTGATATGCTGCTGGACCAACAGCTTCTCAATCTCCATCACAGAGATTCTGTTTACTGCAAACGTAGGCGTTTCATTGATTGCATCATCCAGATCCTTTCTTACAGGCCCATTCACAACCCAGCCGATGGCAGTCTTCACGGCATAAGGGCCTCCATCCTCAGCATTAATAACGTGCCATGGCTCCATTGCTCTTGAACAGTTAGCTCCAATAAGCAAGCCTACGTCCGCTTCTATCTCTGGCAAGCGTACTTCATTGAGATAAGGCCACTTCTGGATATCTGACTGTTTAGGTATGTTCTCTGTCTGAACTGGTATGTTGCTATGAGTGAACACCTTAGGTAGCTCTATGAACTTGGTGTCTTCCAGCCCGCACACTTCCAGGTCTGATATGATGAAACTGTTCATGAGCTTCTGTTCTCCAGGCTTGTCTTGACCCATGGTGCTAAGAAGTATTCGTGTCGGTTTCCCTTTAATGTTAAATTTCTTTTGCAGGTCTTCTGTGCAGAACGTTGCTGTGCTTCCCGGGTCCAAAAAGGCGTATGTTTCAACGCACTTATTACTCTTTTTCGACTTGATCTTCACCGGTACTATTGACAGCACACATTCCGCTTCTCCGGCCCCCGTGAGGTTACAGGACTCTTGCAAAATAGAAACTTGAGCACATGATACTTCACTTCCATGGCGACCGTCTTTCCTTTCAGGTGAGACAGAACCTTCCTCTTTTATTATGTGCAGAATGTCTGGATGTTTTAAAGCACATTCTTTACACTCAATTCTTCTTTTGCAGAATTTGCTAAGATGACCCGGAACTAAGCATCCAAAACATAAACCCTTTTGCTTTAAGAAATCCAAACGCTCCTTATGTGGTTGGTCTTTGATTTTGCTGCATGAAGCAAGGGTGTGAGATTTCTGGCAGTACAAACACGGCTTCTCAAAGGCACTCACAGTTGTACTTGAGTTCGCTGGCTTAACATGCGCTTCCGGAGTCCCTTTAGTTTCGGTGGAAACATTGGTCGCGAAACTGCTTCCACGGACCTCTTTCCTTCCATGGTGCTTTTCTTTTTGGTCAGTCTTTCCACTTGGGGCTGGGCGACTGTCTAAAATATTACCAAAGAGGGGATCCATCGCTATTCTAGCTTGGCGGTCTATGTAGTTCACCAAATCAGCAAACTTTGCTCTCCTTCCTCTTCGCTCTTTAATGTCATAAGCTTCAGCACACCAACGTTCCTTCATTTTGTATGGTAGCTTAGACACCACTGTCCGTAGGTTGGTCGGGTTGTCCATCTCCTCTAAGAATTCGATGTCTTCCATAGTATTGCGACATCCAATCAAAAACATTGAGTAGGCGCTCAATGCTTTCCCATCATCAGACTTCACTTGAGGCCATTTGAGTGCTTTGTCGATGTACGCACTGGCAATCCGTAATTCATCCCCATAGTGTTTATGAAGTAGTCGCTTAGCCTCACAGTAGCCTTTGTTAGGTGTCATGTGAGCACAGCTGCGAACAAGCTCTTGAGGTTCACCGGACGTAAATTGTTCCAAGAAGTACAATTTATCTTGATCATTGCTAGTTTTCTGCTCTATTGCGTACTCAAACGCCCTCATGAAAGATTTGTATTGTAGCGCATCACCCTTGAACACAGGAATGTCTTTTGTTGGTAGATGAGATAGCTGCTGTTGTTTTACAAGTAGCTCAGTGATTACATTCTGTTTTTGCATAACAGCTAGTATGTCATCACCTCTGTTAGCTTGAGCGTTAAGCACATAATTGGAAACTGTTTGAGGCTGTTGTATTAGGGAGTGCTGCGTTTGTGGTTGAACATGAATGTTCGTATTAGTTTGTAGTGGGTACATAATGCTAGTTCTTTCTTTCACGTGCCCACCTCGTGGCTTTTGTGCTCTCTCATAGCTACTCAAACCATCTTCAGATCTTTCGTATTCTTTAAGCACCCTTAATTTTGCTTTGCTCTCAGCTAACGCAGTTTCCATCTTTAATTCTTCTTCTTTAATTCAGCACGTTCAAGCAGGGCTGCATATTCTGCTTCTTGTATTGCTCTTGTTGACGATACTCGTGACGCAGCTGATGTGCGACTTACCTGTGATCCACATGGGTTAGCATGTGCAACATTGCTGCCCCCTATCTGTGAAACGCTGTCATTTGGCTTAACAGTTTCTTGCAGATAAGCAGACACAATATTTTCTACTTGCAGTACATTTTCCACTGGCAGTATGGGTTCAGGCTTAGTTGCAATCCACTTTTTAGTCGTTTTCATAAAATCTCTAATTGTTGCCATTTTAGGTTCGAACCAGTTCTCGTCATCAAGTGTTTTTTCATCTTCAGTCAAAAGATTTGCAACCTCGTTGTTGAGACGGATAAATTCCTTAAGTGACGTTGCAAAATCATTTTCCATCATATTTCTCACATTTTGTAAATTTTGAGCATCACTCATCATTGTCTCCAACTCTTTTCTTTTGCTTGTCAGAGTTCCTAATGTTCGTCTCCTCAGTGCAATGCACCTCTGCAATCTCTCCTCTAATGCCATCTCTGTCAGTTTATGTGGCCTTCCCTGTTCCATTGTATCCTCGATACATCTATGTTCATCTTCTTCAGTCATCGTACAAATTGCAGTTAATGCTCTAGTTGTATGCAAACGTTTCGTGCACTTTCTTCAAATGTACTCGTCTTAATAAACCGAGTGCAAAACAACTTCGTAAAGATCGCTATAACTACGCATTGACTGAATCAGAGCTTGCTATCGTCATACAGTTCGCAGGGAGGAGTTTACCTACTTTCGTTGTCTTCCAAACTGACTACTTATGACGTCCATTCTTGGGAGATCACCCGTTTTCCGTGCAAAACAACTTCTTTCGTTAATTCTTGTCCTTAACTGCCTTCAGCGCGCAGCGTCACTCGAAGTACAGTCCAGGTAGCTACTCCCACGTAGCTTCGTTTAGCTAGTTTTTTAGACTTATATTGTGGCACGTACCTCGTTTCTTCTAATTCTTCTTTGCCACCGTTTTGAAGTTAGTCTATATGCAACCAGCATTCGAACACGAGCAGACCAAACGTTTTCTTTTTAAATGTTTACTTATTAAAACACAAACTTAAACGTATACATGGTAAGCACGGTCAAAAAACGGTGTTGCTTCCACTTCTTCCAACTTCGCACTAACAACGTCCAATCAATTACACTATGACGTGGTGCTATCTGACTGGCTAAACATTATTAAATCATGCATTTAAACAAATACATTTATTATGAATTCTAAATTAAATTATTAACACTAATGCTTATTTGGCTCTTACAATGAGGATAAAAAGAACATAATAGTTAGGGACTTCACTGACCCGCCCCACCTGTGTGAGTGTGAGATTGTGGACAAGGGAGAGATTGAATTGATTCGAAGCCAACCACGTTGACTTTTAATATTTGTTCAGGGTACAGCCTGCAGAGACGTTGATCTTATGAAACACATGGGCCTGGTCTCACCATCTCCTGAGACTCAGATACAAGTTTCTCACAAGGAAAGAGAAGAGGTGGGGGTTGGTGGTGGTGGTGGTGGTGGTGGTGGTGGTGTTGGGGGGAGGCGGGGATGTAAACTTTTCAGGACAGACCCACGTTAGCAAGCAGAGGGAGTCCAGCTTATCAACCATACAGACGCGCTGGGCTTCTGCGATTAAGGGGAGGTTATCTCCCATCCTGCATGCCGGCCCATTGGCCTCCTCGGAGCTCAGACAGGAAGGAAGGCAGGGGTGTGTGTGTGTGTGTGTGTGTGTGTGTGTGTGTGTGTGTGTGTGTGTGTGTGTGTGTGTGTGTGTGTGTGTGTGTGTGTGTGTGACGAAGTGATCGTCACATGTTGTACCATTGGTACAGCGCTACGAAGCGCCACGGCATGGAAGCCGACAGACTAGTTTTAACAGCATATGGACATTTGCGCACGTTATGTTATTTCTGTATTTCCTGTCTGTCTGTAAAACCACATCACTCATACTCACCACAGTTCTCCTGCATTAAGGGCAAGTTTGCATTCACTTCCGCAATATATGTCACGGGATCGCGCTGGGTCAGGCCATCGCGGTAAATGATGAGGGGTATTTGTAGGTATTCTTAAAATACCTATTATATGTGTGGGTAAAATATATGGATTAAGTTGTGCTGTGTTTGTATTAGGTTTAGGATAATAATATACTTTTGTTTTGGTATTATGGCTGGTTAAAATTGATGTGAGGGTTTAATTGATTTATAATCACTTGGTTTAGCTTAGAGGTGGAGCTAACCAACTGCTACTGCTATTTAAGCCTGGATGGCTTCATTGGAAGGGGAGGACGGTTGGTGATGGTTGCGAGAGCCATCATTGATGTAGGTCATGCTTGACATTTATTTATGTGTTATCTTAGTTCCTGTCTGTGTTCTTGTTTGTTCTGTAGTTTGTAATAAATATCTCCATTTGAACTTCAACGTGTGGCTTAACCTCAATTGGACCAAAAGGCACATTACCCTACGACATTTGGTGGCAGTGGTTTTCGGGACCAGTAGCCAATGAGGGATGAGCATGCATCGAAGAAAGCAGCAGGATTGCAGCCTGGAAAAAGGTGCAGAATGCGGGGCTATGGAAGAGTCTGAAGTCACGGAACTGAGAGCCATGTTTCGTGACTTCATGCGGACTCAAAAGGAGAAGGACGTCGCGCAGAGACAGTTCGAGAAGACCCAGGAGGAGCGGTGGCGTTATGTGGGCCACTAGTTAAAGAAATTTGAAGCGGGAGCTACTAGGGACAGGAGTGGACGCATGGAAGCGGCAGCCCCAGTCTCAGCAGACCCAGCGGTGATGGTCCGGGAGGCGGCGGCGGACCCGGCGGTGTTCCCAGCAGCGATGGTCCAGGAGTCGGCGGCGGTTCGTGCGATGACCCCAGCGGCAGTGGATGCGGGTCCTGGAGGAGCAGCGCAGCATCCAGGTTACGCCGAAGTGGTGGCAGAGCCAGGTCCACCAAGGATCCAGCAGGGCCAGCTGTCTGGGTGGAGAGGCCCTAAAATGCAGCGCTTCTTGGAAGAAGAGAACATTGAACACTTCCTGACGGCATTTGAACGCATGGCTACAGTGAGCCAGTGTCCCATAGCAGAGTGGGCAATCTACTTGGTCCCTCTGTTAACGGGAAAAGCTAGAGCGGCCTACATAGCCATGGACATGGAGGACACTTTATGCTATCAAAAGGTCAAAGCAGCCATTTTGGCTAAGTATGAAATTAACAGTGAGACCTATAGACTGAAGTTCCGAGCAATGGAGGTCTTACCAGAAGAGACCCCCAGAGAGCTTTTCACAAGGCTAAATGAGCTCTATGAGAAGTGGGTTTCTCCAAAGACTCACACAAAGGAGCAGATCGGGGAGAAGATCGTGTTGGAGCAGTTCCTTAGGATGGTCAACACGGATGTTCAGCTGTGGATCCGGGAACATAACCCCAGCACAGCTCAAGAGGCAGTACTCCTCGCTGACTCCTTCATCACAGCGCTTCGACACTTCAGATCCTACCAGATAGGAGGGGATCAACCACCAAGCTCATCTCCATGGGGTAGGTCTGAGGGTGGTCAGGCGAGTGGTCAAGGCCGACAGTATGTGAACTATCCCAGGAACCCAGTTAGATCAGTTGGTCATCCCAGAGATGTTGGTCCCATGAGCAATCCATTAACACCCAGTGGTAGCCCTAGACCAGCAAAAGAACCCCTAGTGTGTTATCACAGTGGCCAGCCTGGGCACATTAAGCCTAAGTGTCCCCTGATAAAGCCTAAAAGCACATATGTGTGTGGTATAGATAGGCAGGGTCCAGAGCACCAGTGGGAGTCGTTGGTTTGGGTGGGAATCAGGGGGAAAAGGGTGCAGGCTATGATTGACACAGGGAGCAATCAGACATTAGTCAAAGCACACCTAATTCCCAAATCGGAGATAAGGCACGAACACACAGTCATCACACGTTGCGTCCATGGTCACAATAAAACATATCCAACAGCAGACATTTACCTGGAGGTTGAGGGACAAGAGTACCTGGTTACTGTTGGAGTGCTGGAGGACTTGCCATACCCCGTGGTATTGGGGAAAGACATGCCAGGGCTAGTGCAACTGTTAAATATAGAGAAAGCATGTCACATGGTGGTTACTCGGGCACAGGCACAGGCACCAAGGGACAGTACGTGGGATGAGTTGCCATTTTCTCACCCCACTAAACAAGTAAAGACAAGGAGCCAGAGAAGGAGGGACAGGTTTCAAGGGACCCCAGTGCACGAGACAGTTCCCATACCTTCACTGGAGAATAGCGAGCAGGTCACAATCCCAGCAGACATCAGGGAATTACAAAGAGCCGATGTCACCCTTACTTCCTTCTACAAGGACTTGTTAGAGGATGGTGATGGTAATGCGGAAGGGCCCAAGTTTAGGCTTAGGCAAGGCATACTGTACCGCCATGGGGAAGAGGGGGAGCAGCTGGTTGTGCCAAGGGATCTCAGGGAAAAGGTGCTAGAGTTAGGGCACTCTAGTCCATGGGCAGGTCACCTAGGCCAGAACAAATCATGGGAAAGGGTTGCAGGGAGGTTTTATTGGCCAAACATGTATGTTCAGCTGATACAGTACTGCAAGTCTTGTCCCCAGTGTCAGCTGACAGCACCGGGAAAGAAGGGTAACAGGGCACCATTAATACCTTTACCTATTATAGATATACCATTTAGCAGAATAGCCATGGACATTGTGGGGCCTCTAGAGCGTAGTCGTAGAGGAAACCGATACATCTTGGTTATCTCTGACTATGCTACCAGGTACCCCGAGGCATTTCCGCTTAGGAATGTCAAGGCCAGGCAGGTAGCTAATGCGCTTCTCCAGCTGTTAACCAGGGTAGGGATCCCGAGGGAGGTACTGACAGACCAGGGCACAAACTTTACTTCAAAGTTTCTCAGGCAGGTCTACCAGTATTTAGGGATCAAGGCTATTAAGACCACACCTTACCACCCTCAGACAGACGGGCTTGTGGAGCGCCTCAACCAGACCCTGAAGTCTATGCTGCGGAAGTTTGTGTTGGACACAGGTGCAGACTGGGACGAGTGGCTACCATACCTGCTGTTTGCCTACCGAGAGGTTCCTCAGTCATCCACTGGCTTCTCACCTTTCGAGTTGCTCTACGGGAGGAAGGTGAGAGGTCCACTGGATGTGCTGAAGGAGGCCTGGGAAGGAGACCAGCCAGAAAAGCAGGTGAACATTTTGTCCTACATTTAAAAAATGAGGGACAGGATGGAGACATTGACGGAGGAAGTGCAGCAAAATCTCAAAGCTGGACAAGCCACCCAGAAGAGGTGGTATGACAAGTCTTCGAGAGACCGTTCTTTCAAGCCGGGGCAGCAGGTTCTCCTGTTGTTGCCGACATGTGAGAGCAGTCTATTGGCCAAGTGGCAGGGACCATATGTGGTTCGTCAAAAGACTGGGCCGGTGACGTACGAGGTCATCATGCCAGAGAGGAGGAAGCAGACGCAGACGTTCCACATCAACCTGCTGAAGGAGTGGGTTCCCCGTGAGGAGCCTGCGGTCGTGCTGTTTGCCAGGAGGGTCGTGGAGGAAGACGAGGGAGATGAGCAGTTTTTCCCTACAACTGACGGTTCTGGAGTCCAGGTAGACATGCACCACCTCTCGGTTTCCCAGCAGGAGGCGCTGGCTAGCTGTTGTCCGGTGGGGCTGTTTGCTGAGACTCCTGGCCTCACACAGCTGGCTCAACACCACGTAACCCTGAAGGAACCAGGACCGATCAGGGTCCCGAGCTACAGGATTCCAGCACAGATGGTTCCAAAGCTCAAGAAGGAGCTAGAAACAATGAAAGAGATGGGGATCATCGAACCATCTCACAGTGAGTGGTCGTGTCCCATTGTTATTGTGCCCAAAAAGGACGGTACTCTGCGTTTTTGCAATGACTTTAGAAAGTTGAACACCATTTCAACTTTCGACCCTTACCCTATGCCCAGAGTGGACGATCTTCTGGACAGGTTGGGCTGTGCCAGATATCTGACCACCTTGGACCTGTGTAAGGGGTACTGGCAAGTTCCGCTGTCAGAGGAGACAAAACCCCTGACAGCATTCAGAACACCGTTTGGATTTTACCAATATACGGTGATGCCATTTGGTCTGAAGGGGGCGCCCGCAACGTTTCAGCGCCTCATGGATGGGGTGTTGGAAGGTGCTTGGGATTACGCAGGGGCGTACCTGGACGACATCATAGTCTTTAGCGAGACTTGGGAGGATCATCTGGTCCACGTCCAAGACATTCTCCAGCGAATCAAGGATGCTGGCCTGACCATGAATCCCTCCAAGTGCTCCTTTGCCCAGTCACAGGTGGAGTACCTGGGATTTGTCATCGGAGGTGGGTCAGTGAGGCCACAGGTGGGGAAGGTGAGTGCCCTCACTGATACCCCAGTACCAAAAACTAAATCCCAGGTGAGGTCTTTCCTGGGGATGGTTGGGTGGTACAGACGGTTTATACCTAACTGCTCTAGTAGGGCAGCCGTCTTAACCGAATTGACGAAGAAAGACAGTCCAAACAAGGTCAAGTGGACTGCTCAGTGTCAGCTTGCCTTTGAGGACTTGAGGAATTGTCTTTGCAGTGATCCAGTGTTGCAACAGCCAGACTTTGATCTCCCTTTTACGGTGCAGACAGATGCCTCTGGTGTGGGGCTTGGGGCTGTTCTGTTACAGGGGGAGGAGAGTTGCCGGAAACCAATAATGTTTCTAAGCAGGAAGTTGTTTCCCAGAGAGTGCAGGTACTCTACTGTGGAGAAGGAGTGCCTTGCCCTCAAGTGGGCGCTAGACTCTCTGCGCTACTACCTGATGGGGAAGAGCTTCACCGTGGAGACCGATCACAGGGCCTTGCAGTGGCTCCACAAAATGAAAGACTCCAACGACCGCATTACACGGTGGTATTTGGCCCTTCAGCCATACAACTTCGTGGTGAAGTACAGACCGGGGGCGCAGAATGTGACTGCCGATTACCTGTCTCGTGTTTTCGAGGACGAAAACATTTGAAGGAGGGGGGTAATGTGACGAAGTGATCGTCACATGTTGTACCATTGGTACAGCGCTACGAAGCGCCACGGCATGGAAGCCGACAGACTAGTTTTAACAGCATATGGACATTTGCGCACGTTATGTTATTTCTGTATTTCCTGTCTGTCTGTAAAACCACATCGCTCATACTCACCACAGTTCTCCTGCATTAAGGGCAAGTTTGCATTCACTTCCGCAATATATGTCACGGGATCGCGCTGGGTCAGGCCATCGCGGTAAATGGTGAGGGGTATTTGTAGGTATTCTTAAAATACCTATTATATGTGTGGGTAAAATATATGGATTAAGTTGTGCTGTGTTTGTATTAGGTTTAATATAATAATATACTTTTGTTTTGGTATTATGGCTGGTTAAAATTGATGTGAGGGTTTAATTGATTTATAATCACTTGGTTTAGCTTAGAGGTGGAGCTAACCAACTGCTACTGCTATTTAAGCCTGGATGGCTTCATTGGAAGGGGAGGACGGTTGGTGATGGTTGCGAGAGCCATCATTGATGTAGGTCATGCTTGACATTTATTTATGTGTTATCTTAGTTCCTGTCTGTGTTCTTGTTTGTTCTGTAGTTTGTAATAAATATCTCCATTTGAACTTCAACGTGTGGCTTAACCTCAATTGGACCAAAAGGCACATTACCCTACGACAGTATGTCTTTGTGTTTGTGTTTGTGTGTGTGTGTGTCTATATGTGTGTGTGTGCGTGTTGTATATGTGTGTGCATGTGTGTGTATGTGTGTGTGCGTGTGTGTGTGTGTGTGTGTGTGTGTGTGTATGACTCCACGGCTCAGAGCCACACAGCAGAGCCACGCCAGCGGGCAGACAGACACCCCCCTCCCCAAAATAAATAAATAAACAGTCTGCCCCTGTGGAAAACACACAGGAAGTCCTGTGTGTTTTCGGCTGGAAGTCCAACACCCTGGCCATCACACTATCCTGCCACATAGAAAGAGTAAAAAAGAAACGAAGAAAAGAAACTAGCCATTTCTCTTCATATTAACGACACGGTAGTGGGGAACAGACGCTCTACTATTCCTTTCACCGGCGCTCTAGCACCGATGTATTTTTGATACTCTGTCAAGGTAAGGGTTAAAGCACAGGGAGTCCTTACTCTCTGCTCCCAGACAGATACTCTGAGACAGATGACCTCCCCAAACGAAAAGTCTGGCGTCCTGGGCGTGGTTGGATGAATAATGAACAGGTAGATGAAAGAGGTTGTCTGAATAGACCCTGAAGACTATATTTAGTCCCCGCTGATTCCCACAGACTCTTCCTCCTGCACCAGCGTAGAGGGGTGCTACCTGCGACAACGTGTGAAAGATCCTCAGAGCACACCTACCACACTCTTCAGTCCTTTGGTTTCCATCTTGCTAGTTCTGGATCGCGCTCACGGACGCTCTTATTTTGTAGTTATGTTTCTATGGGTCAGTGAATAGGTTTTAATTGGATGTTCTGCTCTCCTTTACAGTGGAAAGAATCAGAAATGGATATAACATTTTTGCTACTTATATTGTCTTATCCGTATTATGTATATCTAGCCACGTTTGCACATACTAGGACTGTGCTCTAATATATCAAGGCAGTAAAATAAAATAAAAACACATAAGCATAAAACAGATGTACCAGGATATCAAAATGAGAGATTAAATACATACAAATATCTTTACTTGCTTAAAGAAGAGAAGAGCCGCATGGTTGGTGAAAGGGGGTTGGTGTGTGGAAGGAAGGACAGTTCAGTTCTTGGCTTCAGTCAGACAGACTGCTGAGGAGTCAGCTGAGGGGTCAGGGGTCACGGGTGATCACAGGGGGGTCAGGCTGGCAGAAGGCCCACACTGCGAGCTTGACCGCAGGCCAGACGGCTGCAGCCTCCTGCCACATGCCGGCGGCGGACATAGGGGTGGTCTGTCACGCCATCTCCCATGCACCTGGGTGGTGGCACTCCCTGCTTCGGCTGAGATGATGATGACGGAGACGTGCAGAGATGAGCCTTCCACACTGTGCCGTCACGCTACCTGGTGGAATTGTTTTTGACCACAATAAATGTCGGGGGGGGGGGGGGGGGGGGGGGAGAGAGATGTTTGGGGTTGAAACTCAACACTCTGTCTGTGCTATCAGGTCAGTGTATTGACAGCCTGTGGTGACAACCAAACTGCCTCACTGCCACCTCCTGATTCTTATTACGTGTCTCACTGCCACCCCATGTCTCTTGTGACCTGTCTCACTGCTTGTACCACTTCCTGTTTGACCATCCGTTTTGTTATTGCCTCGACCCAGTGCAACCAAAAATCGAAAATAGAAATGGGACGACGGTATGTTTCCCCTTCCAAGAATAGAGCTGCAGAGGAGAATAAGACGTGGTTGCTTGGTGGTGGAAGTGAAAATGGAGGGTCGGCTACGTGATACAATCTCTGGTGTAAACCACAAATGAAAGTGCTGCCATAAGAAGGCCCGTGGCACCACCTCAACACAGTTGTGTCCGTTTTTAATTTGGAAGTCATTAGTTAAATCAGCCCCCTCGGCTCTCAGAGATCTAACGGGGCTCCAGAGTTATGGTCGTGTTCTGCGGCTCAATTCATATCAGGTTGCCAAGCCTCTTGGCCAAACAGAGCTGAATTGACAGCTTCACTCGCTATCAGTGCGAAAACATGTTTCCACACAGATAGATTTTTGTCCATGTCAGACGCACAGCACCAGCCCCAGCAGACAGGAACTTCCATAACCTGTTTAGTGTGGACTCAGGGAGAGATAGGCCCGACCGGTGGGTCATAGTGCTTTGCAAGGCACATTCAGATAATCCTAAAGGACCATTTAGGAACGTATTTACTTGAGGGAAAAAACGTCTGTTCTCTGACATAGTAATTATAAATGTACACTGTAGCTTGAGCGAAGCCGCTGTTTTGTGCTGGAACACTGTTTAATGGGGCAGGGGAAGTTAAAAAATTTTGTGTGTGCTAGAGAGGACATCTGCATGTGTGTCACACATGTTCATGGGTGTCACGCAGGGGCGGACTGGCCATCTGTGTGATCTGGAGAATCACAGAACGGCCGGTACTCCAGGACGGCCGGCGGGCCGACCCTCCACGCACGCAGTCATCACCTGTTTTTTTTTCCCACTACTAATCTGTTTCACACTCCAGTACTGTAGGTGGCAGCAATGCACCTTTAAGTTGCACTGGCTGCTGCCACGGCCGCATTGCTTGGCCGCCTCCGCCTCTACAGTCTTTGTTGGCCGCCAAGTAAGGAGAAGAAGAGGAAGCGGGAGAAAGCGGGAGGAAGAAACTAACAGCAAAGACGTTAGAGGCTAAAAACAAACAGACATTATGCATAACGCGGCCGCGGGTAAAAAACGGAAAGAAAAGGGTGGGGCTGAGAAGGCGAGAGAGACAAAATTGCGAAATTTAGATGCTGAAGCCACTAAATGTCGCAAACTTACAGAAATATTTAGTAGCACAGCCAGCAGCAGCACCTCGCAGTTTAAAATTAGCAGCAGTGAAGAAGTGAGCCAGACAGCTACGCAGCAACATGCCACACAGTACTATGTTGTGTGTTTCAGATAACCTGTTTTGTATTGGTTCAGCAAGACGGACTGCAGTGTGTTGAGACCTCCATTTCTATGAGAGCATTCAAGTTAATCTAGAATAATATGCTTTTAACACAACATCTAGTCAACATCAGTGCTATTGCTATAATTTGGATGGTATAGTATCATAAACCAAAATTGAAGTCTTGTGACATTCATGCCAAGCGTTGTTGTCGATTTTCCGCGCGCCGATTGCTTTGGGCCGGGCCTAGTCAAAGTCCAGGGCCGTTTTTTAGTCCCAGTCCGTCCCTGGTGTCACGTGTTAATGTGAACCAGTCAGTCTTCTGATTGGCCCCCTGGTTTCATTCACAACTTCATTTTTAATCACATGTCATTTCATAATGAGGATAAAAAGAACATAATAGTTAGGGACTTCACTGACCCGCCCCACCTGTGTGAGTGTGAGATTGTGGACAAGGGAGAGATTGAATTGATTCGAAGCCAACCACGTTGACTTTTAATATTTGTTCAGGGTACAGCCTGCAGAGACGTTGATCTTATGAAACACATGGGCCTGGTCTCACCATCTCCTGAGACTCAGATACAAGTTTCTCACAAGGAAAGAGAAGAGGTGGGGGTTGGTGGTGGTGGTGTTGGGGGGAGGCTGGGATGTAAACTTTTCAGGACAGACCCACGTTAGCAAGCAGAGGGAGTCCAGCTTATCAACCATACAGACGCGCTGGGCTTCTGCGATTAAGGGGAGGTTATCTCCCATCCTGCACGCCGGCCCCTTGGCCTCCTCGGAGCTCAGACAGGAAGGAAGGCAGGGGTGTGTGTGTGTGTGTGTGTGTGTTGTGTGTGTGTGTGTGTGTGTTTGTGTATGTCTTTGTGTTTGTGTTTGTGTGTGTGTGTGTGTGTGTGTGTGTACATGTGTGGTCATGTACGTGTACGTGTGTCTGTGTGTTACTGTGTGTCTATATGTGTGTGTACGTGTTGTATATGTGTGTGTATGTGTGTGTGCGTGTGTGTGTGTGTGTGTGTGTGTGTGTGTGTATGACTCCACGGCTCAGAGCCACACAGCAGAGCCACGCCAGCGGGCAGACAGACACCCCCCTCCCCAAAATAAATAAATAAACAGTCTGCCTCTGTGGAAAACACACAGGAAGTCCTGTGTGTTTTCGGCTGGAAGTCCAACACCCTGGCCATCACACTATCCTGCCACATAGAAAGAGTAAAAAAGAAACGAAGAAAAGAAACTAGCTGTTGAATGACCTGTCACGGAGGGAATACTTTGTAAGAGTAGTACTTTTATTTTAACACAATGGTAAGTCCTAGACCAACATTGCGTGACTAACAGAATACCTAGAGAGACGCGCCAACCACCGCGCATGCACAGTAGCCAGTACGGTGGCTGCCATGGGAGTACATTCAAACAGCATATTGCGAATGCTCTACATCCTCTCTCTTAAGCTTGTAGCCCTAACACAAAACAGAACATGGCTAAGATAAACAATAACATTACAATGTTTTTCCAAACAAGCTGTTCGGGATGGAAGAAACAAAACATGGCATGTAATCAAACTCAATACTACGTAACGTTCTTTCAGAACAGTTTACAACACTGAGGACGTTGTGCTAAATGTCCACACAAAATCAAATCACTCAGTCCTTGTATTTGGGGTTCGGCCTACTAACACGACCTGAACGTGTTTGGTATGGGCTCCCACTGATGCGTGTTGGCATCAGAGCTATGGGCTCTTGAGCTGGGGTCTTTTCAGTGTCTATGCAGTTGGGCTTCTCTGCAAAGGGATGGGGAGTTTCCTCTACAGCTGGATTGAAGTGCTGCGGGTCTGCGTCGGTGGACAACTCTGGAGGTGGCTCGGCTACAGGTAGGATGTGTCTGCGATTTCTCCTGTACTCCCTGCCTTCAGACTGGATGAGGTAGGATCTTGGTTCCCTACAGACCTCTTTTACCATGCCCATGCGGTTGTACCCTTGGGGGGTCTGCATCCTGACTGCTTCACCTTCAGACAGGGCCCGTAGTGGACGGCTTGACTTGTCATAGCTCCGCTTTTGGGAGAGTCTTTTCTTTATGAGTTGAGCCTGGACTTGTTGGGTGTTACGGGCTGTAGGCTTTAGCAACTGTTTGCTGACTGGGAGTGTGGTACGTGTCTGCCTTGACATAAGTCTTTGTGCCGGTGAGCCTAGCTGTGCATCTCGAGGGATGTTTCTCAGGTTTAGTAAGTTCAGAAACGTGTCTGTTCCATCTCTTTTTGACTCTTCCATCAGCTGTTTTGCACTACGGACTGCCCTTTCAGCTAAGCCATTGCTCTGTGGGAATTCTGGGCTGCTAGTGACGTGCTCAAATTCCCACTGCGTGGCAAAGTCCTTGAACTGCTGGCTGTTGTACTGTCTAGCATTGTCTGAGATGAGTATGTCCGGTGACCCATGGACAGAGAAATGTCGTTTCAGTTTTGTAATGACTGATGTTGCTGTGATGTCCTTGAGTTGGTCGATCTCAAACCAACCTGAATATGAGTCTACAAGCACTTGATAGTGTTTACCATTCCATTCGAGGATGTCTGTTGCCACTGTAGACCACGGTAGGTCTGGAACTGGGTAGAGCTGGAGTGGTTCCTTCTGTTGATGTGGTTTAGAGCATGAGAGTGTTGCATTGTCATTCACGCTGAGTTGATGAACTTCCTTGTTCAGTGTTACTAACTCCATGCGTATGCATGCTGGTAAACCTAGCAGTGGCTGGACGTTTCTCTCCACGATGTAGAACTGTAGTTCATATGGCTGGTCTGCTAGGTGACATGACAGGACAACTGAACCCACAGTGTTAATCTGATTTCCTCCATATGCCACCAAGTTGGTGATTCTGGAACAGTCTATTTCTTCCTTGTTCTTCACACGTTTGAATGTATCATGTGACATGACGTTGCATTTTGCCCCTGTATCGACTTTCATTTCGATGGGCTTGCCATTGACGTGGACAGTGGTGAATGCTTCACTTTTCTCCGTAGCATGAGAGTATACTGTGTCAACGTTCTCCAGCGTTATTCCATCCACATAGTATGAATCATCACTCGTGGCTCGGGCCGGTTCTAGTTGATTGACAGATTTCCTATATCTCTGTGTGCTATGGAGCTGCTGTGTTGATCTGCAACACGTTTTGTAATGGTTCCATTTCTTACATGTGTGACACTGTTGACCATATGCTGGGCAATTTTCTCTCTTGGCTGCATGGCTACCTCCACAATTGTTACAATTTGTGATAGGCCGTGCATTCCTCTCTGACTGAGATGTTCGTCCTGTATCGAATCTCTGCTTCCTTGCAGATCTGTACTGTACAGCGTCAACGTTGGCTGGTGTTTGCGGTGATGATAATGTATTCGTGTGTTGTTCTGCCAGCTCATGTATTCGACATACGGATATAGCCTTGGTTAAAGTCAGTTCACTGTCACGCAGCAAAATCTTTCTCAGACTGTCATTATTTATGCCGCATACGAGTCTATCTCTGATGAGTTCATCTTGTAAAATTCCAAAATTAGAGCTCTTTGCTTTGATCCTTAAATCAGTGACGTATGCTTCAATGGTCTCACCTTGGTTTTGACACCTCGTGTTGAACTTGTGCCTTTCTATCGTAATGTTGGTTTGAGGATTGCAAATCTCCCGAAATTTCCTCTTCAGACATACTGGGTCTTCTTTTGACTCGGCCGGAGTGATGACGCCTCCGTCCCCGGGAGCTCTCACCTCCGCCGCGTATACAAATGACCTCTCTCGTTCAATGGCTTCCGATCCTGCTAGATTGAGGAGAATATATGCTTGTGTGCGGGCTGGCTTGTCAAAGTGTGCCGCCGCAATGAAAATGTCGTACTCTTGTTCGAACACTCGCCAGTTCTCTGCGACGTTCCCATTAAAGAGTACAGGTTCGGGTCTGCGAAATCCGTCAGCCATCACGATGGTGCACGTTCGTTGCTAGTGCTAGCTCGTGGCGTTAGCTCGTTAGCTACGGTAACGTTGGTTGTCCACGCTCGATCGGTGAGTTAAGCTTCCTATTCGTTTCCAAGACTTGTATAATCCATTGTGTCCGTGTTCACTTCTGACACCATGTTGAATGACCTGTCACGGAGGGAATACTTTGTAAGAGTAGTACTTTTATTTTAACACAATGGTAAGTCCTAGACCAACATTGCGTGACTAACAGAATACCTAGAGAGACGCGCCAACCACCGCGCATGCACAGTAGCCAGTACGGTGGCTGCCATGGGAGTACATTCAAACAGCATATTGCGAATGCTCTACACTAGCCATTTCTCTTCATATTAACGACACGGTAGTGGGGAACAGACGCTCTACTATTCCTTTCACCTGCGCTCTAGCACCGATGTATTTTTGATGCTCTGTCAAGGTAAGGGTTAAAGCACAGGGAGTCCTTACTCTCTGCTCCCAGACAGATACTCTGAGACAGATGACCTCCCCAAACGAAAAGTCTGGCGTCCTGGGCGTGGTTGGATGAATAATGAACAGGTAGATGAAAGAGGTTGTCTGAATAGACCCTGAAGACTATATTTAGTCCCCGCTGATTCCCACAGACTCTTCCTCCTGCACCAGCGTAGAGGGGTGCTACCTGCGACAACGTGTGAAAGATCCTCAGAGCACACCTACCACACTCTTCAGTCCTTTGGTTTCCATCTTGCTAGTTCTGGATCGCGCTCACGGACGCTCTTATTTTGTAGTTATGTTTCTATGGGTCAGTGAATAGGTTTTAATTGGATGTTCTGCTCTCCTTTACAGTGGAAAGAATCAGAAATGGATATAACATTTTTGCTACTTATATTGTCTTATCCGTATTATGTATATCTAGCCACGTTTGCACATACTAGGACTGTGCTCTAATATATCAAGGCAGTAAAATAAAATAAAAACACATAAGCATAAAACAGATGTACCAGGATATCAAAATGAGAGATTAAATACATACAAATATCTTTACTTGCTTAAAGAAGAGAAGAGCCGCATGGTTGGTGAAAGGGGGTTGGTGTGTGGAAGGAAGGACAGTTCAGTTCTTGGCTTCAGTCAGACAGACTGCTGAGGAGTCAGCTGAGGGGTCAGGGGTCACGGGTGATCACAGGGGGGTCAGGCTGGCAGAAGGCCCACACTGCGAGCTTGACCGCAGGCCAGACGGCTGCAGCCTCCTGCCACATGCCGGCGGCGGACATAGGGGTGGTCTGTCACGCCATCTCCCATGCACCTGGGTGGTGGCACTCCCTGCTTCGGCTGAGATGATGATGACGGAGACGTGCAGAGATGAGCCTTCCACACTGTGCCGTCACGCTACCTGGTGGAATTGTTTTTGACCACAATAAATGTCGGGGGGGGGGGGGGGGGGGGGAGAGAGATGTTTGGGGTTGAAACTCAACACTCTGTCTGTGCTATCAGGTCAGTGTATTGACAGCCTGTGGTGACAACCAAACTGCCTCACTGCCACCTCCTGATTCTTATTACATGTCTCACTGCCACCCCATGTCTCTTGTGACCTGTCTCACTGCTTGTACCACTTCCTGTTTGACCATCCGTTTTGTTATTGCCTTGACCCAGTGCAACCAAAAATCGAAAATAGAAATGGGACGACGGTATGTTTCCCCTTCCAAGAATAGAGCTGCAGAGGAGAATAAGACGTGGTTGCTTGGTGGTGGAAGTGAAAATGGAGGGTCGGCTACGTGATACAATCTCTGGTGTAAACCACAAATGAAAGTGCTGCCATAAGAAGGCCCGTGGCACCACCTCAACACAGTTGTGTCCGTTTTTAATTATGAAGTCATTAGTTAAATCAGCCCCCTCGGCTCTCAGAGATCTAACGGGGCTCCAGAGTTGTGGTCGTGTTCTGCGGCTCAATTCATATCAGGTTGCCAAGCCTCTTGGCCAAACAGAGCTGAATTGACAGCTTCACTCGCTATCAGTGCGAAAACATGTTTCCACACAGATAGATTTTTGTCCATGTCAGACGCACAGCACCAGCCCCAGCAGACAGGAACTTCCATAACCTGTTTAGTGTGGACTCAGGGAGAGATAGGCCCGACCGGTGGGTCATAGTGCTTTGCAAGGCACATTCAGATAATCCTAAAGGACCATTTAGGAACGTATTTACTTGAGGGAAAAAACGTCTGTTCTCTGACATAGTAATTATAAATGTACACTGTAGCTTGAGCGAAGCCGCTGTTTTGTGCTGGAACACTGTTTAATGGGGCAGGGGAAGTTCAAAAATGTTGTGTGTGCTAGAGAGGACATCTGCATGTGTGTCACACATGTTCATGGGTGTCACGTGTTAATGTGAACCAGTCAGTCTTCTGATTGGCCCCCTGGTTTCATTCACAACTTCATTTTTAATCACATGTCATTTCATAATGAGGATAAAAAGAACATAATAGTTAGGGACTTCACTGACCCGCCCCACCTGTGTGAGTGTGAGATTGTGGACAAGGGAGAGATTGAATTGATTCGAAGCCAACCACGTTGACTTTTAATATTTGTTCAGGGTACAGCCTGCAGAGACGTTGATCTTATGAAACACATGGGCCTGGTCTCACCATCTCCTGAGACTCAGATACAAGTTTCTCACAAGGAAAGAGAAGAGGTGGGGGTTGGTGGTGGTGGTGGTGGTGGTGGTGGTGTTGGGGGGAGGCGGGGATGTAAACTTTTCAGGACAGACCCACGTTAGCAAGCAGAGGGAGTCCAGCTTATCAACCATACAGACGCGCTGGGCTTCTGCGATTAAGGGGAGGTTATCTCCCATCCTGCACGCCGGCCGCTTGGCCTCCTCGGAGCTCAGACAGGAAGGAAGGCAGGGGTGTGTGTGTGTGTGTGTGTGTGTTGTGTGTGTGTGTGTGTGTGTTTGTGTATGTCTTTGTGTTTGTGTTTGTGTGTGTGTGTGTGTGTGTACATGTGTGGTCATGTACGTGTACGTGTGTCTGTGTGTTACTGTGTGTCTATATGTGTGTGTGCGTGTTGTATATGTGTGTGCATGTGTGTGTATGTGTGTGTGCGTGTGTGTGTGTGTGTGTGTGTGTATGACTCCACGGCTCAGAGCCACACAGCAGAGCCACGCCAGCGGGCAGACAGACACCCCCCTCCCCAAAATAAATAAATAAACAGTCTGCCTCTGTGGAAAACACACAGGATCCCGAAGACATGACCAGCATATCAAAAACATCAGAGAGAAAAGAGAGAGGGGGGAGGAAGGGGGGAGTGAGGGAGTGGACTTCCACTGTCTTAGCGCCCCTGATCCTCCACAGTACATCCCAGAAGGGTTTCCAGCCCTGTCCTGCTTGGTTTCACCTTGTCAGGACTGAGTTGGTTAAGAAAGCTTTTCCTTATGCAGACCCATGGTCCTGGCATCAGCTGCAGAAAGACTTACAACCAGTCTCCCTTGATGTTTTCAAAGGGCTCCTTACAGACTTGGAGCATGATGGGCTGCTGTCTATGCACTTGATTTTCCTTTCTACTCTCTGGTTGCCAAATATTGTAGGTTCTGTTTTTATTTTTATTTGATTTTTTCACACTGTGCTGTCCTCTTGGTCAGGTCACCCTTGCAAAATAGAGATGTAATCTCCATGTGTCTGGATGAATAAATGTTAAATATAAGCAGGTGTATGTTGTGTTGATCTGTCTCAATGGTTACGACTCCATTTAGTGATGCGTTGTCACGGTTCCCATGAGCCTCTAAGCCCATGGACTGTTTGCTTTGTTTCAGTCATTCTTTAAAAGATAAGGATTCCACACGTTGTTATGGGTTACCTATGTGATATATAGATATGTACCAGAGAACTCCTGTGTGCGATGAAGGAAATACAAGCTTTTAATCAGGCGGTTAGGAAAACAAACCAAAAAACTCAAATGTATTCTCTACATCTCACCACCTGGACCTGAGTGAACACGGTGAGTGTTCATTGAGTGTCGAAGCCTTTTCAACCCTGCTCCCTGAGATCCACCACAGTGCTGCCAAGAGCGAGCCGAGCCAGAAGAACTCCCTGACGCTCTCACCCCACCGGTGCCTGGACCGCAGAAGCCCTCCTCCTCCTCCCCTCTCCTCTCCAACCTCCGCCGCTCTCATCTCTCCTGCATAGCCTTGCAAAGAAGCGTGTTTACCTGATGGATATACGCTTTGAGAGAAAAACACCAATGATTTGTTACCAGGTTTTCTGGCTTGGGTGTCTGCTGTCTAGGCTTTGATGTTCCTGCCTGGTGGTGGTGGTGGTGTCCAAGTGAAAGATGGCCCAGAACACCATGTGGGATGCAGTGTTTGATCAACCACGGTCATTAAAGAGAACAAAGGGCCTATTGACCGTTGGTCCCTCCTCGGCTCCCAATCGGAGCTCTGTCTTATGGCTTCTTCCTTATAGCTCCTCAACCACCAGCGGAAAGTCCCCAGGGGTGTTCCCTCGGCCTGGCACTCACCTTTCTCATATTGTTCCACAATGTCTCGAGGCACCAACATGTCCACCTTATGCACCGTGGTTACAATACTTTCTGCAGCTTGCTCTTCATTACAGAACCAAGATGAGCCACATTGTGTCAGAGGCTGATGCTCTGCATTTTTACCAAGTCCCCCTTTAAGATACTCCTGATTAAGTAGGTTGTTTGTAACACAATACCAACACAATACAAGTTTCAGAAATAAGGTACACACACACACACATATGCACACAGGCATGGAAACATACACACACGCAGGCGCAAGCATGCACGCACACACACAGATACATACACACCCACGCCACACACAGAGGGTGAATTTAGTAGAGACACAACATGTGTGTGTGTGTGTGTGTGTGTGTGTGTGTGTGTGTGTGTGCATGTGTTTGTGTGTGCGAGTTAGGAGCAGAAGGAGAGAATAATAATAATAAATTCAATACAATTGCAAAGAATGAAACATGAAGATACTTTGTACCGTTCATTGAGGTCTAAAAAGGTGATTCTACGTTCTAGGCCCAGTAGTTACCAGGCTTCTGTTCATTCTGCTGCTAACCATGGTGTGAAGAGGAAGTCTTTTTTTGTGGTTTTTGTTCAACCGAACTAAAGTTCATGATGAACTGGAACCACAGACTAGATGACAGACCAGCTTCACCTTCTACCGTAACAGGTTGTATTTTCTTGACTTTTATTTCAATGCTTACCAAACGTAATTCATAGAGTTGTGGAATACATTGTTGTGGATTAAAAACTGATGTATTTCTACTTGCATTACCTTTTTAAGTATATATTGCAGGTGTGTTTAAAAATCTCCCCAGAACTACAGAGTGAGAGAAGAGAGGACTCACTATGAATTTAAGATCAGCAGCAAGAGTATTTCTAGCTTTCCTTCTGTCAGTACCAGGTTGGTTCATTTACATTGTGAACATTTACTTGAACTGTTTCAATAACATGACAACCAAGCAACTGGAACGAGGAGAGGGTGAAACCACAGCATGTTGAAGATAGCATAATAGTAAATACAACATTAAAGAATCACCCTCTAGAACGCTTTGGTTGAACAGACCACTAGAGTAGAGAACGGTTCCCTTTATATAGTTCAGTTATGGTTCATTAGTCATTGGAAAAGACCACTTCACTGCAAGTTGTAAACAGCCTGTTGTCGTGAAAGTACTGTACAGGTTTTTAGATCACAATACTCTGTGAATTATTTAACAGAATATCTTTTTTACAATTGCGATTTGTTGGCCATTTCCTGGTTGCTGGGCAAACCTGAATTATTTCGCAGATCAAAGTGTTAATTTAGTTACTTTTTGTGTTGAGACAATGTGACCTAAGTCACACTCACATAAGGATTGTGACCAGACCTCCTCCCTGCGTTTAAGTTGAGTTATGGTGCCTCAGTGTCTCTGTCTGTTGTAGCAACACACAATCACACACACATACACATAAATACACACGCTAATACACACACACCTATGCCATATTTATTTATTGAATGCCACATTTATTTATTTAAGGCCACATTTATTTCATAACGCCACTTTTATTTCATAATGCCATATTTATTTCATAATCCCACATTTATTTATTTAATGCCACTTTTATTTTATAATGCCACATTTATTTATTTCATAATGCCACATTTATTTATTTCATAATGCCACTTTTATTTTTTTAATGCCATATTTATTTCATAATGCCACATTTATTTAGTTAATGCCTCTTTCATTTCATAACTTGTGTTTTGCCTTGAGAGTTTTACGAAGGAGGGGGGCGTGTTATCCCCATGGTTACGACTCATGAAAACTCTTGTGCTCTTTCTCTCCCTGCAACTTTCACACCTTACAGCAGCTTTATGTTTTCCCACAGCAGCCTCTAGTGGCTTGAGTTGTAGTAATAGCTTTATCAGTTCCCACTGTGGGGGCATAGTTCACATCTTTTTAAATGGCGGAAATAGCTGCAGTAGAAAAGTAAAATAGGTGGCAGGTTTAAGTTGGCCTACTTTAGTGAACACCCTCTATTGGCATGTTGCTCAGGCAAAATGATTGAAGTACTTCACATACAGTATACATGGAAAAGGTAGTTATTCAACATCATGAGCTGATACTTAGATTTGAGTTTCATCCTTTATTAATTTGGTGGTCTTGGGAAACTATTGAACCCATTTACAAACTCTTCATGACTTAACTAAGTATCTGTGCCTGAGCCGGCTTTTTAGCGAGTCTGAAACTCATGTTTAGAGCTGCTTGTACCTGATTAATCTGTCTTGCTGGAAAGAACCGGACATGGGTAGTGCATAATATGCATGCAATCACATTCACACACAGGTCCCTGAATGCAACACTTCTCAGTGGTGCAGAAATGTGGAGATGGAGGGAGCGGAGAGGGAGGGGGGGGGTTTCTTGGGTTGATTATTATCAAAATCTTTCCCTCTTCTCTCTCTCTCTCGGTTAACAACTCTCAAATCTTGAGAGCTGAGGGAGTGTCATGACAGAGCCCTCTTCATGTTCCTTCTAGGTACTGTAGAGGCCGGATGAGACTTATAGCCCACAAACAAAATACAATGTTTAGCAGTTATCAAAAGGACTATGATTGAGGTTTTTCTATTATTTTATATTTGTAAAATGTGTAAAACAAATATCAAGACCATTTGTAACAGTTTTTATTATCATTAATTGTATTAACAATCCATGGCAAATTGCACCAAAACGTTGATTTTCATCTGCTTACTTATTCAAGATACTGATAAATTGATTACAAAAACACAAACATTGACATTGATTTGGCGTCAAAGCTTGTAATTGACACTGTTCTTTTTTTTTAAGACCAATTGCATTTTTCAGTAGGTTAAAAATGAATAATTGGATCATCGAGAGCCTTCCCCTCCTGAACACTTCTCAGCGTCAACCCTCCTCCATAACACGGAAGTGCCTCGAAGACAAGAAGGTGAATGCAATCACTGTCTCCCACATGGACCTTCAGGAAAATAACATAACGTAACATTTAAATACGAGGTCAAATTAAAATCTACATTTCACACCGTTATTTCAGCCGCTGATGACTACCTTGATGAAGAAATTGGCTCCCTCCACCACCTGGCGCTTGTAGCATATGGATGTGAAAACGGCATAATTTTTGCCCGTTTTTACCTCTGCAGCCTTCTTCACCTTTGTAATCATATTGAGAAAGAATGCAGTTGTGACAATGACATCTAAACACATTTTATCATATAACAATGTTGATCCTCTGAAGTTTTCATATTCTGGGGAATGAGATTGGGCTAGCATTATAACTGCTTAACGCTAAAAAAAGTTTTTATTCTTTATATTTTTTATTTTATTATAAGTATGTTTTATTTGAATGTATTCATTGGTTCTTCCCACCGCCTCTGTCCCCATATTGAGAAGGTATTTCATCTTATAAGCTAATAATAAAGTCTACTATTATTATTATCAATGTAAAATTATGAATATAATAAATATTTCACTCACCACATCACAGTCCTGCTGGGTCTTCTTATCTGCAATAAAAGCTTTTGAAAGTCCTCCAGGATTGTCCATTATTTGCGATTATAAGCGACCAATCATTAATTTAGTGACTGGAGTGTAAACTGCAAAATCAGTCACACTGAGTTTTATAGTGTAGTGCATAGACCATGTGACTCACCAATCTGGGTGTGTCTGAGGCAAAACATGAAATTCGCATGAAATTCTTTGTGGTTGGATTTGTTGTTGCCAAATTATCGTGGGTTGCTGCACTCCTAACTAAATGTAGCATAGACTGAGTATGGGGTCACCTCTGCTTCACCAGTACTGCTGCTTTGGGGATTCTTACGGTTCATGAATTACCAACCAGTTCAAGTTCAACTTTTCATTACTCTCCCTTAAAGCTAGGGTAGGCAGCTATGAAGAAACCAGCCAGAGTAAGCTAGATTTTGAAATGATACAACCGAAAGAATCCCAACCCTCCTTTCATACATATAGTTTGGATATGATGTTGTTTACATTTCATTCATAATATATCAGATCAAACTAAATTGGTCATCAGAATAATGAAAAGTTAGAAATTCATAAGAAGTAAGAATCCCCAAAGCAGCTGTACTGGTGAAGCAGAGGTGACCCCATAGGCTACATGTAGTGAGGAGTGCATGCTGCACAGTACTGGTGAAGCAGAGGTGACCCCATAGGCTAGGAGTGCATGCTATACAGTGCAGGGTTCCAGCCCGGTATATCCAGAATCAAAAGCCAAAACTTGTGAAGGCGTTTACTTCTTTGTTCCTTTGAAAACAAAGAAGAAAAAATATCTCCCCAGAACAACAGAGTGAGAGAGGAGAGGACTCACTATGAATTTAAGATCAGCAGCAAAAGGATTTCTAGCTTTCCTTCTGTCAGTACCAGGTTGGTTCATTTACATTGTGAACATTTAGTTGAACTGTTTCAATAACATGACAACGAAGCAACTGGAACGAGGAGAGGGTGAAACCACAGCATGATGAAGATATAAAAATAGTAAATAGAACATTAAAGAATCACCCTCTAGAACGCTGTGTTTGGTTGAACAGACCACTAGAATAGAGAACGGTTCCCTTTATATGGTTCAGTTATGGTTCATTAGTCATTAGAAAGGACCACTTCCCTGCAAGTTGTATACAGCCTCTTGTAGTGAAAGTACTGTACGGGTTTTTAGATCACAATACTCTTGTGAATTATTTTACAGAATAAATATTTGTATTTGAGTTTTTTTGGCCATTTCCTGGTTGCTAGGAAAACCTGAACTATTTACAAGATCAAAGGGTTAATTTAGTTACTTTTTGAAAAAGATAGATGTTGAAATCTACTGTTTTCCCCCATTTATTCTATTGATGATGATTTAGACATGGCATATCAATCTTCTGCTGCAATGTTGACATTCTGATTCAGTGATATGGTAGACACTGCATGCCTTCTCCTATCCTCTCTCCTCTCTTCTCTTCTCTCCTCTCCTTGTTTACTCTCCTTGTCTTCTCTCCTCTCCTCTCCTCTCCTTGTCTGCTCTCCTCTGTTTGTCTCCTCTCCTCTCTTCCTTGTCTTCACTCTTCTCCTCTCCTTACCTTGTCTCCTCACCACTACTCCTAAATCCCCCTTACCTATCCTTGTCTCCAATCCTTTCCTTGTCTCCTCTCCTCACCTCCTCTGCTCTACATTCCTTGTCTCCACATCGAAGTAATTACAAAGCTTCTGGTCACATGGCCACAAAAGAAGCACATAGACTACAGGGCAGAGACCTACAGAGACTACACAGCCTAGCAACCTACACTACCGTAATTAACTGTTAGTGTATGCTTATTACTGCATGAACTAATGTTAATTAATGGTTAAATAATGTACCTTATTTTAAAGTTTTCAAGGCTTAATTTCAAAGAACGACATAACCTGTTGCAATTGCAAACTATAAAAATGCAGTTTTAACTTAATAACCCAATCTTCATTTTGATTCAAATAAAAATGGACTGAATTGAAAATATGAATCCCTTGGCTACGCCACTGGTGTCACATGATGTTCTGGAAGGTTCCTCTTACAGCTCAGTGGTCATCATGTATCTGTAGTTTCCATCTCCACCCACCAGCCTCCATCTCTTTATGTATCTTCTGATCTTTTCATCAGCTGAACCTCTGTGTTCATTCTCAATGAGATGTGTTTGTTTTTTCACAGCGCTTCAGAGTAATGATGACTGGAGAGTTACTTACTCACCTAGTAATGTCTGCGCTTTAAGAGGAGCAATGGGTGACATCAGCTGCACTTACATTCAGTCTGAAGACAGCTTTTCATGTGCTGTTAGAGGATACGATCTCCACTCTCCTTTAGTGTGTAAGTCCACTCCCCAGTACACTGATATGATACCAGATGTAATGGACCTTTTAGGGTAAAGAACTACATGTAGATTTACTATGATGGACCCAAACTGCTGGTATTTTATATAATTAATCAAATGTAACTGTTAACAGACGCTCCAAAGACCCCCTCAGTGACCGTGAGTCCCTCTGGTGAAATAGAGGAGGGCAGTTCAGTGACTCTGAGCTGCAGCAGTGATGCCAACCCAGCAGCTAACTACACCTGGTTCAAGGTTAATACAGATGGTTCCTCCAGAGCCATGAACCAGAGACAACAGCTCATCTTTAGAAACATGCTGTCTTCAAACTCTGGACAATATCGCTGTGATGCTAGGAATGAGCTAGGGACAAAATCTAAGTTGATCACTATTAACGTGAAATGTGAATAAAACACATATATTACATCTTATTAAAGACGTGGAAATAATATATGAATTGTGTCAACATTAGTCATCATTAAATATATAATGAAATGAACCACACCAATTATTTTTGATTTTCATTATGCTATATCTGTTGAATTGTTTCCCTTTAAGAGTATCAGATAAGATTAGGTGAAAGTGGCGCTGAGATTTGTATGTGATTAACTGAGACAAAATGTAGGTAGTGCATCCAATTGTGGGTGTCGTATTGTGACTAATTTGAGAGCTTGCACTACTCTCATTTAGTTTCATAGCTGAGACTCTAGACATGAGACACCTGTAAGAAAATGTAGAGAACTCACACAGATCACTGTGAGACTGAACCTTGGTTATTTCTCGGAAGTGACAATTGAGATGAATGAGAAAATGCACTAAATCTCTCTTTGGCCTTGACTCGTGCTCATTTTGACAAGGAGATGTTAAAGTGATATAAAGGAGATCTCATCTTGAATTGTACTTTGCTATGGGTTGTTAGGAACCATCACATGATGTGTGTGTGTGTGTGTGTGTGTGTGTATGTGTGTGCATGTGTTTGTGTGTGCGAGTTAGGAGCAGAAGGAGAGAATAATAATAATAAATTCAATACAATTGCAAAAAATGAAACATGAAGATACTTCATGTTTTATTGAGGTCTAAAAAGGTGATTCTATGTTCTAGGCCCAGTAGTTACCAGGCTTCTGTTCATTCTGCTGCTAACCATGGTGTGAAGAGGAAGTCTTTTTTTGTGGTTTTTGTTCAACCGAACTAAAGTGCATGATGAACTGGAACCACAGACTAGATGAAATACCAGCTTTACCTTCTACCGTAACAGGTTGTATTTTCTTGACTTTTATTTCAATGCTTACCAAACATAATTCATAGAGTTGTGGAATACATTGTTGTGGATTAAAAACTGATGTATTTCTACTTGCATTACCTTTTTAAGTATATATTGTTTTTACCTGCAGGTGTGTTTAAAAATCTGCCCAGAACTACAGAGTGAGAGAAGAGAGGACTCACTATGAATTTAAGATCAGCAGCAAGAGGATTTCTAGCTTTCCTTCTGTCAGTACCAGGTTGGTTCATTTACATTGTGAACGTTTAGTTGAACTGTTTTAATAACATGACAACCAAGCAACTGGAACGAGGAGAGAATGAAACCACAGCATGTTGAAGATAGAATAATAGTAAATACAACATTAAAGAATCACCCTCAAGAACGCTTTGGTTGAACAGACCACTAGATTAGAGAACGGTTCCCTTTATATAGTTCAGTTATGGTTCATTAGTCAATGGAAAAGACCACTTCACTGCAAGTTGTAAACAGCCTGTTGTCGTGAAAGTACTGTACAGGTTTATAGATCCCAATACTCTGTGAATTATTTAACAGAATATCTTTTTTACAATTGCGATTTGTTGGCCATTTCCTGGTTGCTGGGCAAACCTGAATTATTTAGCAGATCAAAGTGTTAATTTAGTTACTTTTTGTGTTGAGACAATGTGACCTAAGTCACACTCACATAAGGATTGTGACCAGACCTCCTCCCTGCGTTTAAGTTGAGTTATGGTGCCTCAGTGTATCTCTGTAGGTTGTAGCAACACACAATCACACACATACACATAAATACACATGCTAATACACACACACACCTATATATATTATATATATAATGCCACATTTATTTATTGAATGCCACATTTATTTATTTAAGGCCACATTTATTTCATAACGCCACTTTTATTTCATAATGCCATATTTATTTCATAATCACACATATATTTCTTTAATGCCACTTTTATTTCATAATGCCACATTTATTTATTTTATAATGCCACATTTATTTATTTAATGCCACTTTTTTTATTTGATGCCGCTTTTATTTCATAATGCCACATTAATTTATTTCATAATGGCACTTAAATTTTTTTTAATGCCTCTTTCATTTCATAACTTGTGTTTCGCCTTGAGAGTTTTAGGAAGGAGGGGGGCATGTTATCCCCATGGTTATGACTCATGAAAACTCTTGTGCTCTTTCTCTCCCTGCAACTCTCACACCTTACAGCAGCTTTATGTTTTCCCACAGCAGCCTCTAGTGGCTTGAGTTGTGGTAATAGCTTTATCAGTTCCCACTGTGGGGGCACAGTTCACATCTTCTTAAATGGCGGAAATAGCTGCAGTAGAAAAGTGACATAGGTGGCAGGTTTAAGTAGGCTTCTTTTGTGAACACCCTATATTGGCATGTTGCTCAGGCAAAAGGATTAAATCCCAATACTCTGTGAATTATTTAACAGAATATCTTTTTTACAATTGCGATTTGTTGGCCATTTCCTGGTTGCTGGGCAAACCTGAATTATTTAGCAGATCAAAGTGTTAATTTAGTTACTTTTTGTGTTGAGACAATGTGACCTAAGTCACACTCACATAAGGATTGTGACCAGACCTCCTCCCTGCGTTTAAGTTGAGTTATGGTGCCTCAGTGTATCTCTGTAGGTTGTAGCAACACACAATCACACACATACACATAAATACACATGCTAATACACACACACACCTATATATATTATATATATAATGCCACATTTATTTATTGAATGCCACATTTATTTATTTAAGGCCACATTTATTTCATAACGCCACTTTTATTTCATAATGCCATATTTATTTCATAATCACACTTATATTTCTTTAATGCCACTTTTATTTCATAATGCCACATTTACTTATTTTATAATGCCACATTTATTTATTTAATGCCACTTTTTTTTATTTGATGCCGCTTTTATTTCATAATGCCACATTCATTTATTTCATAATGGCACTTACATTTTTTTTAATGCCTCTTTCATTTCATAACTTGTGTTTCGCCTTGAGAGTTTTAGGAAGGAGGGGGGCGTGTTAACCCCATGGTTACGACTCATGAAAACTCTTGTGCTCTTTCTCTCCCTGCAACTCTCACACCTTACAGCAGCTTTATGTTTTCCCACAGCAGCCTCTAGTGGCTTGAGTTGTGGTAATAGCTTTATCAGTTCCCACTGTGGGGGCAGAGTTCACATCTTCTTAAATGGCGGAAATAGCTGCAGTAGAAAAGTGACATAGGTGGCAGGTTTAAGTAGGCTTCTTTTGTGAACACCCTATATTGGCATGTTGCTCAGGCAAAAGGATTAAAGTACTTCACATAAGGGATAAAAGGTAGTTATTCAACATCATGAGCTGATACTTAGATTTGAGTTTCATCCTTTATTAATTTGGTGTTCTTGGGAAACTATTGAACCCATTTACAAACTCTTCATGACTAAACTAAGTATCTGTGCCTGAGCCGGCTTTTTAGCGAGTCTGAAACTCATGTTTAGAGCTACTTGTACCTGATTAATCTGTCTTGCTGGAAAGAACCGGACATGGGGTGTGCATAATATGCATGCAATCACATTCACACACAGGTCCCTGAATGCAACACTTCTCAGTGGTGCAGAAATGTGGAGATGGAGGGAGCGGAGAGGAAGGGGGGGGGGGGGTTCTTGGGTTGATTATTATCAAAATCTTTCCCTCTTCTTTCTCTCTCTCGGTTATCAACTCTCAAATCTTGAGAGCTGAGGGAGTGTCAAGACAGAGCCCTCTTCATGTTCCTTCTAGGTACTGTAGAGGCCGGATGAGACTTATAGCCCACAAACAAAATACAATGTGTAGCAGTTATCAAAAGGACTATGATTGAGGTTTTTCTATTATTTTATATTTGTAAAATGTGTACAAATTGAAAACATCCTAAACAAATATCAAGACCATTTGTAACAGTTTTTATTATCATTAATTGTATTAACAATCCATGGCAAATTGCACCAAAACATTGATTTGCAGCTGCTTACTTACTCAAGATACTGATAAATTGATTACAAAAACACAAACATTGACATTGATTTGGCGCCAAAGCTTGTAATTGACACTGTTCTTTTTTTTAAAGACCAATTACATTTTTTAGTAGGTTAAAAATAAATAATTGGTTCATCGAAAGCCTTGCCCCCCTGAACATCTGTCAGCGTCACCCCTCCTCCATAACACGGAAGTGCCTCGAAGACACGAAGGTGAATGCAATCACTGTCTCCCACATGGACCTTCAGGAAAATAACATAACGTAACATTTAAATACGAGGTCAAATTAAAATCTACATTTCACACCGTTATTTCAGCCACTGGTGACTACCTTGATGAAGAAATTGGCTCCCTCCACCACCTGGCTCTTGTAGCATATGGCTGTGAAAACGGCATATTCTTTGCCCGTTTTTACCTCTGCAGCATCCTTCACCTTTGTAATCATATTGAGAAAGAATGCAGTTGTGACAATGACATCTAAACACATTTTATCATATAACAATGTTGATCCTCGGAAGTTTTCATATTCTGGGGAATGAGATTGGGCTAGCATTATAACTGCTTAACAATAAAAAAGGTTTTTATTCTTTATATTTTTTATTTTATTATAAGTATGTTTTATTTGAATTTATTCATTGGTTCTTCCCACCGCCGCTGTCCCCATATTGAGAAGGTATTTCATCTTATAAGCTAATAATAAAGTCTACTATTATTATTATCAATGTAAAATTATGAATATAAGAAATATTTCACTCACCACATCACAGTCCTGCTGGGTCTTCTTATCTGCACTCAAAGCTTTTGAAAGTCCTCCAAGGTTGTCCATTATTTGTGATTATAAGCGACCAACCATTCATTTAGTGACTGGAGTGTAAACTGCAAAATCAGCCACACTGAGTTTTATAGTGTAGTGCATAGACCATGTGACTCACCAATGTGGGTGTGTCTGAGGCAAAACATGAAATTCGCATGAAATTCTTTGTGGTTGGATTTGATGTTGCCAAATTATCGTGGGTTGCTGCACTCCTAACTAAATGTAGCATAGACTGAGTATGGGGTCACCTCTGCTTCACCAGTACTGCTGCTTTGGGGATTCTTACGTTTCATGAATTACCAACCAGTGCAAGTTCAACTTTTCATTACTCTCCCTTAAAGCTGGGGTAGGCAGCTATGAAGAAACCAGCCAGAGTAAGCTAGATTTTGAAATGATACAACCGAAAGAATCCCAATCCTCCTTTCATACATATAGTTTGGATACGATGATGTTTACATTTCATTCATAATATATCAGATCAAACTAAATTGGTCATCAGAATAATGAAAAGTTAGAAATTCATAAGAAGTAAGAATCCCCAAAGCAGCTGTACTGGTGAAGCAGAGGTGACCCCATAGGCTACATGTAGTGAGGAGTGCATGCTGCACAGTACTGGTGAAGCAGAGGTGACCCCATAGGCTACATGTAGTGAGGAGTGCATGCTGCACAGTACTGGTGAAGCAGAGGTGACCCCATAGGCTACATGTAGTGAGGAGTGCATGCTGCACAGTACTGGTGAAGCAGAGGTGACCCCATAGGCTACATGTAGTGAGGAGTGCATGCTGCACAGTACTGGTGAAGCAGAGGTGACCCCATAGGCTAAGAGTGCATGCTATACAGCGCAGGGTTCCAGCCCGGTATATCCAGAATCAAAAGCCAAAACTTGTGAAGGCGTTTACTTCTTTGTTCCTTTGAAAAACGTTTTTCATTGAATTACTCAAAAGGTAAGGGTAACAACTTGCTTAAAACCTGATCTTTATCTATCAAAGCACACATGCTCTTCATTTCCCATGTATTTTTCTAAACCAGTCTAACATGCCCAAGATCCAGGTTATAATTATATGTTACATTAAAATGTATTCTGTTCATTTCATTGCTGTTGTGATTTATCAAGTCAGACAGTGACAGAATGGGACTAAAAACTAGCTTTTTAAACTCTATTGTTGCACCTTATTTTGTAGTTTTACTACTGCATGTGCTGTTGTATATATATATATATAGTAGTTTTACTACTGCATGTGCTGTTGTATATATATATATATATATATATATATATATATATATATATATATATATATATATATATATATATACATAAGGAAATACACAGCTGCTTGAGATTCGTAGTATAGTATGTAACACATTGGATATAATCACAGGTTGTTTGGTCTGGAAACATAGCTTGGCTTGAAAGTTAACATTTGTTGTTTTATGGAGTAGTGGTTAGTGGTTTAAACTGGCTCTAAGTATGTGGGTGGAAGTGGGAATGCTCACAAGTCCCTGCATGCTGGGTCAGTGCTGGAGTTCATCACGGTGTATTAGGGTCGCCTCGTGTGAGGACAACTGACTGTTGTTAACATTCACCTAACAGTCTGACCTTTGGGAGGAGGTGACAAAAAACAAGATAGAAAGGATACAATTAAGTATTTCAACTCAATGCTGTGAATATAGATGTAGAACAAGGTAATCCATGTAGACTCTTGATTATCGATTCACTTTTAATACTTCATTTAGGTAGAATGCATGTTAAGTCCTTGTTATTTTTATACTCAACCACATAAAGTACAAGGTCATGCATTTTCAGCATAAAATAGATGGTATCCTATCCTCTATCCTTCAAAATGTAATGGGTTCAGTTTAAAAAAGCAGTAAGGAAGACAAGTTTTGTTGTATTCCAGTTACAAAATTTAATAATTATCTAAGGAATGTATGGCTTCAGTGAATTGACAACACAGAGTGAAAATGAGACTATGGTCAATTAAACACAAATTTCTGTCTTATTAGTCCAATAACAAGAGTAATGCATACTGAAATGAAGCCTAGCCCATATCACAGGGTATCATAGCATGTCTTACCCGTAGACTGGAACCTATGGGCCTTATTCACCCAGCGATTATCTGTGATAAGGCCCATAATACTCATTAGTCATATAGGAAGTAATAAAAGCAACAGGATCATGGAGGGTCTTTGACTTCTGGAGACCAGCCATAACGAGGCTTTGCACCTTATATACTTTGAAGACATGTAGGTGAACGTATTCATCTCCTCCCACATGCACCTTGGGGAAAGGTTAATAACGATCTTACTATACTTTGCTCAGTATAAGCATAAGCATAAGTATTATCTAAGAGTTTTCCCCCACTAATCTCCTAATTACTGCTTAATGATAGTAAGTAAGGAAGTTGTTGTACATTAATAAAAATCTTAATATGCTTTGCTCAGTATGGGCCTTATAAGGTGGTAATAACACAAGCATAGTCATTGTCCTTAATGACACTAAATATATATGGTCTATTCTTATGTAAATGAGTGTTCTTACCTCCAGAATTGAGGTCTATCTAAGTTCATCATTTCACTAGTGAACACATGAGTGTTCTTCTCTCCAGAGTTTAGGTCAATCCAAGTTCATCATTTCACTAGTGAATACATGAGTGTTCTTCTCTCCAGAGTTGTGGTCTATCTAAGTTCATCATTTCACTAGTGAACACATGAGTGTTCTTCTCTCCAGAGTTGAGGTCTATCTAAGTTCATATTTCAGTATCTTTTCAGTATAGCAGAGTAAAGAAACCCTTATTAATGTGTCTCCTCCAAGAGTAATTGCATTGATGTGGTAAAGTATGGACAGACCTAGTCCTGGTATGTGGGTGTTGAATGTCATCCAGCCTGGCACCAGAGAAGCTAACCTATGTGGTGAGAGGAAAGCCAACTGATTTGGAAAGTATTAATTCTACTTATTTTCTGTTCATTTTCTGTTAGTTGTTGTTTTTTTATTCTCTTTGCTTTGTTTTATCGTGAAGAATGGGGTGGGAGGGAGGGAGGGAGGGTTTTTGGGGTGCTTTATTGTATAAATGTCTAATGATGGAAATTGTCTATGTGGAAACTATTGTTTAATAAGAAAGTTCATTTCACTTCACTGGTTAACACAGTGTGATCTTCTCTCTAGAGTTGTGCTGTCCCTCATCCTGGGGATAAGATGAGGTAAGCCACATACAAAACCAGACTTGACTACAGGTGAAACTATGCAACACTATGGTGTGAGTGTGTGTGTGTGTGTTTGTGTGTGCGAGTTAGGAGCAGCAGGAGAGAAGATAAATAAATGATTTTTGAAGGAACTTTGTACCGTTCATTGAGGTCTAAAAAGGTGATTCTATGTTCTAGGCCCAGTAGTTACCAGGCTTCTGTTCATTCTGCTGCTAACCATGGTGTGAAGAGGAAGTCTTTTTTTGTGGTTTTTGTTAAACCGAACTAAAGTGCATGATGAACTGGAACCACAGACTAGATGACAGACCAGCTTCACCTTCTACCGTAACAGGTTGTATTTTCTTGACTTTTATTTCAATGCTTACCAAACGTAATTCATAGAGTTGTGGATTACATTGTTGTGGATTAAAAACTGATGTATTTCTACTTGCATGAGCTTTTAAATTATATTTTTTACTTGCAGGTGTATTTAAATATCTCCCCAGAACAACAGAGTGAGAGAGGAGAGGACTCACTATGAATTTAAGATCAGCAGCAAGAGGATTTCTAGCTTTCCTTCTGTCAGTACCAGGTTGGTTAATTACATTGTGAACATTTAGTTGAACTGTTTCAATAACATGACAACCAAGCAACTGGAACGAGGAGAGGGTGAAACCACAGCATGTTGAAGATAGAATAATAGTAAATACAACATTAAAGAATCACCCTCTAGAATGCTGTGTTTGGTTGAACAGACCACTAGAACAAAGAACGGTCCCCTTTATATAGTTCAGTTATGGTTCATTAGTCATTGGAAAAGACCACTTCACTACAAGTTGTATATAGCCTGTTGTAGTGAAAGTACTGTACGGGTTTTTAGATCACAATACACTGTGAATTATTTGACGGTATATATTTTTTACAATTGCGCTTTGTTGGCCATTTCCTGGTTGCTGGGCAAACCTGAATTATTTAGCAGATCAAAGTGTTAATTTAGTTACTTTTTGTGTTGAGACAATGTGACCTAAGTCCCACTCCACATAAGGATTGTGACCAGACCTCCTCCCTGCGTTTAAGTTGAGTTATGGTGCCTCAGTGTCTCTCTGTAGGTTGTAGCAACACACAATCACACACATACACATAAATACACATGCTAATACACACACACACACTTATATATATATTATATATATATATATATATATATATATATAATGCCACATTTATTTATTTAAGGCCACATTTATTTGATAACGTCACTTTTATTTCATAATACCATATTTATTTCATAATGCCACATTAATTTATTTCATAATGCCACTTTTATTTTTTTAATGCCACATTTATTTCATAATGCCACATTTATTTATTTAATGCCTCTTTCATTTCATAACTTGTGTTTCGCCTTGAGAGTTTTAGGAAGGAGGGGGGCATGTTATCCCCATGGTTATGACTCATGAAAACTCATGTGCTCTTTCTCTCCCTGCAACTCTCATACCTTACAGCAGCTTTATGTTTTCCCACAGCAGCCTCTAGTGGCTTGAGTTGTGGTAATAGCTTTATCAGTTCCCACTGTGGGGGCATAGTTCACATCTTTTTAAATGGCGGAAATAGCTGCAGTAGAAAAGTAAAATAGGTGGCTGGTTTAAGTTGGCCTACTTTAGTGAACACCCTCTATTGGCATGTTGCTCAGGCAAAAGGATTTGAGTACTTCACATAAAGTATACATGGAAAAGGTAGTTATTCAACATCATGAGCTGATACTTAGATTTGAGTTTCATCCTTTATTAATTTGGTGGTCTTGGGAAACTATTGAACCCATTTACAAACTCTTCATGACTAAACTAAGTATCTGTGCCCGAGCCGGCTTTTTAGTGAGTCTGAAACTCATGTTTAGAGCTGCTTGTACCTGATTAATCTGTCTTGCTGGAAAGAACCGGACATGGGGTGTGCATAATATGCATGCAATCACATTCACACACAGGTCCCTGAATGCAACATTTCTCAGTGATGGAGAAATGTGGAGATGGAGGGAGCGGAAAGGGAGGGGGGGGGGGGGTTTTGGGTTGATTATTATCAAAATCTTTCCCTCTTCTCTCTCTCTCTCGGTTAACAACTCTCAGATCTTGAGAGTTAAGGGAGTGTCATGACAGAGCCCTCTCCATGTTCCTTCAAGGTACTGTAGAGGCTGGATGAGACTTATAGCCCACAAACAAAACACAAAGTGTAGCATTTATCAAAAGGACGATGATTGAGGTTTTTATATTATTTTATATTTGTAAAATGTGTAAGAAATAAAATCAACCTTAACAAATATCAACACCAATTGTAACAGTTTATTATTATCATCAATTTTTATTAACAATCCATGGCAAATTGCACCAAAACATTGATTTTCAGCTGCTTACTTATTCAAGATACTGATAAATTGATTACAAAAACCCAAACACTGACATTAATTTGGCGCCAAAACTTGTAACTTTTTTCTTTAAGACCAATTACATATTTCAGTAGGTTACATATGTTCAATTGGTTCATCGAGAGCCTTGCCCTCCTGAACACCTGTCAGTGTCACCCCTCCTCCATGACAGGGAAGTGGCTCGAAGACACAAAGGTGAATGCAATCACTGTCTCCCACATGGACCTTCAGGAAAATAACATAACGTAACATTTAAATACGAGGTCAAATTAAAATCTACATTTCACACCGTTATTTCAGCCACTGATGACTACCTTGATGAAGAAGTTGGCTCCCGCCACCAATTGGCTCTTGTAGCATATGGCTGTGAAAACGGCATATTCTTTGCCCGTTTTTACCTCTGCAGCATCCTTCACCTTTGTAATCATATTGAGAAAGAATGCAGTTGTGACAATGACATCTAAACACATTTTATCATATAACAATGTTGATCCTCTGAAGTTTTCATATTCTGGGGAATGAGATTGGGCTAGCATTATAACTGCTTAACGATAAAAAAAGTGTTTATGTTTAATATTTTTTATTTTATTATAAGCATGTTTTATTTGAATTTATTCATTGGTTCTTCCCACCGCCTCTGTCCCCATATTGAGAAGGTATTTCAGCTTATAAGCTAATAATAAAGTATACTATTATTATTATCAATGTAAAATTATGAATATAATAAATATTTCACTCACCACATCACAGTCTTGCTGGGTCTTCTTATCTGCAATAAAAGCTTTTGAAAGTCCTCCATGGTTGTCCATTATTTGTGATTATAAGCGACCAATCATTAATTTAGTGACTGGAGTGTAAACTGCAAAATCAGTCACACTGAGTTTTATAGTGTAGTGCATAGACCATGTGACTCACCAATATGGGTGTGTCTGAGGCAAAACATGAAATTCGCATGAAATTCTTTGTGGTTGGATTTGATGTTGCCAAATTATCGTGGGATGCTGCCCTCCTAACTAAATGTAGCATAGACTGAGTATGGGGTCACCTCTGCTTCACCAGTACTGCTGCTTTGGGGATTCTTACGGTTCATGAATTACCAACCAGTTCAAGTTCAACTTTTCATTACTCTCCCTTAAAGCTAGGGTAGGAAGCTATGAAGAAACCAGCCTGAGTAAGCTAGATTTTGAAATGATACAACAGAAAGAATCCCAACCCTCCTTTCATACATATAGTATGGATATGATGCTGTTTACATTTCATCCATAATATATCAGATCAAACTAAATTGGTCATCAGAATAATGAAAAGTTAGAAATTCATAAGAAGTAAGAATCCCCAAAGCAGCTGTACTGGTGAAGCAGAGGTGACCCCATAGGCTACATGTAGTGAGGAGTGCATGCTGCACAGTACTGGTGAAGCAGAGGTGACCCCATAGGCTACATGTAGTGAGGAGTGCATGCTGCACAGTACTGGTGAAGCAGAGGTGACCCCATAGGCTAGGAGTGCATGCTATACAGTGCAGGGTTCCAGCCCGGTATATCCAGAATCCAAAGCCAAGACTGGTGAAGGCGTTTACTTCTTTGTTCCTTGGAAAAATGTTTTTTTTTCCAAAAGGTAAGGGTGCGGTAAGGTAACAAGTTGCTTAAAACCTGATCCTTATCTATCAAAGCACCCATGCTCTTCATTTCCCATGTATTTTTCTGACCCAGTCTAACATGCCCAAGGCCCAGGTTATAATTATATGTTACATTAAAATGTATTCTGTTCATTTCATTGCTGTTGTGATTTATCAAGTCAGACAGTGACAGACTGGGACTAAAAACTAGCTTTTTAAACTCTATTATTGCACCTTATTTTGTAGTTTTACTACTGCATGTGCTGTTGTATATATATATTATATAAGGAAATACACAGCTGCTTGAGATTCCTAGTAACACATTGGACATAATCACAGGTTGTTTGGTCTGGAAACATAGCTTGGCTTGAAAGTTAACATTTGTTGTTTTATGGAGTAGTGGTTAGTGGTTTAAACTGTCTCTAAGTATGTGGGTGGAAGTGGGAATGCTCACAAGTCCCTGCATGCTGTGTCAGTGCTGGAGTTCATCACGGTGTATTAGGGTCGCCTCGTGTGAGGACAACTGACTGTTGTTTACATCCACCTAACAGTCTGACCTTTGGGAGGAGGTGACAAAAAACAAGATGGAAAGGATACAATTAAGTCTTTCAACTCAATGCTGGGAATATAGATGTAGAACAAGGTAATCCATGTAGACTCTTGATTATCGATTCACTTTTAATACTTCATTCAGGTAGAATGCATGTTATGCCCTTGTTATTTTAATATTCAACCACATAAAGTACAAGGTCATGCATTTTCAGCGTAACATAGATGGTATCCTATCCTCTATCCTTCAACATGTAATGGTTTCAGTTTAAAAAACCAGTAAGGAAGACAAGTTTTGTTGTATTCCAGTATTAACATTTTATAATTATCTAAGGAATGTATGGCTTTACTGAGAGTGAAAATGAGACTATGGTCAATTAAACACAAATTTCTGTCTTATTAGTCCAATAACAAGAGCAATGCATACTGAAATGAAGCCTAGCCCATATCACACGGTATCATAGCATGTCTTACCCGTAGACTGAACCTATGGGCCTTATTCACCCAGCGGCCATCTGTGATAAGGCCCATAATACTCATTAGTCATAGAGGAAGTAAAAATAGCAACAGGATCATGGAGGGTCTTTGACTTCTGGAGACCAGCCATAGCGAGGCTTTGCACCTTATATACTTTGAAGACATGTAGGCGAACGTATTCATCTCCTGTAACGTGACCCTCTGCCACAACCTAGTGGCGCCGGCTGTCACTTCCCCACGTGTCTTTGTTTACCTCTTTGCCAGCAATTACCCACGTGCACTCCGCTCTACACTCCGGTCTCCAATCCAGTAATCAACGCACCCTATTTCCAAGCAGCCGGCGCCAGTTCGTAGTTCCACTTTTCCAAGTCAGTGCCTCGTTCCAGCGCTCTAGTTCTCGTACTCAGTACTTGCCTGTCTAACCCGCCTGTCCTTCTTCTCTAGTCCTCCCGACTCCAGCCTCCGCTCGTCTGACTGCCTTCCCTGCGAACGACCACTCGCCTGCCTGACCACCCGCCTGCCTACGTCCCTCGACCGGCTGCCACCCGCCTGCCAACGAACCTCTGCCTGCCTGACCATCCGCCTGCCTTGCCCTTGCCTGTACCTTTGCAAATAAATTCCTTTCGTCCCCGTTCCATCTCTGTCTCTGTCTCGGTGTCTCGCGTTTGGGTCCAAGCCCTGTTCCTTAACATCTCCTCCCACATGCACCTTGGGGAAAAGTTAATAACGATCTAACTATGCTTTGCTCTATATAAGCATAAATATTATCTAAGTGTTTTCCCCCACTAAACTCCTAATTGCTGCTTAATGATAGTAAGTAAGGAAGTTGTTGTACATGAATAACAATATTAATATGCTTTGATCAGTATGGGCCTTATAAGGTGGTAATAACACAAGCATAGTCATTGTCCTTAATAGCACTAAATATATATGGTCTATTCTTATGTAAATGAGTGTTCCCACCTCTGGAGTTGTGGTCTATCTAAGTTCATCATTTCACTAGTGAACACATGAGTGTTCTTACCTCTAGAGTTGTGGTCTATCTAAGTTCATCATTTCACTAGTGAACACATGAGTGTTCTTACCTCTAGAGTTGTGGTCTATCTAAGTTCATCATTTCACTAGTGAACACATGAGTGTTCTTCTCTCCAGAGTTTAGGTCAATCCAAGTTCATCATTTTACTAGTGAACAGGTGAGTGTTCTTCTCTCCAGAGTTGTGGTCTAAGTTCATATTTTTGAATATGAAAGCATCCAATCACATTGGACCATTTATAGGTTATCTTACCTGAAGCTTACATTATCAACAAAAAGACTGACTTCCATGCCTCATTCTGATATCTGTTGATTTGAATTGTTTTTAAATAAATGACTACTTTTACTGTGTTGTCTCCATCTACGGTCACGTTAGCCTGAGGTAGGCCTAGTCGTAACACACGCTTCTACATTAAGTAGATGATTAGAAATGAGTTTTCAGTAGGCTTAGCCAGTATTTAGATTCCTATAATGTGGGCCTGTGAAGCCCTTTGAGACTGTAACTGTGATTAAGAGCAATATAAATCGTTCTACTCAGGCCCCACCATCACTGAGAAGAGAGGTCAGCCAGCTAACATTTACCAATTAGTCATCTGTGTAGAAAACTATTCAAAAGGTTCATCTTGAAAATTAAATTACAATTTTGTTCCGTTTTGTCAAATAGCTGTATAGAAGTACTTATAAGTACAAATATACAATACAAAAAATATACTTTTGTTTTGGAGAGACTACACATTAAAAGTGATTGGTTTATCAAATGATGTCTCCAAGGAATCATCTATAATCACTAGTGAACACATGAGTGTTCATCTCTCCAGAGTTGAGGTATATCTAAGTTCATATTTCAATATAATTTCAGTATAGCAAAGTAAAGAAACCCTTATTAATGTGTCTCCTCCAAGAGTAATTGCATTGATGTGGTAAAGTATGGACAGACCTAGTCCTGGTATGTGGGTGTTGAATGTCATCCAGCCTGGCACTAGAGAAGCTAACCTATGTGGTGAGAGGAAAGCCAACTGATTTGGAAAGTACTCATTCTACTTCTTTTCTGTTAGTTTACTGTTAGTTTTCTTTTCTTTTTTTATTCTCTTTGTTTTGTTTTATCGTGAAGAATGGGGTGGGAAGGAGGGAGGGAGGGAGGGTTTTTGGATCGCTTTATTGTATAAATGTCTAATGATGGAAATTGTCTATGTGGAAACTATTGTTTAATAAAAAAGTTCATTTCGTTTCAGTGGCACACAGTGTGATCTTCTCTCTAGAGTTGTGCTGTCCCACATCCTGAGGATAGGATGAGGTAAGCCACATACGAAACCAGACTTGACTAAAGGTGAAACGTTGCAACGCTATTGTGTGTGTGAGTGTGTGTGTGTGTGTGTGTGTGTGTGTGTGCGTGTGTGTTTGTGTGTGCGAGTTATGAGTAGTAGGAGAGAAGATGAATACAAAATACAAGAACATTTGAAGAATGAAACATGCAGGAACTTTGTATCGTTTATTGTGGTCTAAAAAGGTGATTCTATGTTCTAGGCCCAGTAGTTACCAGGCTTCTGTTCATTCTGCTGCTAACCATGGTGTGAAAAGGAAGTCTTTTTTTTCGGTTTCTGTTAAAACGAACAAAAGTGCATGATGAACTGGAACCACAGAATAGATGACATACCAGCTTCACCTTCTACTGTAACAGGTTGTATTTTCTTAACTTTATTTCAATGCTTACCAAACGTAATTCATAAAGTGGTGGATTACATTGTTGTGTATTGAAAACTGATATATTTGAACTTGCATGACCTTTTTAATTATATTTTTTACTTGCAGGTGTATTTAAATATCTCCCCTGAACAACAGAGTGAGAGAGGAGAGGACTCACTATGAATTTAAGATCAGCAGCAAGAGGATTTCTAGCTTTCCTTCTGTCAGTACCAGGTTGGTTCATTTACATTGTGAACATTTAGTTGAACTGTTTCAATAACATGACAACCAAGCATCTGGAACGAGGAGAGGGTGAAACCACAGCATATTGAAGATAGAATAATAGTAAATACAACATTAAAGAATCACCCTCTAGAACGCTGTGTTTGGTTGAACAGACCACTAGAATAGAGAACGGTCCCCTTTATATAGTTCAGTTATGGTTCATTAGTCATTGGAAAAGACCACTTCACTGCAAGTTGTACACAGCCTCTTGTAGTGAAAGTACTGTACGGGTTTTTAGATCAAAACACTCTGTGAATTATTTGACAAAAGATATATTTTCATTTGAGTTTTGTTGGCCATTTCCTTGTTGCTAGGCAAACCTGAACAATTAAAAGATCAAAGGGTTACTTTAGTTACTTTTTGACTTTTAGAAAGATTTAGATTTAGACATGGCATATCAATCTTCTGCTGCAATGTGGTAATTCTGATTCAGTGATATGGTAGACACTGCAAAACTCCTGTCCTCTCTCCTCTCTCCTGCTCTCCTCTCCTTGTCTCCTCTCCTCACCTCCTCACCTCTACATTCCATGTCTCCACATCTAAGTAATTACAAAGCTTATAGTCACATGGCCACAAAAGAAGCACATAGACTACAGGGCCGAGGCCTACAGAGACTACACAGCCTAGCAGTCTACACTACCGTAAATAATTGTTAGTGTATGCTTATTACTGCATGAACTAATGTTAATTAATGGTTACATAATGTACCCTTATTGTAAAGTTTTCAAGGCTTAGTTTCAATGAATGGCGTAAACTGGTGCAATTGCAAATTATAAAAAAATATTTGAACTTAATAACCCAATCTTCATTTTGATTCACATAAAAATAAACATTTACTAAATCGAAAATATAATTCCTGAATCCCCCTGGCTACGCCACTGGTGTCACATGATGTTCTGGAAGGCTCTCACAGCTCAGTGGTCATCATGTATCTAGTTTCCATCTCCACCAACCAGCCTCCATCTCCTTATGTATCTTCTGATCTTTTCATCAGCTGAACCTCTGTGTTCATTCTCAATGAGATGTGTTTTTTTTTCACAGCGCTTCAGAGTAATGATGACTGGACAGTTATTTACTCTTCTAGTAATGTCTGTGCTTTAAGAGGAACAACGGTTAACATCAGCTGCACTTATGAATACCCTGCCAACGTACAGTACCCCCCTACCACAGTCACAACACTGTGGTTTACTAAAGGAGACCAACATCAGCCTGTTGATCTGCTAAGTGATACAGACTATACAGGTCGTGTTGAATACAGCTGTGGAGAGGTCAGATGTACCGGGTCCAGATGTTATGGAACATGTACCCTGAGAATCAAAGACCTGAGAACGAGTGACTCTGCTGTCTACAAGTTTAGATTCACCACAAACCAACCAGGTGGGGAATATACTGGAGACCCTGGAGTGAAGTTATCTGTAACAGGTGAACTATGATGAGTCTAGTGTGTGTATGTGTGTGTGTGTGTGTGTGTGTGTGTGTGTGTGTGGGGGGGGGGGGGGGGGGGGGGGGGGGGGGGGGGGTTCTAGAAGGTTTGTGTTGTGCGTTATCTTCATTATTTTTTATAATTGTGTGTAACTTGTTCTCAGACCCAGATCTCCAGGTGAAGGTGTCCTTTCCTCAGCCTACCGATCCTACCTGGACAGAGCTGGAGTGTCACAGTATGTGTGGTCTAGCTGGTGACCCTCCTTACATCTGGTTCAGGAATGGACAGAATGTAGGACAGGGAGTGTATTACTGGGCCAACTTTCAGTCTGAAGACAGCTTTTCATGTGCTGTTAGAGGATACGATCTCCACTCTCCTTTAGTGTGTAAGTCCACTCCCCAGTACACTGACATGATACCAGATGTAATGGACCTTTTAGGGTAAAGAACTACATGTAGATTTACTATGATGGACCCAAACTGCTGGTATTTTATATAATTAATCAAATGTAACTGTTAACAGACGCTCCAAAGACCCCCTCAGTGACCGTGAGTCCCTCTGGTGAAATAGAGGAGGGCAGTTCAGTGACTCTGAGCTGCAGCAGTGATGCCAACCCAGCAGCTAACTACACCTGGTTCAAGGAACATGACGACTCAGTGAAAGAATCAGGACAGAACTACACCATCACTAATATCACATTTGAGCTTGGGGGAAACTATTACTGCCAAGCTCACAATGCAATCGGACTTCATAATTCCACCTTTTTGTTAATTAAAGGTAATTGTTCATTTAAAAGACACTTTCACCTTCCACACAGTCACAATCACACTGAAACATTTCCCTATTTATGTTGCAGTTTGCTATCAGTGTATGAAATCAACTGACTATGTACCAGTGACATCATCAGAGACAACAACAGTAGCAGTAAGATCCATTGTTGTCTTACTGGCCACCATACTCCTCCTTGTCTTCCTCTGGATGAGGTGAGATATTCTCTTTCTCGTTTTCCGTTCCTTCACTCCACCTGTTGCTTCTTCATCTCTCTGTTCTCTTCACCAGAAGAAAGAGGGCCTCCAGAAAAGCACGTGGACAGGGAGGAAGGCCAGATACCGTGGAGGAGGTGAGACACAGGAAGCCATTTATTACTAACCCATCCTTTACTGAGACACACGGTGGAAATGCCCTGAGGCCACAACACAAGACCACACAAGAGACTTCTAGTTGTTTCCTTAGCAAGTGTCCTTCTCTGTTGCTCTAGCCCTGTGTCTAGGAGAGACTGTTCATCACAGTGTCTCTATTCTCATAAATAATCTGAAGTTAAACCCTCAGCCTGATTTGGAAAATTCAGAACTAGAGATAACTTATGTTGACATTTTACAGGAAGAGAGTGTATCTTACCTGACGATCCTAATGTTTTTACAGGAAGAGAGTGAAATCTTACTTGGTGATTTTTATACTATACGTTTCTAGATTTTATGATGGTAAACCAAATATTTCAGTCAGTTGTTTTAAACGTTGGCATTAATGATCACCTGGTCTTTTTTTGCACCCTTTAAATCCTGAAAGTGCGCTTAAACAGAGAAACAACTGCATCATGTGTTCCATGAAGAGTTCCTCAAAAGAGTGATTTAATCACACATTAAGGGAGAAGGATCGCTCAGGATTACTAGACTGTGACAGTGTAGACATATCATCTATCTATAAAGAACATTATTCATAGATGCTTGATGCACTAACTCCTATGATGCAAAGAAGAGTTAAACAGCAGACAGCAACATGGATTACCAGTGAGATTTTAGACTGTTCTCTATAAATACTTTAACGCTTTAAAAATGTAGCAATTTCATGATCAGTACGAAACCTTTAAAAACCAGACAAGATATAAAACAAAGCTAAACCAAAGCTGGATATTATAAAGATGCAGTTAATCCACATTTTTGTCTGCCCCAAAAACTATGGAAAGTGTTGAAGCAGATGGGCTCATCTATTAAAATAAAGATGAAACCGATCAAGTTTAAATACTGATGGCATTATGTGTCACAACATAACAAAGATGGATTATCACTTCAACACTTTCTTCACTACTGTGGCTTTGGTTTTGTCTCATTTGCCTTTGGAATCTGGATATGATGGTCGCTCTATCATTGAGAGTTTTGACCAGGACAGTAAGCCAGCACAGGAAGCACAGACCATGTGTCTACAGTCTGGCTCAGGAAGGAGACAAGTACACAGACACTTGTCTCACTCAGCTGGTTTATTATGAGATAAAGATGGGAGGCAATAGAGGCAATTCCACTGGAATGGTCCTTTTAGATCTACTCAAGGCTTCTGATACATTACACCACACCATTTAGTTGACTCACTTAATGTTTAGGGCAAAGTGACACATCAATAGAGTGGTTTGAATCCTGTTTGACAGGAAGATGATTGTAAGCAATGTAAGAGAGATAGTATCAGTGGCCAGAGAGTTGACCTGTGGTGCCCCAGGGATAAATTCTTGGCCCTGTTTTATATTTGATGTATGTCAATAATATGATAGGTGCTGTTGACTGCAAGTTGCTTCTTTATGCGGAAGCCTTACTGGTAACAGGTTAGGATTCAGTAGGATTATGCCTTTATGATTGTGCATGCCCAGCCTGGTACAGTGGTTTATCACAAAAACCAAAAAATGTAGTAGTGAGGCCTACAGCAGCCTGCATGGTGGGACCACTAGTCACCACTAAGGGTCTCTAAATGAACCAGAAATACAGGACCTTCAGGACTGTCTTCAGGAAGTATAAAGTGTTTTCTAAATGTACTCTTCTATGCTCACTCCCCATCAGCTACTTCCTGTTCCTGTGTATGAAAACGTCTCAGCTCTGACCAATCGCTTGGCTCCTGCAGCACAGAGAGAACCAATAGAAGAGCAGGATGGCCATCACTATGCCAGCATCCACACCTCTCTCTCAGAGAACCAGTAAGTGTCTCGCTCTTTGGCTGGATCCCCTGTCCAATCAGACCAGACAGATGAGGTCCTTTACTCTGTGGTCAAAGTAGATTCTATACTTTGGGACTTAATCAACCCAATGGATCTGCCTTACAGGGAGACTGAAGTTCATATCTCCTCTGTCTTCTTTCAGGGACCAGGACCAGACAGAGATGGGAGAAACCTCAGATATGTAAGCACCGTCAAATAAACACCTCAGAGTGTGAACCACTAGCGGCAGCAGGATTTAAAGGACTGAGTATAGTGTCTCATTCATTCAGTTTAAACAGGAAAATACGCTGGCTGATTGTTTGCTGCATATCCTACAGCGCTTCATTTCCTGTTCTGTAGAATGCTGTTTTCTACTTCTGGATCCTTAATATGTTATCTTTGCATTTTATTAATTCTATATTTTGAGTGTGGTGATCCTGTGATGGTCATTTCCTTTATTGCGATATATTGATCAATTGATGACGTGAAAATGAAAGCATCCAATCACATTGGACCTTTTATAAGTTATCTTACCTGAAGCTTACATTATCAACAAAAAGACTGACTTCCATGCCTCATTCTGATATCTGTTGATTTGAATTGTTTTTAAATAAATGACTACTTTTACTGTGTTGTCTCCATCTACGGTAACGTTAGCCTGAGGTAGGCCTAGTCGTAACACACGCTTCTACATTAAGTAGATGTTTAGAAATGAGTTTTCAGTAGGCTTAGCCGGTATTTAGATTCCTATAATGTGGGCCCGTGAAGCCCTTTGAGACTGTAACTGTGATTAAGAGCAATATAAATAGTTCTACTCAGGCCCCACCATCACTGAGAAGAGAGGTCAGCCAGCTAACATTTGCCAATTAGTCATCTGTGTAGAAAACTATTCAAAAGGTTAATCTTGCAAATTAAAATACAATTTTGTTCAGTTTTGTCAAATAGCTGTATAGAAGTAATTATAAGTACAAATATACAATACAAAAAATACTCTTTTGTTTTGGAGGGACTACACATTAAAAGTGATTGGTTTATCAAATGAGGTCTCCAAGGAACCATCTGTAATCACTAGTGAACACATGAGTGTTCTTCTCTCTAGAGTTGAGGTCTATCCAAGTTCATCATTTCACTAGTGAACACATGAGTGTTCTTCTCTCCAGAGTTGTGGTCTATCTAAGTTCATCATTTCACTAGTGAATACATGAGTTTTCTTCTCTCCAGAGTTGAGGTCTATCTAAGTTCATATTTCAGTATATTTTCAGTATAGCACAGTAAAGAAACCCTTATTAATGTGTCTCCTCCAAGAGTAATTGCATTGATGTGGTAAAGTATGGACAGACCTAGTCCTGGTATGTGGGTGTTGAATGTCATCCAGCCTGGCACTAGAGAAGCTAACCTATGTGGTGAGAGGAAAGCCAACTGATTTGGAAAGTACTCGTTCTACTTCTTTTCTGTTAGTTTACTGTTAGTTTTCTTTTCTTTTTTATTCTCTTTGTTTTGTTTAGTCGTGAAGAATTGGGTGGGAGGGAGGGAGAAAGGGTTTTTGGGGTGCTTTATTGTATAAATGTCTAATGATGGAAATTGTCTATGTGGAAACTATTGTTTTATGAAAAAGTTCATTTCACCTCAGTGGCACACAGTGTGATCTTCTCTCTAGAGTTGTGCTGTCCCACATCCTGGGGATAGGATGAGGTAAGCCACGTACGTAACCAGACTTCACTAAAGGTGAAACTTTGCAATGCTATGGTGTGTGTGAGTGTGTGTGTGTGTGTGTGTGTGTGTGTGTGTGTGTGTGTGTGTGTGTGTGTGTGTGTTTGTGTGTGCGAGTTATGAGCAGTAGGAGAGAAGATGAATACAAAATACAATAAAATTGCAAGAATGAAACATGCAGGAACTTTGTATTGTTCATTGTGGTCTAAAAAGGTGATTATATGTTCTAGGCCCAGTAGTTACCAGGCTTCTGTTCATTCTGCTGCTAACCATGGTGTGAAGAGGAAGTCTTTTTTTGTGGTTTTTGTTCAACCGAACACAAGTGCATGATGAACTGGAACCACAGACTAGATGACAGACCAGCTTCACCTTCTACCGTAACAGGTTGTATTTTCTTGACTTTTATTTCAATGCTTACCAAACGTAATTCATAGAGTTGTGGAATACAATGTTGTGGATAAAAAACTGATGTATTTCTACTTGCATTACCTTTTTAAGTATATATTTTTTACCTGCAGGTGTGTTTAAAAATCTCCCCAGAACTACAGAGTGAGAGAGGAGAGGACTCACTATGAATTTAAGATCAGCAGCAAGAGGATTTCTAGCTTTCCTTCTGTCAGTACCAGGTTGGTTCATTTACATTGTGAACATTTAGTTGAACTGTTTCAATAACATGACAACCAAGCAACTGGAACGAGGAGAGGGTGAAACCACAGCATGTTGAAGATAGAATAATAGTAAATACAACAATAAAGAATCACCCTCTAGAACGCTGTGTTTGGTTGAACAGACCACTAGATTAGAGAATGGTCCCCTTTATATAGTTCAGTTATGGTTCATTAGTCATTGGAAAAGACCACTTCACCGCAAGTTGTATACAGCCTGTTGTAGTGAAAGTACTGTATGGGTTTTTAGATCACAATACTCTGTGAATTATTTTACAGAACAAATGTTTGCATTTGAGTTTTGTTGGCCATATCCTGGTTGCTGGGCAAACCTGAACAATTAAAAGATAAAAGGGTTACTTTAGTTACTTTTTGACTTTTTGAAAAATATAGATTTAGACATGGCATATCAATCTTCTGCTGCAATGTGGTAATTCTGATTCAGTGATATGGTAGACACTGCATAACTCCTGTCCTCTCTCCTCTCTCCTGCTCTCCTCTCCTTGTCTCCTCTCCTTTCCTTGTCTCCTCTCCTCACCTCCTCACCTCTACATTCCATTTCTCCACATCTAAGTAATTACAAAGCTTATAGTCACATGGCCACAAAAGAAGCACATAGACTACAGGGCCGAGGCCTACAGAGACTACACAGCCTAGCAGCCTATACTACCGTAATTAACTGTTAGTGAATGCTTATTACTGCATGAACTATTGTTAATTAATGGTTACATAATGTACCCTTATCGTAAAGTTTTCAAGGCTTAATTTCAATGAATGGCGTAAACTGTTGCAATTGCAAATTATAAACAAATAGTTTAACTTAATAACCCAATCTTCATTTTGATTCACATAAAAATAAAAATGTACTAAATCAAAAATATAATTCCTGAATCCCCCTGGCTACGCCACTGGTGTCACATGATGTTCTGGAAGGTTCCTCTCACAGCTCAGTGGTCATCATGTATCTGTAGTTTCCATCTCCACCCACCAGCCTCCATCTCTTTGTGTATCTTCTGATCTTTTCATCAGCTGAACCTCTGTGGTCATTCTCAATGAGATGTGTTTGTTTTTTCACAGCACTTCAGAGTAATGATGACTGGAGAGTTACTTACTCACCTAGTAATGTCTGTGCTTTAAGAGGAGCAATGGTTGACATCAGCTGCACTTATGAATACCCTGCCAACATACAGTACCCCCCTACCACAGACACAACACTGTGGTTTACTAAAGGAGACCACTATCAGCCTGTTGATCTGCTAAGTGATACAGACTATACAGGTCGTGTTGAATACAGCTGTGGAGAGGTCAGATGTACCGGGTTCAGATGTTATGGAATATGTAACCTGAGAATCAAACACCTGAGAACGAGTGACTCTGTTGTCTACAAGTTTAGATTCACCACAAACCAACCAGGTGGGGAATATACTGGAGACCCTGGCGTGAAGATATCTGTAACAGGTAAACTATGATGAGTCTAGTGTGTGTATGTGGGTACATATGTGTGTGTGAGTGTGTGTGTGTGTACGTACGTGTGTGTGTGTGTGTGTGTGTGTGTGTGTGTTGTGTGTGTGTGTGTGTGTGGGGGGGGGGGGGGGTTCTAGAAGGTTTGTGTTGTGCGTTATCTTCATTATTGTTTATAATTGTGTGTAACATGTTTTTGCACCCAGGTCTCCAGGTGAAGGTGTCCTTTCCTCAGCCTACCGATCCTAACTGGACAGAGCTGGAGTGTCACAGTATGTGTGGTGTAGCTGGTGACCCTCCCTACATCTGGTTCAGGAATGGACAGAATGTAGGACAGGGAGTGCATTACTGGGCCAACTTTCAGTCTGAAGACAGCTTTTCATGTGCTGTTGGAGGATACGATCTCCACTCTCCTTTAGTGTGTAAGTCCACTCCCCAGTACACTGACATGATACCAGATGTAATGGACCTTTTAGGGTAAAGAACTACATGTAGATTTACTATGATGGACCCAAACTGCTGGTATTTTATATAATTAATCAAATGTAACTGTTCACAGACGCTCCAAAGACCCCCTCAGTGACCGTGAGTCCCTCTGGTGAAATACAGGAGGGCAGTTCAGTGACTCTGAGCTGCAGCAGTGATGCCAACCCAGCAGCTAAGTACACCTGGTTCAAGGTTAATACAGATCGTTCCTCCAGAGTCATGAACCAGGGACAACAGCTCGTCTTTAGCTACATCCTTTCTTCAGACTCTGGACAATATCGCTGTGAAGCTAGGAATGAGCTAGGGACAAAATCGAAGTTGACCCCTATTAACGTGAAATGTGAGTAAAACACATATATTACATCTTTTTAAAGACGTGTGTATAATATATGAATCGTGTCAACATTAGTCATCAGTAAATTCATCATGCAATGAACCACAACAATTATTTTTGATTTTCATTATCATTAATGCTGTCATGAACATAAATCTTTGCTTTATCTGGTCTTTAAAATATTTCGCTAGTATTCATGTATAGCTGTATGCTTGTAAACACTATTACTCATTAATAAGTAGAAGTATTTAATTAGTTTAAACCAGGGACGTCCAAACTTTTTTCGGTGAGGGCCACATACAGAAAAATATAGGAAGGGCTGGGCCACTCAGTAGGAGTGAGGTATATCGCCTTGCCAAGTGTATTAAACAGTTAGCAAAATCAATCAAATGTAGGTAAACTATGCTTTATAGTTAATATGCTTAAAGAAACAGCTTTCCATTGATGGGTTTTCATTTATTTTGTTAGGGTTGGCAGCTCATTCTCAAAACAGCCTCAGATTGCTTCTTAGTCAGGATGGTGATCACCTTCACAGCCCTGTATAAAGGGGATGGGTGTATTTTAGGCTTGTTATGCAAATAAGTTATTGGGCTTGTTAACACACCCAACTAAATTGTGTTAGAAAACATTATCAACTTTAATTGAGTGAATTAATTAAGTAACTGTGCTTATTAACACATGATTACTGTGTATTCTATTTTGAACTCACCTGTAATTGGAGCAGCATTGCACTCAGTGGGAGCAGTGATGCTGCGCTTTGGACTGAAGGATGGCTGGCAAGTCAGGAGAAAGTTTGGTGGATGAGATGCGAAGGACATCACAGAGATGGCTGTCGGTCATTTTGGCTGTCGGTCAGTCTGCTTTTGTTCAGAGTTAACACAGAAAATGTTTGCTCACATATGTATGTTGAGCCCAACACTTTTTGCGTGGCGTCTCATCAGAGGGAACTTTTTTCAAGCTCTGGTAGAAGTCGCGTAGGGAGAGAAGTTGATGTTGATTCTCCAGAGAATTATCACACTGCATTTCATTAAGTTCTAATTGCAGTCTCTCCTCCACTTCTGCTGCTTCCACCAGAAAGGGAGTCGAGAACACTTTGATTTCTTTCTCAATGACAGAAAGATCTTGGAAGCGCTGGCTGAATTCTGTGATGAGAGATGTGATCACAGACATGTATTTCCCCTTTTCAGCGGAAAGCTTGGCCTTTGGAAAAGCAGATTTGATTCCGGACAGCGTGGGGAAGTGCGCAACATTGAAGTTGCGTAGTTGTGTCTCAAAGAGACGGAGCTTCACACAGAACGCTCTCATGTGCGCGTAAAGTTGTGGCACGAGCTGGTCTTTGCCTTGTAGGGTCTTGTTCAGTGTGTTAAGATGATAAGTAAGATCAACTAAAAAAGCCAGGTCTGCCAACCACAGAGGGTCACTCAGCTCATGAAGAGGCCGGTCCTTCTCTTTCAAAAACGGGTCGATTTCTGATCTCGGGGAAAGAAACGCTGCAGCACGGAGCCGCAACTTAGCCAGCGCACATCAGAATGGTAGAGTACGTCCCCATATTCAGCATCAACCTCAGATAGAAAAGCTTGGAATTGTCTGTGGTAGAGCCCTCTTGCTCAAATTATGTTGACAGTTTTTACAACAGTGTTCATCACATCGCCAAGCTGGACTGTCCTGGCACATAGGGCTTCTTGGTGGATGATACAGTGCATTTTAACAGCCGCGCCTCCGCTCTCTTGCACCTTGGCGCACACCAGAGAGGCCATTCCTTTGCGCTCGCCTGTCATTGCTGGAGCCCCATCCGTTGTAACTCCACACAGTTTGTCCCATTCAAGTCCCATCTGGTCAATTGCATTTGACACAGCTTCAAAAATGTCCTTACCCGTTGTTGAATTCCTGAATTTTCTCCGGGCACATTATTCCTTTAGTGAGGCACTGCTTTATAAAGTCACCATGTGAGAAAGGTGTCCCGTGTTGGCCAATGAGTTGAGCTACCTCAGAACTGCCTATTGTAGCTGTTGAATGACCTGGTACGGAGAAAATTATTTGCAACAGCATGGTTTTTATTAGAACATAATGGTAAGTGCTAGACCAACATGACATGACTAACCGAATCCCCGAGGAGCGCACCAACGTCTGCGCATGCGCAGTAGCAAGTACGGTGGCTGCTATGGGAGCATATTCAAATAGCATATTGTGAATGCTATACAGTGGCATTTTCTTGTGTTTTGTTAGCAAGGAAGAAATGCTGTTGTTGAGCTAGCAGGCTAGCTGCTATTTGCTTAACTTTCTGTTCTCTCTCAGCACCAGTGTAGGACGTGTAGTTTGGATGCTTGGTTTCATAGTGTCGTTGTACATTATAGTCTTTCATCACTGCAACTGTTTCATTGCAAATCAAACAAACACACTTCCCCTTGAACTCAATGAAGAAATGTTCATTTTCCCACCGTGTCTGAAATCTCCTGCACTCACTTGCTATTTTGCGTTTCTTTGGTTCTGCATTTTTGGGTCACTTGTTACAAAGTTTTTCAATGACTGCTCGTTTTGGGGAGAGGCTGTCTTGTTCAAGACAGTAGCTCCCCCTAGCGTTAAAACTAAGAAGTACAATCAAGAACGAATTTCATGTGTGGGCCAAATCCCATTATATTTTTTTAATTTGCTACTATGCCAATTAAAAATGGCCCGTGGACCGTAGTCTGGACACCCCTGGTTTAAACAATATTCTGTATCAAACTGGAACTGCAGCTGCGTGCTTCAAACAGTTTTGTATATTCAGGATGGATATTGATCATTTGTTTTCATTACAGATGCTCCAAAGACCCCCTCAGTGACCGTGAGCCCCTCTGGTGAAATAGAGGAGGGCAGTTCAGTGACTCTGAGCTGCAGCAGTGATGCCAACCCAGCAGCTAAGTACACCTGGTTCAAGGTTAATACAGATGGTTCCTCCAGAGTCATGAGTCAGCTCGTCTTTAGCTACATCCTGTCTTCAAACTCTGGACAATATCGCTGTGACGCTAGGAATAAGCTAGGGGCAAAGTCGAAGTTGATCACTATTAACGTGAAATGTAAGTAAAACACATATATTACATCTTATTAAAGACTTGTATATAATACATGAATCATGTAAACATTATTCATCAGTAAATTCATCATGCAATAAACCACAACAATTATTTTTGATTTTCATTATCATTAATACTGTCATGAATATAAATGTACATGTTGTTTTTAAATGTTTCTATGTGTCTCCAGATGGGCCTAAACACACATCTGTGTATTCAAGTCTCTCTGGTGAAATAGAGGAGGGCAGTTCAGTGACTCTGAGCTGCAGCAGTGATGCCAACCCAGCAGCTAACTACACCTGGTTCAAGAACAACCAACCTCTGGTCTGGAAACCAAGTCAACCTTATACCTTCCCCTCAGTCCGCCCTGAAGAAAGAGGAACGTACCACTGTCACGCAGAGAACAAATATGGACATCTGAGCTCTAACTCGCTATTCATGGATGTTAAGTGTGAGTTGAAAATCTGTCTAATATGTCAACATCTTTTCTATATTTGATCTTTCAAATATTTAGCTAGTATTCTTGTATTGCTGTATTCTTGTAAACAATATTACTCATTAAAAATATATGTATTTTATTAGTTTAAACAATATTCTGTATCATACTGGTATTGCAGTTAAGTGCTTTAAACAGTTGTATATCTTTAGGATGGATATTGATCATTTATGTTCATTACAGACGCTCCAAAGACCCCCTCAGTGACCGTGAGACCCTCTGGTGGAATAGAGGAGGGCAGATCAGTGACTCTGAGCTGCAGCAGTAATGCCAACCCAGCAGCTAACTACACCTGGTTCAAGAACAACCAACCTCTGGTCTGGAAACCAGGTCAAACTTATACCTTCCCCTCAGTCCTCCCTGAAGACAGAGGAACGTACCACTGTCACGCAGAGAACAAATATGGACATCTGAGCTCTAACTCACTATTCATAGATGTTAAGTGTGAGTTGAAAATCTGTCTAATATGCAAACATCTTTTCTATATCTGGTATTTAAAATGTTTAGCTAGTATTCATGTATTGCTCTATGCTTGTAAACAATATCACTCATTAATTAGTAGAAGTATGTTATTAGTTTAAACAATATTCTGTATCATACTGGAATTGCAGTTGTGTGTTTTAAACAGTTTTATATCTTTAGGATGAATATTGATAATTTGTGTTCAATACAGACGCTCCAAAGACCCCCCTCAGTGACCGTGAGTCCCTCTGGTGAAATAGAGGAGGGCAGTTCAGTGACTCTGAGCTGCAACAGTGATGCCAACCCAGCAGCTAAGTACACCTGGTTCAAGGAACATGATGACTCAGTGAAAGAATCAGGACAGAACTACACCATCACTAATATCACATCTGAGCTTGGGAGAAACTATTACTGCCAAGCTCACAATGCAATCGGACTTCATAATTACACCTTTTTGGTCATTAAAGGTAGTTGTTCATTTATAATACACTTTCACCTTCCACACAGTTGAACATTGGCCTTCTTATGTTGCAGTTAGCTATCAGTGTTTGAAATCAAATGTCTGTGTTCCAGTGACATCATCATCATCACAGACAACAGTGGCTATAATAACCATCGTTGTCTTACTGGCCACCATACTCCTCCTGGTCTTCCTCTGGATGAGGTGAGATCTTTCTCTTTCTCGTTTTCCGTTCCTTCACTCCACCTGTTGCTTCTTCATTTCTCTGTTCTCTTCACCAGAAGAAAGAGGGCCTCCAGAAAAGCACGTGGACAGGGAGGTAGGCCAGATACCGTGGAGGAGGTGAGACACAGGAAGCCATTTATTACTAACCCATCCTTTACTGAGACACACGGTGGAAATGCCCTGAGGCCACAACACAAGACCACACAAGAGACTTCTAGTTGTTCCGTTAGTAAGTGTCCTTCTCTGTTGCTCTGGCCCTGTGGCTAGGAGAGACTGGACATCCCAGTGTCTCTATTTTCATAAAGAATCTGAAGTTAAACCTTCAGCCGGATTTGGAAAAATCTGAACTGGAGATAACTTATGTTGACATTTTGCAGCTTTAAACAAAGCCCATTTTAGTAGAAGTGTGCTATAGACCTCCCAAAAAGTAGGATTGTGCTATAGACCTCCCAAACAGAATGACTTTTAGAAGTGGGAAGAGACTGATTGCTGCAGTCTTAACGTTTTTTACAGGAAGACAGTGTATCTTACCTGGCAATCCTAATGTTTTAACAGGAAGATAGTGTATCTTGCCTGCCAATCTTCATACAAATGTGAAAACACCAACAAGCTCTCTGGTAGTTGCCCTTGTGAAGTTCAATCAGTTGTTTATGTAGATCAACTGATTGAGGAGCCAACACGATTGTGTTTCGATAGAGAATCATTTCTAGATGTTATGATAGTATTGGATAAAGACAAAATATTTCAGTCAGGTGTTTTAAACCTTGGAATTAATGGTTGCACCCTTTAAATCCTAAAAGTGTGCTGGAACAGGGAAACAACTGCATAAGTGTTACATGAAGAGTTCCTCAATAGAGTGATTTAATCACACATTAATGGAGCAGGATCGGTCAGGTGTACTAGACTGTGACAGTGCAGATGGACATTTTTTAAAGAACATTTGGATCCATGGATGACACACTAGTACCGATCTAACAAATTAGGATTTAACAGCAGACAGCAAAATTGATTACCAGTGAGATTTTAGATAGTTCTCTAACAATATATATATATATTTTTTAAAGTAACAAGATTATAATTAGTAGAAAACCTTTATAAATCAGGCAAGATATAAAACCATGCTAAGCCAAAGCTGAATATTATTAAGATGCAGTTAATGAACATTTTAATATGCCCACGAAAACTATGGAAAGTGTTAAAGGAGATACAGATAAAATTGACAAATGTCAGTTTAAACGTTGATGGCATTCTGTGTCACATTATACAGGTGGCTCATCACTTTCTTCACTACTGTGGTTTTCCCTTTGTCTCCCTGTTGCCTATTAGCTCTGGATATAAACACTATCATTAAGACTTTCTACCACGACAGAAGAGACAGCTTAGAACTGGGTGAAACAGCTGATAATGAACTTGGCAGCTTGTTGCGCTCGATGAACCTTAACAAGTCCACTGGCCTGGATGGACTTCCTGCTAGGTTGAGTGGGGACAGTACTGAATCCACTGCTCAAAGCACTTCCACTGGAATGGTCCTGTTAGATCTACAGAAGGCTTTTGATACAGTAGACCGCACCATTTTGTTGATTAACTTAAAATGTTTATGGCTAAGTGACACATCAAGAGAGTGGTTTAAACCCTGTTTGACAGAAAGATGATGGTGTGCAAGGTAATAGAGATAGTATCAGAAATCAGACAGTTGACCTGTGGGATCCCCCAGGGGTCTATTGTTGGCCCTGTTTTATATTTAATAAATGTCAATGATATTTGATATGATGTACTTTTAAGCGCTAATCTCCGAGATGTTTTATGTTTGTAACCTGTAATCAAACCAACCCAATTAGTGGTCCAGGATTATCAATATTGTTTGTATGCTTTCTCTGTGGCAGTATTGCCATGGCACCTGATACTATGTTATGGTGTGTTCATCTGGGAATAGAAACTTCAGTTTAACGTTTTGGATGTTTGCTAAAAGGGTGAGATCTAGGGTGAGACCTGGGGTGACATATTGGGTGAACTCTAGAAGACTATCTTGGATCTCGTGAGAAATCTGCCAGTAAGCAGAATGAGAAGATTGGTGAATGGAAGTAATGATTTCAAATTTTGTTTTTAAGAAGCAAATTAACACGTTGTTCAAAGATAAAACGGGTTTAGGAGTTAAACAGTTGGAGGAAACCTTGCAGGAAGGACTTGAAGTGAGGCCTACAGCAGCCTGCATGGTGGGACCACTAGTCACCACTAAGGGTCTCTAAATGAACCAGAAACACAGGACCTTCAGGAATGTTTTCAGGAAGTGTAAAGTGTTTTCTAAATGTTCTCTTCTGTGCTCACTCCCCATCAGCTACCTCCTGGTCCTGTGTATGAAAATGTCTCAGCTCTGACCAATCGCTTGGCTCCTGCAGCACAGAGAGAACCAATAGTAGAGCAGGATGACCAGCACTATGCCAGCATCCACACCTTTCTCTCAGAGAAACAGGAAGTGCCTCGCTGTTCGGCTGGCTCCCGTGTCCAATCAGACCAGACAGATGCAGTTTTTTACTCTGTGGTCAACATTAAAAGACCCAACGCTGTCCCTGGGTAAGCTTCTCTTGGTGTTTCTAAAGAGGAACTAGACTCTATGTTTTGGGACTTCATCAATCCAATGGGTCTGTTTTACAGGGTGGCTGAAGTTCTGTCTTCTTTTCAGGGACCAGGACCAGACAGAGGCGGGAGAAACCTCAGAGTTGTACAGCACCGTCAAAAAACACCCCAGATATTGAACCAGTTGCGGCAGCAGGATTTACATAGTGGGACTAGGTAGACTGTATCATCCATTTCGTTTAAACAGGACATTACGCTGTGTGTTTATCCTATGGCGCTTAATTAACTGGACTGAATACTTGTCATGACTGCTCATACATGATCTGCTGACTCTTGAATTCTTTTGACTTATTTACTTGATTGTGTATGTTCCACTTCCGCTCTTATCCAGGGCCTCTTGCTCTGGTGGAAGTAGATCTGCTTCATTGCTACCACCTGCTGGTTACCTGAATGTACTGCACCTGTGAGGGGAGGTCTTAACGGTACCACCTGCTGGTTACCTACATGTACTGCACCTGTGAGGGGAGGTCTTTAGTGTCAAAACCTGTCTGGGAAGGTTAGCTAACCACCCTAGCCATCTCCTGGCTGCACTAAAACATTATTGTATTTTACATAGAATTTCCTCCCTTTAATAACTTTCTACATTTTAATAACAAAGTAATATTCAACAACACTTAATGAGACCCAAACAGAACTGTTTTCAACTGAATAAAGTGATTTTGGGGTTTACTTGGCTTTAAATAGGAGATGTGTTGTGTAGTTTATAAGCAGGCCTACAATGCTGTTTTCTACTTCTGTGTCATTCAACGGGAATCTTTTCATTTTGTGAGTTTGCCTGATGTAGTCGTAACACACTTTACATTAAGTAGATGTTTACGGTTGAGTTTTCAGTAGGCTTAGCCAGTATTTACATTCCTATAATGCGGGCCTGTAAAGCCCTTTGAGACTGTAACTGTGATGAAGAACAATACAAAAACATTGATTTCCAGCGTTTACAGGGAGACTATTGATTTTAAAGGTATAGAGTCTGAGACTTTAATGAGACAAATATTACAAGTATGAGCCCAACAAGAGATATCATTATTGTATATCCAATGTCTCCTCCTTGACTGATTTATTTATCCTAAATGTGCAACTGAAGCTATATATGAGGAGCTAACACAAGCGACATATATGAGAACCAATTAGGTATTAAATTAATCAACTGTATTTAGCAATGTCCGTTGCTTACACCAACTAGAGGGCTGCTACACCCCACCCAGGGGGCTTTTACTGGATTCCCCCGATGACCAGGACACAGGGTGTTGGAGTACAGTGATACATAGAGCAAGTGTTTCATGCTGCCAGGGCCGAGATCTCTCGAATATGTGGTGATGGTTGTTTCAACCTGTGCTCATTGATTGCTCAATGCTAAAAACAGGTGTGCAGCCTCACTCAATTCATCCACACACTCTGCACTGTAGTCTGCTGTAATAACAAGAATCAACACTCAACAATCAGTTTAGGACATCACCAAACTGTAAAGCTTCTATCTGTAAAGCTTTTATCTTCATGTTTAAATAAATTAAATAAAAAATCCTCCCAGTTAAGACCATAACTGACTTTTACACACAGTTGACTAATGACCATAGTTTCTGTAAGGAAAACAATGATGTACCGACAACAAACCTAAAAATAGCATTAAGTGAACTTCAACTGGAGCCAATACACCTCTCTGCAAAGGAAAAACATGCTGGTCACCGCATTCATTCTAAGAAAGTGATGACATTTCACACGACACAAGTTAGCAGACAAGCTCTCCCAGCTGCATGTACCTGACTCCACCAACTTCCTGTCAGACAGGAAGCAGTATGTGAAGCTGGGTAAACATGTCTCTGACACCCGGACCATCAGCACCGGCCCCCCCTAAAGCTGTGTCCTTTCCCCCCTCTTTTCCCTGTACACAAACAGCTGCGCCTCCAGTCATCAGTCAGTCAAGCTCCTGAAGCTTGCAGACGACACCACCCTCATTGGGCTCATCTCTGGTGGGGATGAGTCTGCCTACAGGTGGGAGATTGACCATCTGGTGTCCTGGTGCGGTCAAAACAACCTGGAGCTCAATGCTCTAAAGACAGTGGAGATGGTTGTGGACTTCATCTCTTCCCCATCACCCTGTGTGACTCCTCAGTCGACTCTGTGGAGTCCTTCCGCTTCCTGGGCATCATCATCACCCATGACCTCAAGTGGGAGCTGAACATCAGCTCCACCATCAAGAAAGCCCAGCAGAGGATGTACTGCCTGCGACAGCTGAGGAAGTACAAACTGCCTTAACCTATGATGGTGCTCTTTTACACTGCCATCATAGAGTCCATTCTCACCTCCTCCATCACCATCTGATATTATTGGTCTTATTACTTGCACTCCCTTTATAAATACCTCATCTCTCTATTATTTATTAGTTATTATTATTGTTACTAGTCACCTTGTTCTTGCCTTTCTTGTCCCAATACGTGTTTAATGTGTATTGTTACGCACCACCGAGACCAAAAGAAATTCCTTTATGTGAAAACCTACTTGTCAATAACTCTGATTCTGATTAAGAGAAACGGTCTCACATCAAGGCATTACGGGAAAGGCAAAATAAGAAACAGTGTTACTGTTGTTTTTCTGTAATGAATCACTAATATAATATGGGCAGATTGAGTTAATCTTTACCTCTGAGGAATCCGGTGCCAACTTGCCACTTACTAATGTGTTTGAAATAAGTTGCGCGTACTTGATGTACATAAACCATATATCTGGTACATCACATTTGCATAAATTGTTTCCCTTTAAGAGTATCAGATAAGATTAGGTGAAAGTGGCGCTGAGATTTGTATGTGATTAACTCAGACAAAATGTAGGTAGTGCATCCAATTGTTGGTGTCGTATTGAGACTAATTTGAGAGCTTGCACTACTCTCATTTAGTTTCATAGCTGAGACTCTAGACATGAGACACCTGTAAGAAAATGTAGAGAACTGACACAGATCACTGTGAGACTGAACCTTGGTTATTTCTCGGGAGTGACAATTGAGATGAATGAGAAAATGCACCAAATCTCTCTTTGGCCTTGACTCGAGCTCATTTTGACTAGGAGATGTTAAAGTGATATAAAGGAGATCTCATCTTGAATTGTACTTTGCTATGGGTTGTTAGGAACCATCACATGATGTCTCCAAGGAACCATCTGTAATCACTAGTGAACACATGAGTGTTATTCTCTCCAGAGTTGAGGTAAATCAAAGATAATCATTTCACTAGTGAATACATGAGTGTTCTTCTCTCTAGAGTTGTGGTCTATCTAAGTTCATATTTTCAGTATATTTTCAGTATAACATTCACTTCACTTCACATTTCATTTCACTTTAGTGGCACACAGTGTGTGATCTTCTCTCTAGAGTTGTGCTGTCCCACATCCTGGGGATAGGATGAGGTAAGCCACATAAGTAACCAGACATGACTAAATGTGAAACTGTGCAACGCTATGGTGTGTGTGTGTGTGTGTGTGTGTGTGTGTGTGTGTGTGTGTGTGTGTGTGTGTGTGTGTGTGTGTGTGTGTGTGTGCGAGTTAGGAGCAGAAGGAGAGAATAATAATAAATTCAATACAATTGCAAAAAATGAAACATGAAGATACTTTGTACCGTTCATTGAGGTCTAAAAAGGTGATTCTATGTTCTAGGCCCAGTAGTTACCAGGCTTCTGTTCATTCTGCTGCTAACCATGGTGTGAAGAGGAAGTCTTTTTTTGTGGTTTTTGTTCAACCGAACTAAAGTGCATGATGAACTGGAACCACAGACTAGATGACAGACCAGCTTCACCTTCTACCGTAACAGGTTGTATTTTCTTTCTTTTTTTCTTTCTTTCTTTCTTTCTTTATTTTATTTCAATGCTTACCAAACGTAATTCATAGAGTTGTGGAATACATTGTTGTGGATAAAAAACTGATGTATTTCTACTTGCATTACCTTTTTAAGTATATATTGTTTTTACCTGCAGGTGTGTTTAAAAATCTCCCCAGAACTACAGAGTGAGAGAAGAGAGGACTCACTATGAATTTAAGATCAGCAGCAAGAGTATTTCTAGCTTTCCTTCTGTCAGTACCAGGTTGGTTCATTTACATTGTGAACATTTACTTGAACTGTTTCAATAACATGACAACCAAGCAACTGGAACGAGGAGAGGGTGAAACCACAGCATGATGAAGATAGAATAATAGTAAATACAACATTAAAGAATCACCCTCTAGAACGCTTTGGTTGAACAGACCACTAGAATAGAGAACGGTTCCCTTTATGTAGTTCAGTTATGGTTCATTAGTCATTGGAAAAGACCACTTCACTCTAAGTTGTAAACAGCCTGTTGTCGTGAAAGTACTGTACAGGTTTTTAGATCCCAATACTCTGTGAATTATTTAACAGACTATCTTTTTTACAATTGCGATTTGTTGGCCATTTCCTGGTTGCTGGGCAAACCTGAATTATTTAGCAGATCAAAGTGTTAATGTAGTTACTTTTTGTGTTGAGACAATGTGACCTAAGTCAAACTCCACATAAGGATTGTGACCAGACCTCCTCCCTGCGTTTAAGTTTAAGATATGGTGCCTCAGTGTCTCTCTGTCGGTTGTAGCAACACACAATCACACACACATACACATTAATACACACGCTAATACACACACACACACCTATATGAATATACACACACACACGAACACACCTTTTTTTAATTGTAAATGCATGTACTCAACTATACTCCAAATGCTGTATTTTATTGGGCTTCTGAAAAGTTTATCTTGATAAACCATGAAAGGAAGAGACTTGAGATCTTCCATTTGTAGTAGTTTGTAGAGTTTTGTAGAGTTGTAGTAATAGCTTTATCAGTTCCCACTGTGGGGCCATAGTTCACATCTTTTTAAATGGCGGAAATAGCTGCAGTAGAAAAGTAAAATAGGTGGCAGGTTTAAGTTGGCCTACTTCAGTGAACACCCTCTATTGGCATGTTGCTCAGGCAAAAGGATTTGAGTACTTTACATAAAGTATACATGGAAAAGGTAGTTATTCAACATCATGAGCTGATACTTAGATTTGAGTTTCATCCTTTATTAATTTGGTGTTCTTGGGAAACTATTGAACCCATTTACAAACTCTTCATGACTAAACTGAGTATCTGTGCCTGAGCCGGCTTTTTAGTGAGTCTGAAACTCATGTTTAGAGCTGCTTGTACCTGATTAATCTGTCTTGCTGGAAAGAACCAGACATGGGGTGTGCATAATATGCATGCAATCACATTCACACACAGGTCCCTGAATGCAACACTTCTCAGTGGTGCAGAAATGTGGAGATGGAGGGAACGGAGAGGGGGGGGGGGGTTTCTTGGGTTGATTATTATCAAAATCTTTCCCTCTTCTCTCTCTCTCTCTCTCTCTCTCTCTCTCTCTCTCTCTCTCGGTTAACAACTCTCAAATCTTGAGCGCTGAGTGAGTGTCATGACAGAGTCCTCTCCATGTTCCTTCTAGGTACTGTAGAGGCCGGATGAGACTTATAGCCCATAAACAAAACACAAAATGTAGCATTTATCAAAAGGACGATGATTGAGGTTTTTCTATTATTTTATAATTGTAAAATGTGTAAAAAATGAAAACACTTCAACAAATATCAAGACCAATTGTAACAGTTTTAATTATCATTAATTGTATTAACAATCCATTGATTTTCAGCTGCTTACTTATTCAAGATACTGATAAATTGATTACAAAAACACAAACACTGACATTGATTTGGCGACAAAGCTTGTAATTGAAACTGTTCTTTTTTTTAAAGACCAATTACATTTTTCAGTAGGTTAAAAATAAATAATTGGTTCATCGAGAGCCTTGCCCTCCTGAACACCTCCCAGCGTCACCTTTCCTCCATCACATGGAAGTGCCTCAAAGACACGAAGGTGAATGCAATCACTGTCTCCCACATGGACCTTCAGGAAAATAACATAATGTTAACATTTAAATACAAGGTCAAATTAAAATCTACATTTCACAGCGTTATTTCAGCCGCTGATGACTACCTTGATGAAGAGGTTGGTTCCTGCCACCACCTGGCTCTTGTAGCATATGGATGTGAAAACAGCATAATTCCTGCTCGTTTTTGCTTGTACAGCCACTTTCACCTTTGTAATCATATTGAAAAAGAATGCAGTTGTGACCATGACATCTAAACACATTTTATCATATAATAATGTTGATCCTTTGAAGTTTTAATATTCTGGGGAATGAGATTGGGCTAGCATTATAAATGCTTAACAATACATTTTATAAAATAAATAACAAAAGAAGATATATTTGATCATAAGTGTTTTATTTGAATTTATTCATTGGTACGTCCCACCACATCTGTCCCCATATTGAGAAGGTATTTTAGCTTTCAAGCTAATAATAAAGTGTACTATTATTATTATCAATATAGAATATAGAATTATGAATATAATAAATATTTCACTCACCACATCACAATCCCGCTGGGTCTTCTTATCTGCAATCAAAGCTTTTGAAAGTCCTCCAAGCTTGTCCATTATTTGCGATTACAAGCGACCAATCATTAACTTAGTGACTGGAGTGTAAACTGCAAAATCAGTCACACTGAGTTTTATAGTGTAGTGCATAGACCATGTGACTCACCAATCTGGGTGTGTCTGAGGCAAAACATGAGATTTGCATAAAATTCTTTGTGGTTGGATTTGATGTTGCCAAATTATCGTGGGTTGCTGCACTCCTAACTAAATGTAGCATAGACTGAGTATGGGGTCACCTCTGCTTCACCAGTACTGCTGCTTTTGGGATTCTTACGTTTCATGAATTACCAACCAGTTCAAGTTCAACTTTTCATTACTCTCCCTTAAAGCTGGGGTAGGCAGCTATGAAGAAACCAGCCAGAGTAAGCTAGATTTTGAAATGATACAACCGAAAGAATCCCAACCCTCCTTTCATTCATATAATTATGAACGATTTAGTTTGGATATGATGTTGTTTACATTTCATTCATAATATATCAGATCAAACTAAATTGGTCATCAGAATAATGAAAAGTTGAAGTTGAACTGGTTAGAAATTCATAAGAAGTAAGAATCCCCAAAGCAGCTGTACTGGTGAAGCAGAGGTGACCCCATAGGCTACATGTAGTGAGGAGTGCATGCTGCACAGTACTGGTGAAGCAGAGGTGACCCCATAGGCTACATGTAGTGAGGAGTGCATGCTGCACAGTACTGCTGAAGCAGAGGTGACCCCATAGGCTAAGAGTGCATGCTATACAGCGCAGGGTTCCAGCCCGGTATATCCAGAATCCAAAGCCAAAACTGGTGAAGGCGTTTACTTTTTTGTTCCTTGGAGAAAAGTTTTTATTTTTTCTCAAAAGGTAAGGGTGCGGTAAGGTAACAAGTTGCTTAAAACCTGATCTTTATCTATCAAAGCACACATGCTCTTCATTTCCCATGTATTTTTCTAACTCAGTCTAACATGCCCAAGGCCCAGGTTATAATTATATGTTACATTAAAATGTATTCTGTTCATTTAATTGCTGTTGTGATTTATCAAGTCAGACAGTGACAGACTGAACTCTATTGTTGCTCCTTATTTTGTTGTTATACTACTGCATGTGCTGTTGTAGCTGGGTGAGGCTGCACACCTGTTGCACATTGAGCAATCAATTGTGCAACAGGTTAAACCAGCTATCACCACACACACTCAAGGAGAGCTCTCCAGCATAGCAGCATGGAGCACCAGCTGCATGCCTCATTCTATACAACCATTACAATAAACCGGATTTTCAACATCACCACCCTGTGTCCATTGGTTTGGAGGAGCCCAGGGAAAGTCACCTAGGTGGAGTGGGAAAAGCCACCTAGGTGGCGTGTAGTAGTGGAGATTGCTCCAAATATGTAACACATTGAACATAGTCACAGGTTGTTTGGTCTGGAAACATAGCTTGGCTTGAAAGTTAACATTTGTTGTTTTACGGCGTAGTCTCTTAGGTAATTTCCCAGGTTGGTCCAGTTTAAACTGGCTCTAAGTATGTGGGTGGAAGTAGGAATGCTCACAAGTCCCTGCATGCTGTGTCAGTGCTGGAGTTCATCACGGTGTATTAGGGTCGCCTCGTGTGAGGACAACTGACTGTTGTTTACATCCACCCAACAGTCTGACCTTTGGGAGGAGGTGACAAAAAACAAGATGGAAAGGATACAATTAAGTCTTTCAACTCAATGCTGTGAATATAGATGTAGAACAAGGTAATCCATGTAGACTCTTGAATAATGATTCACTTTTAATACTTCATTTAGGTAGAATGCATGTTATGTCCTTGTTATTTTTATATTCAACCACATAAAGTACAAGGTCATGCATTTTCAGCATAAAATAGATGGTATCCTATCCTCTATCCTTCAACATGTAATGGTTTCAGTTTAAAAAAGCAGTAAGGAAGACAAGTTTTGTTGTATTCCAGTTATAACATTTAATAATTATCCAAGGAATGTATGGCTTCAGTGAATTGACAACACGGAGTGAAAATGAGACTATGGTCAATTAAACACAGATTTCGTTTCGTTCAGTGTCGTTTATATGAAGAGAGCCCTACAGGAAGTGATGCAATGAGTAGGTGACTTAGGGGTCAAGGTCGCTAACATGTGAGCTATAGACCTGGGGTCTCTTTTATATCAAAGAGGGTCTCAAAGGACATATAGGGTTATCAATTTGGGGGCTCCAGCCCTACAGGACGTGACTCACAAAGCCTCAGAGAATCCGACCTCTATTTGATAACGACAAAAAATTACTATTAAATCATTCATATAAATATTACATGTTCCACTGAAAATAAAATAAATGTCATCCATCTTGTTTATTTTCGCAGACAGAAACTTGTCACGTGTGATGGAAAATTACACAAGGCCCTATTCCAAGGTCAGCTCGCTTAAACTAATTAGTTCTGATGATGAAGTTATGTGCACATAACAGATAGTGGCCTATCTGTCTTTTTAACTATCTAACTCCCCACAGCTGCTTGTCTTCCTGTATTCCTGCATTGTGCTCTGTTCTCATGTGAGAAACTCCTGAGCAAGTTCCTCTCCCAAATTATGGGTCTGTTCTTGACTGCATATCCTCTCCCTAAATCATGTATGTTGCCCTGACCATACATTGTACCCTTTATAAATAATAAGTTGCGTCAGAGATGGTGAATTACGACCTGGTGTCCGGCCTTAACTGTGCATTGAACCCGTTATAGATAGTAAATGGCGCCATCTAGTGACATCTCTGAGATGGTGTTTGCTCCACTCTTCAAAAAGGGCTTCCTTCCTCCGCTTTTTTCTCGAGAACTCTGCTCTGCGTGGAGTTGCCTTTGAAACGGTGTCTTTTATATGCTGCAGCATATGAAATAAAGCAACTACGGATATCCAAAATGTCTTAGCCTTTTATTCGAGGCAGCCACCAGTTATTCTATTTGCTACAACAACCGTCAACCTTCACTGCTCTAGCATGAAGGCTACATCTAAATCAGTGAAATCACACGTATTCATTGAATCTAATTTAGTGACGTCATTTAAGATCAAACACAGCTGACTCTCTCGCTGTTACCAAGGCAACCAGAGGGCGTTGACCCTGCGTTGAGTTGGACTAATTAGCTCACCTGCCGCAGCTCGCGCGCTGCGTGTTTTTCTTAATTGGTTAATTGGTTGCGTCTGGTTGGGTTCAGTTCAGAGGAAGCGGACAGCACGTTGGTGTCCACCACCGTTTGGCAGTGTGATGGCTCCCAGACGTGGTGAGATTACTGTGTTCATGAAACCACAACGTGTGTGTAGTGTTCTGGTGAAGTGTGTTGTGACTAATTGGTCATCTCTTTCTCTGTTTCACAGGTTACAAAGACTTTTCGAAGTAAAACGGAGCATCTCATCTGGACCTGATTTGAGTAGAAATGTGCCTACTAATTCAAATGTTATATTTATGTTGGTTGTTTTTAGCCTATCATAAAGTAAAAAACGTGACCGTTTCTTTATTTACAGAAGCAATATAAGCATATTAAAGTACAAAAGTGGTGCATGTAGCCCACATTTAAATAAAGCAGTTTGTAGGCCAACACCCCCAGTCTGACCTGCCGTGAAACCCCGTTGGCCAGAAACCATCTCTTGGGCCTTTCTGGTGGAACTGAAGCGTTGCTGTACATTTAACATGGGAGATTGACACTGAATTGGAACTTTAAAATGTCAATGCAAGGATGCGATAGTAGACATCACAGCTCCACAATGCCTGAGTGTCTTGAGGCAGCACACTTGCATTGACTTGTATGTGGAATATAAATTGCTGATAAATTGCTGATAATGTGATGGAAATCGGGGATTGTGGTGGTTTACCTATCATTTGAAATTGAAATATAAATTTTATGTAAAAGTGTAATGTTTAAGAGCTCATACATTTGAACTTGTTAAAGTAGAAGTAACTCACTCTGGCCTAATGGCGGTCAAAGAAAAAATACAACGTATATTAAAAACCTGGATTAGATGTTAGTTATCTTAAACGTTATATATAAATTGAATGGTCCCAAATGTGTGTGTGTGTGTGTGTGTGTGTGTGTGCTTCAAAGGTCTATCATGAAGCTGAAACTGCAGTTCTGTGAGTATCCTAATTTCACCATAAAGAAGAAACTGCGAACTGTAAGTCATTTGTTTCCACATTATTTTCGGACACGTTCATGTATTTTGGCTTCCTGGTGGGTTGAGTTAACCAGTTAGGTGAAGGTTGATTATGAGTAGTGAGGATTTCTTTATTTTTGGTGTATAGGCTAATTAAGGGTTTGGTTTGAGTTGGTATTAATGGTTTGTTAAAATGGTTGCAAGTACCGGTTCTAAGTGAGTGTTGTAAGGTGTAATAATAGATGTCTGTGGGTATACCCAAAACATACTCCAGGGTTGGGTTTTGATTTCTTGAGTCTTCTTTCCCGCTACTCTCCTGAGCTCTGCATCTATATCACGTGAGTGTTGCTTTACTGATGAGGGTGTGGTCTGAGTGAGCAGAGATGCATGCTAGGATACAGTGCTGTCTGAAGTCTACAGTTCTGTAGAAGCGCCCCCTCAGGATAAACCAAGTGTTTGAGAATCTGTTGTGACATCAGTTACATGGACTAGAATGTCCTTTGAAGATGGTGACAGGGATTTCCAAAGGAGAAATGCCAGGGGCCAGATGTGAGGGCTCCTCATCTCAACGACTAGAACACAACTTGGGTCTTACACCAGAGAACCATAGAACACATTTCAACATTCCCCTCCATGCATCGTGATGCCTCAGCGACAGTTTCTTTACCTCCTCAGCTGGAGGAGAGCGGAACTCCAGTTAAAAAAAGAGTCATATTTGGGGCCATTCCAAGATGGTTTCTTGTTTGAGGGGAGCCATCTTCAAGGTCCAGCTGGCCTTGCCCAGTACTGTGCAGTTTAGCCCGAGAAAGACTTCCATCTTGAGGGTTTGAGTGTACAAAACACTGTCCACAGAGAGCTTCCATCTGGTCCAGCAGAGGGCTCGTCAGCCTGCTGATGATGGAGGATCCTGCTCTTCAAGAGCTTCCACCCCACCACTGGGTTGTCCTCTGAACAGATGACCTTCTTCTTACCTCTTTCCCAGAGTCCTGTCCCAAGGCTTTCTAAAGCAGTTTGCATCTGTGAAGGCTACTCATTCAGGAGACCACCAGACTACAAAGACATCACTTCAGAGACGTTAAAGCAACCGGGACACCTTTTGGAGACACCCTTCATGATGACCAATGTCGGACACCACTGAAGACTCATTTAAATCTGGCGACATTAAAGATTCTGTTCTATTCTGGGTGTCATGGCAGGAGAGTTGGACATGGATGATGGCATGAGTGTTTGGCATTGTATGGCTCGGTGGCATGTGGGTTTGACATGAGATGGAAATGGTTCATTTGTGAGCATGGCTAGGGTTCCACCTGGTATAGGGTTCTACATGTGTGTGAGTGGCTAGGGTTCGACCTGGCACAGGGTTCTACATGTGTGTGAGTGGGTAGGGTTCCACCTGGCATAGGGTTCTACATGTGTGTGAGTGGCTAGGGTTCGACTTGGCATAGGGTTCTACGTGTGAGTGGCTAGGGTTTGACCTGGTATAGGGATCTACGTGTGTGTGAGTGGGTAGGGTTCCACCTGGCATAGGGTGGAACTCTACCCACCTACATGTGTGTGGGTGGCTAGGGTTCCACCTGGTGTGTGTGTGTGTGTGTGTGTGTGTGTGTGTGTGTGTGTGTGTGTGTGTGTGTGTGTGTGTGTGTGTGTGTGTGTGTGTGTGTGTGTGTGTGTGTGTGTGTGTGTGTGTGTGTGTGTGTGTGTGTGTGTGTGTGTGTGTGTGTGTGTGTGTGTGTGTGTGGCCTGGGTTCCACCTGGCACAGGGTTCTACATGCGTGTGTGTGTGGCCAGGGTTCCACCTGGCACAGGGTTCTACATGCGTGTGTGTGTGGCCAGGGTTCCACCTGGCACAGGGTTCTACATGCGTGTGTGTGTGGCCAGGGTTCCACCTGGCACAGGGTTCTACATGCGTGTGTGTGTGGCCAGGGTTCCACCTGGCACAGGGTTCTACGTGCGTGTGAGTGTCTAGGGTTCCACCTGGCACAGGGTTCTACGTGCGTGTGAGTGTCTAGGGTTCCACCTGGCACAGGGTTCTGTGTGTGTGTCTAGGGTTCCACCTGGCACAGGGTTCTACGTGCGTGTGTGTGTCTAGGGTTCGACCTGGCACAGGGTTCTACGTGCGTGTGAGCGGCAAGGGTTCGACCTGGCACAGGGTTCTACGTGCGTGTGTGTGTGAGCGGCAAGGGTTCGACCTGGCACAGGGTTCTACGTGCGTGTGTGTGAGCGGCTAGGGTTCGACCTGGCATAGGGTTCTACGTGCGTGTGTGTGAGCGGCTAGGGTTCCACCTGGCATAGGGTTCTACATGTGTGTGTCTTGCTTTCTTTCTTTAAAATGTACATGAGAGTGTATGTGGAATTGAGTCACATGGGGTATTGGAGTTGTCAACTAAATCAAAACAGATGGATGGGCACCACGTATACTCAAGGACTCCAGAATACATCAAGAGCCTGGAACGATGCTCAGGAACGATATCCCAACACACTTGGTACGAAGACAAGTGGAAGTGGAATCAAGTGTAAAGAGGATGCAAATGGCGGGTTCAGATCAGTAACTTCAAACTAGGAGTACACCAATTAGGAACAATGGAGGATGGACACTTAATGGCATTACACAGGGAGAGTCTGAAGTTGGAAAATTACCTAAATGGATATTCAAGATGAACTTCAGACCTCTCTTCCTACCTACCTGGCTGGATGGAGGGTGAGCCCTGTGGATCGTGTCTTGTGTACTCTTGCTCTCAGATGCAAGTCTTCTCTGGCTGAACTGTATTGTTTTGGACAGGCTAGCTGAACCTGAAAGATGGGTTCCCTTAAATTGGAAGAAATCTGTGAATGCTCCCAACTAGGGCCCTCTTCAAGCTGAAGTTGTGCTCTTCCTTAGCTGAGGAGCTAAGGAAACCTTCACTGGGGCTTTCGAGATGTATAGAGAGGAACCTTGCAATGTGTTCCATGGTTCTCTGATGGAAGACCTTAGTTGTGTTCTACTGGCTGAAGGGAAGGACACACACATCTTCCTCTTGGCATTTTTCCTTTGGGAATCCCTGGCCATTTCAAAGGATATTCCAGTTCATGGAACTGATGTCACGACAGATTCCCAAACACTCGGATTCTCCTGAGGGGCGCATCTACTGAACTGTAGATTTCAGACAGCACTGTATCCTAGTGTGCATCTCTGCTCACTCTGACCACACCTCCATCAGTAGGGCAACACTCTAGCGATGTAGAGCCAGAGTTTTTTTAGTGTAACGAGGGAGGGGATTAGGGATTAGAACACAGTGGCATGTTAAGTCTGTAGATCTTTAAATCATAAAGTTGTTAGGAGTTCAGGTATTGGGGTTAATTTCATTGTGCAGTCTTTCCTCTCAAACACACACACTCCTTTCACTTGACCTCTGTACATTTATTTGTTGAACTGATTTGCTATTGGTGATGATGCGGTAAGTTCAGGGTAACGTTGCAGGGTTATGGTTGGCTCTCTCAGCTAGACATTTAGATTTGATCTGTATGGTTTGTACCCAGAATAATCTAGATAATTGTTCTGTGTATTGTAAAATGTAGTCACTGTTTTGCATTGAAGGATTCCATAGTTTTTAGGCGAGGATTTGAGGTTTAAAGTTGTTGTGGGACCTACATGGTAGTTGTGTTCTTGGTACGGTTTTGAGCGTTGTAACTTGTACACACTGGGTGCATAGCAATGTAGAGGTACAATGAATAGTAGTAATGACCAACAGCAACAAACAGATCGCCTCAAGGTAAGTCTGTTGGCTGTTTTAAAATGAGAAGATCATCGCTGGACTACAGGATCTTCGCCTCAGCTCAAGGTGAGGCGCTGGTTATGTTTCTTACTGGTTGGTTCCGGCAGGAATGTTCGGATTCCAGTCGGACAGTTGTGTGCTTCCCGCCGGGAGGTTTTGTTCTTCCTGCAGAGGATAGTAGTTGGTAGGTAGGGGATGTATGCAGTTTGTGAACCTCTAATGCTGCAGTGTCTTCCAATGCTGGAGATACGCTGTAGGACATAGTTAAGTTTAATATTGTCAATTAATTTAGCCTCAAAATGGTTGGCATTATACGTTCTAGCATTGACTACCATAAGGACACACTTTTCAGTTAGTTGACATGGCATCTGGCAGTACGTTCAGGATTGGCATTTGCGTAACCTCGTCACCAACGGAAAACAATTTCAGTTGGTTACCATCTGGAATTTCTGACCTATCTTAAGCAACTTGAGGTTGACCATTCAAAATACATGCTGACACATATACGCCATCCAATATGTTGTGCGTTTCCCCACAATTTTACTGATAATTCTCGATATTTGCGCCGTACTTTTAACCACGTTAACGGACTCTCGCTGCGTACTAAATGCGTAATACTTGCGGGCACATTTCTGACTGAGCATCATTTTAAGACTGAAAGCTATTTGGCATTTCTTCCATACAACCCAGCACCTGAATATGGCTAAATATCATTTTACTATTCGATTTAATATTATTACTGCTTAATGTTCTTTGGTACATTCTAAATATCGGATCTGTGATTAATTGCCACAGAAGTTAAACCCCATTGCCATTGCATTAGTTTTACTCCATAGTTTTGTGATGATTTACCAACTGGATCATATCTAAAAGCTAAAATAATGGCCGTATGTCCCACATGTTGCAGTAGTAGAAACTCTAGAACTGTTCAAGGTTAAAATGGTAACATGTAGTTTGTCACAAGGTGTCTGCCTCCTCACCCAGAGCCATACCTCCACCTACTGTCAAAGAAGTCCTCCATAACAGGTCAGTGCTCTGGTGCAGGAGTAGAAAGTCTTTCCAGGTCAGTTTTAATGCATGGGCTGAAACGCTTCTTTCAACTTGTGGACTGCGGTCTTCATTCCCAAAACCGGATGCCACTTGGTACAAAGTCAGTCTATCTCTGCAGTCTTTTCTAGGCATAACTGTTCAGAAGAGTCCAAATATTGTTGGGTAAATGCTAATATAAACCTGCTGCTGTAGCTGAAATGCAAAGCCCTGGTGTGGCCAACATAACACAAGTTTAACTAGGAACACAATTGTTCCTCTTAAGTATATACATTTTTTTATACAATGTTGTCCCTTAAACCATGTTGTAAAGCTCTATGCAGATTAGTGACAGATTCAAAAGTACCACAAATCTCATTTTCACTTGCAGCACTAGGATGGACCAGAGGCTGGGGACCAGAGACGGAGGCTTGCAGCACCAGGATGGACCAGAGGCTGGGGACCAGAGACGGAGGCTTGCAGCACCAGGATGGACCAGAGGCTGGGGACCAGAGACGGAGGCTTGCAGCACCAGGATGGACCAGAGGCTGGGGACCAGAGACGGAGGCTTGCAGCATCCGGATGGACCAGAGGCTGGGGACCAGAGACAGAGGCTTGCAGCACCAGGATGGACCAGAGGCTGGGGACCAGAGACAGAGGCTTGCAGCACCGGGATGGACCAGAGGCTGGGGACCAGAGACGGAGGCTTGCTGCACCAGGATGGACCAGAAGCCAAAGCTGGATACCGGAGGCATGCAGCACCGGATTGGACCAGAGGGTAACATCACCAAGTTCATCTGAAACACTGAAAACATGGGTTATTATTAGGTGTGGTGACTAGTTATTGTAGAAGGGTTTTTATCATCAGATTTGAATTCTGTGCCAAAGCTGTGATGAGGTCATTCATACTGGGGTTATGCAGGAGTCCTATGAGCCTTTTTTTGTTACTAGTGCTGCTGTGACTATAGTTGATGCATTACTGAAAACATCAGTTTGTAGACTGTTGAATTGAAAGAAGTTGAAATATTGGCTACCATTTTACAAATGAACCTCAAATGCAGAAGGTGTGCAGGTGTCGCATCCCCAGGTGTTTTACTAGCCGACCCAACTGTGTTTGTAGCCAGACCAGGAATCCATGGCTGAAGGAGCTGATGGAGGAGCCGTGCTGGAGGCCCTGCCTGGTGAAGGATGTCCAATGTGGGGCAGAAGGAGCCAGACTCTAAAGTAATTGTCACTCTCACTGCCACTTCTAGTAGAGTACAGCTACCACAAACCACATCGATTTTTACCAGACGACTTCCGATGATTGTTACAGACCAGGACTCTGTGGCTGAGGAGAGCTGATGGAGGAGCTGTGTCTCTGGAGGACGACCATGACTCTACCAACTGAACATAGTGGACTGGTATAGGGCCGGCTAGGGTACGGGATTGGGTGTTCGACTCTCAGCCGAATGGTGCCGGGTTCAACCCCCAAGTCTTCAGAATACATTGATGCATCCTTGAGCAAGGTACCCTAAAGCCTAGCCTAGCTAATGTAGTCTCTTAGCTTCAAATAATGTTGCATCATTTTGAATGATGAACGTAATCCATGTCATTTATTTTGTTAAGAAGCTGATGGAATCTTGTTTGGTCAGGGGCAGACACACCTGAGCTGAATCTCACCTGTATCATGACGTCCTGCTGGTCACCGTCTCTTCAGTTAATCTGAGCATCGTCCTCAAGAAGAACTGCTGAGCTTCTTCAAGTCAGCAGTCTGAAGCTGATGGATTCATGAACTCCAGTGTGAATTTCATGTACCCATGTGCTTCCACACTACTCAGCTGTTTGCCTTTCCCACATGTCTGTCTACTAACTAACCTCCCAGCTTCACCTTTCTCTCTAGTCCTTCCCGTTCCTCTGTGTTCCTTCTCCAGGGTTTGAACCTTCACTGTGAAGGAGTGTTTTCTTGCCCTGCAGAGGGTTCAGCGTTAGGGTTGAGCGTCAGGGTTTAGAGTCAGGGAAAGAGCTGGTTAGGAAGGACAGGTTATTCCACACACCTCTTCACTTGCTCTCTGAATGGTTTGCTGTGCTATGCTTTACGAATATATACTGTCAATTGTTTTATGAATAAACGTTATACATTGACTTTCAGCCTGTTTTGGGCAGTTTAATTGTCATTTAACTTGGCTAATGTCAAGCTAAACTCCTGTAATACATTGAATATACGTCATTATTCAGCACAGATTCCCTCCTCTTACCTTCCTCCGTCTCCTCCCTCCTCTCACCTTCCTCCCTGTCTCCTCCCTCCTCTCTCCTCCCTTCCTCCTTCCCTGTCTCTTCCCTCCTCTTACCTCCCTCCCTGTCTCCTTACGCCTCTCACCTCCTTCCCTGTGTCCTCCCTCCTCTCACCTCCCTCCCTGTCTCCTCCCTCCTCTCACCTTCCCTGTCTCCTCCCTCCTCTCACCTTCCCTGTCTCCTCCCTCCTCTCACCTCCTTCCCTGTCTCCTCCCTCCTCTTACCTCCTTTCCGCCCTCCTCCCTCCTCTCTCCTTGCTCCTTGTATCCTCTCACCTCTCTTCCCTCCTCCCTCCCTGTCTCCTCCCTCTCACCTCCTTCCCTGTGTCCTCTCTCCTTGCTCCCTGTCTCCTCTCACCTCCCTCCATGGCTCCTCTCTCCTCCCTCCCTGTAACCTTTTATAAAACTAAACTATACTCCATACTTAACTCGATAGACCTGTCTATACTGTTCATACTGTCTATACACTGCTTGTTATGTACTGTGTATATCCTTAATGTATATTATACTCCATACTTAACTCGATATACCTGTCTGTACTGTTCATACTGTCTATACACTGCTCTTATTGTGTACTGTATATATCCTTAATGTATATTATACTCCATATACCTGTCTATACTGTTCACACTGCACTATCTATATTATTCTTTATTATTCCATTACATGTACATACTCTGCACCTTACTGCTTTTTTGCACTTCTGGTTGGACGCTAACTGCGTTTCGTTGTCTCTGTACTTGTACTCTGCACAACGACAATAACGTTGAATCTAATATATTCTAATCCCCATCTCCTCCCTCCTCCCTCCTCTCTCCTCTCTCCTCCCTCCCTGTCTCCTCCCACCTCCCTCCATGTCTCCTGCATCCTCTCTCCTCCTTCCCTTTCTCCTCCCCCCTCTCACCTCCTTCCCTGTCTCCTCCCTCCTCTCACCTCCCTCCCTGTCTACTCCCTACTCTCACCTCCCTCTTCTCTCCTCCCTCCCTCCCTATCTTCTCCCTCCTCTCATCTCTCTCCCTGTCTCCTCCCTCCTCTCACCTCCCTCCCTCTCCTCCCTCCTCTCACTTCCTTCCCTGTCTCCTCCCTCCTCTCTCCTCTCTACTCCCTCCCTGTCTCCTCCCTCCTCACACCTCCCTCTGTGTCCTTCCATCTCACCTCCCTCCATGTAACCTCTCACCCTCCTTCTCTCCTCTCTCCTCCCACCTCCCTCCCTGTCTCCTCCCTCCTCTCACCTCCTTCCCTGTCTCCTCCCTCCTCTCTCTTCCTCTTACCTCCCTCCTTGTTACCTCTCTCCTCTCACCTCCTTCCCTGTCAACTCCTCTTACCACTCTCCTCTCTCCTCCCTCCCTGTCCCCTCTCACATCCTTCCTTGTCTCCTCCCTCCTCTCACCTCCCTCCATGTCTCCTGCATCCTCTCTTCTCCTTCCCTTTCTCCTCCCCCCTCTCACCTCCTTCCCTGTCTCCTCCCTCCTCTCACCTCCCTCCCTGTCTACTCCCTACTCTCACCTCCCTCTTCTCTCCTCCCTCTTCTCTCCTCCCTCTTCTCATCTCCTTCCCTGTCTCCTCCCTCCTCTATTCTCCTCTTACCTCCCTCGTCTCCTCCCTCTTTTCACCTCCCTTGCTGTCTCCTCCCTCCTCTCACCTCGCTCCCTATCTCCTCCCTCCTATCACCTCCATCCCTGTCTCCTCCCACCTCCCTCCCTGTCTTCTGCCCCTCTCACCTCCCTCACTGTCTCCTCTCTCCTCTCAACTGCCTCCCTGTCTCCTCACTCCTCTCACCTCCCTCCCTGTCTCCTCCCTCCTCTAACCTCTCTCCCTGTCTCCTTCATCCTCTCTCCTCCCTCCCTGTCTCCTCCCTCCTCTCTCCCGCCCTGCAGCCTCCTCTCTCCCCTCCCTCAGCCACCTCTCTCCCCTCCTGCAGCCTCCTCTCTCCCCTCCTCTCTCCCTCCCTGCAGCCTCTTCTCTCGCCTCATCTCTCCCCTCCTACAGCCTCCTCTCTCCCCTCCTCTCTCCCCTCATGCAGCCTCCTCTCTCCCCTCCTGCAGCCTCCTCTCTCCCCTCCCCTCTCCCTCTGCCTCCCTGCAGCCTCCTTTCTCCTCTCCTGCAGCTTCCTCTCTCCCCTCATCTCTCCCCTCCATCAGCCTCCTCTCTCCCCTCCTGCAGCCTCCTCTTTCCTCTCCTCTTTCCCTCCCGGCAGCCTCCTCTCTTCCCTCCTATAGCCTCCTCTCTCCCCTCCTCTCTCCCCTCCTGAAGCCTCCTCTACCCCCTCCTCTCTCCCTCCCTGCAGCCTCCTCTCTCCACCTCCTCTCTCCCTCCCTGCAGCATCCTCTCTCCCCTCCTGAAGCCTCCTCTCTCCCCTCTTCTCTCCTTCCCTGCTGCCTCCCCTCTCCCTACTGCAGCCTCCTCTCTCCCCTCCTCTCTCCCCTCCTGATGCATCCTCTCTCCCCTCCTCTCTCCCTCCCTGCAGCCTTCTCTCTCCCCTCCTGCAGCCTCCTCTCTCCCCTCCTGCAGCCTCCTCTCTCCCCCTGCAGCCTCCTTTCTCCCCTCCTGCAGCCTCTACTCTCCCCTCCTGCAGGCCACTCTCTCCCATCCTGCAGCCTCCTCTCTCTCTCTCCCCTCCTAAAGCTTCCTCTCTCCTCTCCTCTCTCACTCACTGCAGCCTCCTCTCTCCTCTCCTGAATCCTCCTCAAACCCCTCCTCTCTTCCTGCTTGCAGCCACCTCTCTCCCCTCCTGCAGCCTACTCTCTCCCCTCCTCTGTATCCTCCTCTCTCCCTTCCTGCAGCCTCCTCTCTCCCTTCCTGCAGCCTTATCTTTCCCCTCCTCTCACTCCCAGCAACCTCCATTCTCCCCTCCTGCAGCCTCCTCTCTCACCTCCTATATCCCTCCCAGCAGCCTCCTCTCTTACCTCATCTCTCTCCCCTCCTGCAGCCTCCTCTCTCCCCTCCTCTCTCCCCTCCTGCAGCCTCCTCTCTCCCTTCCTCAATCCCTCCCTGCAGCCTCATCGCTTCCCTCCTGCAGCCTCCTCTCTCCCCACCTGCAGCCTCTTCTCTCCCCTCTTCTATCCCTCCCTGCAGCCTCCTCTATTTCCCCTTCTGCAGCCTCCTCTCCCCCCTCCTCTCTCTCCTATTGCAGCCTCCTCTCTCCCCTCCTCTCTTCCCTCCTCATCCCTTCCTGCAGCCTCCTTTCTCCCTTCCTGCAGCCTCCTCTCTCCCTCCCAGCAACCTCCACTCTCCCCTCCTGCAGCCTCCTCTCTCCCCTCCTGCAGCCTTCTCTCTCCCCTCCTCTCTCCCCTTCTGCAGCCTCCTCTATCCCCTCCTCTCTCCCCTCCTCTCTCGCCTCCTGCATCTTCCTCACTCCCCTCCTGATGTCTCCTCTCTCCCTCCTCACTCCCTTCCTGCAGCCTCCTCTCTCCCCTCCTGCAGCTTCCTCTCTCCCCTCATGATGCATCCTCTCCCGTCCTCCCTCCCTCCTTGCAGCCTCCTCTCTCCCCTCCTGCAGCCTCTTCTCTCCCATCTTCTCTCTCCTCCTGCAGCCTCCTCTCTCCCCTACTTTCTACCCTCCTGGAATCTCTTCTCTACGCTCCTGCAGCCTCCTCTCTCCCCTCCTCACTCGCTTCCTGCAGCCTCCTCTCTCTCCTCCTGAGGCATCCTCTCTCCCGTTCTCCCTCCCCTCCTGCAGCCTTGTCTCATCTCTCTTGCAGCCTCCTCTCTCCCCTCCTCTCTCCCTTCCCGCAGCCTCCTCTCTCGCTTCCTGCAGCCTCCTCTCTCCCTTCTTCTCTCCCCTCCTCTCTCCCCTCCTGCAGCCTCCTTTCTCCCCTTCTGCAGGCCCCTCTCTCCCCTCTCCTGCAGCCTCCTCTCTCCCCTCCTTAAGCTTCCTCTCTCCCCTCCATTCTCCCTCCCTGCGGCTTCCTCTCTCCCCTCCTGCAGTCTCCTCTCTCCCCTCCTGCAGGCCACTCTCTCCCCTCCTACAGCCTCCTCTCTACCCTCCTCTCTCCCGTTCTCTCTCCCCTCCTGCAGCCTCATCTCATCTCTCTTGCAGCCTCCTCTCTCCCCTCCTCTCTCCCTTCCTGCAGCCTCCTCTCTCCCCTCCTGCAGCCTCCTCTCTCCCATCCTCTCTCCCTTCCTGCAGCCTGCTCTCTCCCTTCTTCTCTACCCTCCTCTCTCCCCTCCTGCAGCCTCCTTTCTCCCCTCCTGCAGGCCACTCTCTCCCCTCTCCTGCAGCCTCCTCTCTCCCCTCCTTAAGCTTCCTCTCTCCCCTCCTCTCTCCCTCCCTGCTGCTTTCTCTCTCCCATCCTGTAGCCTCCTCTCTCCCCTCCTGCAGCCTCCTCTCTCCCCTCCTGCGGCCTCCTCTGTCCCCTCCTCTCTCCCCTCCTCATTCCCCTCCTGCAGCTTATTCTCTCCCCTCCCGCAGCCTCCTCTCTCCTCTCCTCTCCTCTCCTCTCTTCCCTCCTGCAGCCTCCTCCCTCCCCTCCTGCGGCCTCCTCTCTCCCCCCTGCAGCCTCCTTTCTCCCCTACTGCAGCCTCCACTCTCCCCTCCTGCAGGCCACTCTCTCCCATCCTGCAGCCTCCTCTCTCCCCTCCTCTCTCCCCTCCTCTCTCCCCTCCTAAATCTTCCTCTCTCCCCTCCTTAAGCTTCCTCTCTCCCCTCCTCTCTCCCTCCCTGCAGGTTCCTCTCTCCCATCCTGTAGCCTCCTCTCTCCACTCCTGCAGCCTCCTCTCTCCCCTCCTGCAGGCCACTCTCTCCCCTCTTGCAGCCTCCTCTCTCCCCTCCTCTCTCCGCTCCTGCAGCCTCCTCTCTCCCTTCCTCAATCCCTCCCTGCAGCCTCCTCGCTCCCCTCCTGCAGCCTCCTCTCTCTCCACCTGCAGCCTCTTCTCTCCCCTCTTCTCTCCCTCCCTGCAGCCTACTCTATTTCCCCTTCTGCAGTCTCCTCTCTCCCCTCCTCTCTCCCCTATTGCAGCCTCCTCTCTCCCCTCCTCTCTTCCCTCCTCATCCCTTCCTGCAGCCTCCTCTCTCCCCTCCTCTCTCCCCTATTGCAGCCTCCTCTCTCCCCTCCTCTCTTCCCTCCTCATCCCCTCATGCAGCCTCCTCTCTCCCATCCTCTCTTCCTTCCTGCAGCCTCCTCTCTCCCTTCTTCTCTCCCCTCCTCTCTCCCCTCCTGCAGCCTCCTTTCTCCCCTCCTACAGGCCACTCTCTCTCCTCTCCTGCAGCCTCCTCTCTCCCCTCCTTAAGCTTCCTCTCTCCCCTCCTCTCTCCCTCCCTGCAGGTTCCTCTCTCCCATCCTGTAGCCTCCTCTCTCCACTCCTGCAGCCTCCTCTCTCCCCTCCTGCAGGCCACTCTCTCCCCTCTTGCAGCCTCCTCTTTCCCCTCCTCTCTCCGCTCCTGCAGCCTCCTCTCTCCCTTCCTCAATCCCTCCCTGCAGCCTCCTCTCTCCCCTCCTGCAGCCTCCTCTCTCTCCACCTGCAGCCTCTTCTCTCCCCTCTTCTCTCCCTCCCTGCAGCCTACTCTATTTCCCCTTCTGCAGCCTCCTCTCTCCCCTCCTCTCTCCCCTATTGCAGCCTCCTCTCTTCCCTCCTCATCCCTTCCTGCAGCCTCCTCTCTCCCCTCCTCTCTCCCCTATTGCAGCCTCCTCTCTCCCCTCCTCTCTCCTCATCCCTTCCTGCAGCCTCCTTTCTCCCTTGCTGCAGCCTTCTCTTTCCCCTCCTCTCTCCCTCCCAGCAACCTCCACTCTCCCCTCCTGCAGCCTCCTCTCTCCCCTCCTGCAGCCTCCTCTCTCCCCTCCTCAATCTCTCCCTGCAGCCTCCTCTCTCCCCTCCTGCAGCCTTCCCTCTCCCCTCCTCTCTCCCTTCCTGCAGCCTCGTCTCTCCCCTCCTCTCTCCCTCCCTGCAGCTTCCTCTCTCCCATCCTGTAGCCTCCTCTCTCCACTCCTGCAGCCTCCTCTCTCCCCTCCTGCAGGCCACTCTCTCCCCTCCTGCAGCCTCCTCTCTCCCCTCCTCTCTCCCCTCCTGCAGCCTCCTCTCTCCCTTCCTCAATCCCTCCCTGCATCCTCCTCTCTCCCCACCTGCAGCCTCTTCTCTCCCCTCTTCTATCCCTCCCTGCAGCCTCCTCTATTTCCCCTTCTGCAGCCTCCTCTCTCCCCTCCTGCAGCCTCCTCTCTCTCCTCCTCTCTCCCCTATTGCATCCTCCTCTCTCCCCTCCTCTCTTCCCTCCTCATCCCTTCCTGCAGCCTCCTTTCTCCCTTGCTGCAGCCTTCTCTTTCCCCTCCTCTTTCCTTCCCAGCAACCTCCACTCTCCCCTCCTGCAGCCTCCTCTCTCCCCTCCTGCAGCCTCCTCTCTCCCCTCCTCAATCTCTCCCTGCAGCCTCCTCTCTCCCCTCCTGCAGCCTTCTCTCTCCCCTCCTCTCTCCCCCCCTGCAGCCTCCTCTCTCCCCTCCTCTCTCCCCTCCTGCAGCTTCCTCACTCCCCTCCTGATGCATCCTCTCCCGTCCTCCCTCCCTCCTTGCAGCCTCCTCTCTCCCCTCTTCTCTCTCCTCCTGCAGCCTCCTCTCTCCCCTACTCTCTACCCTCCTGGAGCCTCTTCTCTACGCTCCTGCAGCCTCCTCTCTCCCCTCTTCACTCGCTTCCTGCAGCCTCCTCCCTCCCCTCCTGAGGCATCCTCTCTCCCGTTCTCCCTCCCCTCCTGCAGCCTCGTCTCATCTCTCTTGCAGCCTCCTCTCTCCCCTCCTGCAGCCTCCTCTCTCCCCTCCTTCAGCCTCCTCTCTCCCATCCTCTCTCCCTCCCTGCAATTTCCTCTCTCCCATCCTGTAGCCTCCTCTCTCCCCTCCTGCAGCCTCCTCTCTCCCCTCCTTAAGCTTCCTCTCTCCCCTCCTCTCTCCCTCCCTGCAGCTTCCTCTCTCCCATCCTGTAGCCTCCTCTCTCCCCTCCTGCAGGCCACTCTCTCCCCTCCTGCAGCCTCCTCTCTCCCCTCCTCTCTCCCATCCTCATTCCCCTGCTGCAGCTTATTCTCTCCCCTCCTGCAGCCTCCTCTCTCTTCTCCCCTCTCCTCTCCTGCAGCCTCCTCTCTCCCCTCCTGAAGTCTTCTCTTTCCCCTCCTCTCTCCCTCCCTGCATCATTCTCTCTCCCCTCCTGCAGCCTCCTCTCTCCCCTCCTCTCTCTCCTCCTGCAGTCTTCTCTTTCTCCTCCTCTCTCCCTCCCTGCAGCCTCATCTCTCCCCTCCTCCCTCCCCTCCTGCAGCTTCCTCTCTCAACTCCTCTCTCCCTCCCTGCAGCCTCCTCTTTCCCCTCCTGCAGGCCACTCTCTTCACTCCTATAGCCTCCTCTCTCCCCTCCTCTCTCTCCTCCTGCAGTCTTCTCTTTCTCCTCCTCTCTCCCTCCCTGCAGCCCCATCTCTCCCCTCCTCCCTCCCCTCCTGCAGCTTCCTCTCTCAACTCCTCTCTCCCTCCCTGCAGCCTCCTCTTTCCCCTCCTGCAGGCCACTCTCTCCACTCCTATAGCCTCCTCTCTCCCCTCCTCTCTCTCCTCCTGCAGTCTTCTCTTTCTCCTCCTCTCTCCCTCCCTGCAGCCTCATCTCTCCCCTCCTCCCTCCCCTCCTGCAGCTTCCTCTCTCAACTCCTCTCTCCCTCCCTGCAGCCTCCTCTTTCCCCTCCTGCAGGCCACTCTCTCCACTCCTATAGCCTCCTCTCTCCCCTCCTCTCTCCCCTCCTGCAGCCTCCTCTCTCCCCTCCTGCAGCCTCCTCTCTCCCCTCCTGCAGACCACTGTGTGTGTGTATGTGTGTGTGTGTGTGTGTGTGTGTGTGTGTGTGTGAGTGTGTTTGTCTGTGTGTGTGTGTGTGTCTTTACCTGCCTGTCCGCCTGCCTGCGTGTGTGTGAGTAAGGAGCAGAAGGACATAAGATTATTAAAAAGATGATAAAAACGCAGAAGATAAAACGTGAACTAACTTTGTACCATTCATTGTGGTCTGAAATGGTGATTATATGATGGGACCAGTAGTTAGAAGGCTTCTGTTCATTCTGCTGCTAATCATGGTGTGAATAGGAAGGAAGTCTTTGAATATTCTTTGGTGTCTGTTCTGCTAACTGCATGATGAACTGTAACCACAGACTAGATGTAAGACCAGCTTCCTCCTCCACAGTATTCTTAACAAATGTAATTCATAGAGTTTTCCTTGTAGAAATGTTACTTTTTAAAAACCTTTTTACCTGCAGGTGCGTTTACATATCTCCCCAGAACAACAGAGTGAGAGAGGAGAGGACTCAAACACTTTAAAGCGCTAATCTGTGGGATGTTTTATGTTTTCTAACCTGAAATTAAACCAAACCGAAGCATTGCTCCGTGATCATCAGTCTTGTTTGTATGCTTTCTCTGGGGCCGTGTTGCCATGGCACCTGTCCACTATGATGTGTTGTGGTCATCTGAGCATAGAAATGTTTGTTTAAAGGGTGACATCTAGGGTGACATCTAGAGGACAAACGAGGATCTGCAGGGACTTCTGCCAGTGAGCAGAAAGAGAAGATGGATGAATGGAATTATTGATGTCTAATCTTGTTTTCAAGAAGCAAATGAAGATGTTGTTGAAAGACAAAAAGGTCTTACTATATCAACAGTTGTAGGAAACCTTGCAGGAAGGACTTGAAGTGAGGCCTACAGCAGCCTGCATGGTGGGACCACTAGTCACCACTAAGGGTCTCTAAATGAACCAGAAACACAGGACCTTCAGGACTCTTCAGGAAGCGTAAAGTGTTTTCTAAATGTACTCTTCTGTGCTCACTCCCCATCAGCTACTTCCTGTTCCTGTGTATGAAAACGTCTCAGCTCTGACCAATCGCTTGGCTCCTGCAGCACAGAGAGAACCAATAGAAGAGCAGGATGACCAGCACAATGCCAGCATCCACACCTCTCTCTCAGAGAACCAGTAAGCACCGTCAAAGAAACACCTCAGAGTGTGAACCACTAGCGGCAGCAGGATTTAAAGGACTGAGTATAGTGTCTCATTCATTCAGTTTAAACAGGACAATACGCTGGCTGATTGTTTGCTGCATATCCTACAGCGCTTCACTTCCTGTGCTGCACAATGCTGTTTTCTACTTCTGGATCCTTAATATGGGATCTTTGCATTTTATTAATTCTATATTTTGCGTGTGGTGATCCTGTGATGGTCATTTCCATTATTACGATATATTGATCAATTGATGACGTGAATATGAAAGCATCCGATCACATTGGACCTTTTATAAGTTATCTTACCTGAAGCTTACATTATCAACAAAAAGACTGACTTCCATGCCTCATTGTGATATCTTTTGATTTGAATTGTTTTTAAATAAATGACTACTTTTACTGTGTTGTCTCCATCTACGGTCACGTTAGCCTGAGGTAGGCCTAGTCGTAACACACACTTCTACATTAAGTAGATGTTTAGAAATGAGTTTTCAGTAGGCTTAGTCAGTATTTAGATTCCTATAATGTGGACCTGTGAAGCCCTTTGAGACTGTAACTGTGATTAAGAGCAATATAAATCGTTCTACTCAGGCCCCACCATCACTGAGAAGAGAGGTCAGCCAGCTAACATTTACCAATTAGTCATCTATGTAGAAAACTATTCAAAAGGTTCATCTTGCAAATTAAAATACAATTTTGTTCCGTTTTGTCAAATAGCTATATAGAAGTAATTATAAGTACAAATTTACAATACAAAAATATACTTTTGTTTTGGAGGGACTACACATTAAAAGTGATTGGTTTATCAAATGATGTCTCCAAAGAACCATCTGTAATCACTAGTGAACACATGAGTGTTCTTCTCTCTAGAGTTTTGGTCTATCTAAGTTCATCATTTCACTAGTAAACACATGAGTGTTCTTCTCTCTAGAGTTGTGGTCTATCTAAGTCCATCTTTTCAGTATGTTTTCAGTATAGCACAGTAAAGAAACCCTTATTATTGTGTCTCCTCCAAGAGTAATTGCATTGATGCGGTAAAGTATGGACAGACCTAGTCCTGGTATGTGGGTGTTGAATGTCATCCAGCCTGGCACTAGAGAAGCTAACCTATGTGGTGAGAGGAAAGCCAAGTAAGTTTAGTAAGATATGGGATCATTCATGCAATTTATCAAGCAAAGAATTCATTTTAGAACAAATTAGATTAGAAAGGAAAATAAGATGGTTCACATTGATGTGAAAAAAATAAGCCCTCCTTTTATATTTATTTTTCATACTCACACAACTTGATACATATTTTGCTGGAAATGGCTTAATTATTTGTTTGAATGTATCTGTATCTATGTCTGTCCAACAAATGTCATAACTGATTTGGAAAGCACTCATGCTAATCCTTTTCTGTTAGTTTTCTGCTGGTTTATTCTGTTTTCTGTTTTCGTTTTTCTCTTTGTTTTGTTTCATTCTAAAGAATGAGAGAGCGAGGGAGTGGGATGGATGAGGGATGAGTGTTTTACTGTATGATTGTCTGATGATGGAAATTGTCTGTGAAAAAAGAAGAAACTGTGGTTTAAAAAATAAAAACATGAGTGTTGTTCTCTAGAGTTGTGGTGTCCCACATCCTGAGGATAGCAACCCAATGAGAAGTAAAACGCACAGGTAACCAGACTTAACTAAAGGTGAAACTATGAAACACTGGTACACGTGTGTGTGTGTTTGAGTGTGTGAGTTTGTGTGTGTGTTTGTGTGTGAGTGTGTGTTTGTGTGTGTGTGTGTGTGTGTGTGTGTGTGTGTGTGTGAATTTGTGTGTGTTTGTGTGTGTATGTGTGTGTATGAGTGTGTTTGTGTGTGTAATAGTGTGTGTGTCTGTGTGTGAGTGTTTGTGTGTGTAATAGTGTGTGTGGCTGTGGGTGAGTTTATTTGTGTGTGTGTCTGTGTGTGAGTGTGTGTGTGTGTGTGTGTGTGTGTGTGTGTGTGTGTGTGTGTGTGTGTGTGTGTGTTTACCTGCCTGCCCGCCTGCCTGCGTGTCTGTGAGTAAGGAGCAGAAGGACAGAAGATTAATAAAAAGATAATAAAATAGCAGAAGATAAAACATGAAGGAACGTTGTACCGTTCACTGTGGTCTAAAATGGTGATTCTATGATGGAACCAGTAGTTACCAGGCTTCTGTTCATTCTGCTGCTAATCATGGTGTGAAGAGGAAGGAAGTCTTTCAATATTCTTTGGTGTCTGTTCTGCTAACTGCATGATGAACTGGAACCACAGACTAAACGTCAGACCAGCTTCCTCCTCCACAGTATGATGTTGTATTTTCTTAACTTTTATCCTTAACAAACTCAATTCATAGAGTTTTCCTTGTAGAAACATTGCTTTTTTAAAACCTTTTTACCTGCAGGTGCGTTTACATATCTCCCCAGAACAACAGAGTGAGAGAGGAGAGGACTCACTATGAATTTAAGATCAGCAGCAAGAGGATTTCTAGCTTTCCTTCTGTCAGTACCAGGTTGGTTCATTTACATTGTGAAAATTTAATTGAACTGTTTCAATAACATGACAACCAAGCAACTGGAACGAGGAGAGGGTGAAACCACAGCATGCTGAAGATAGAATAATAGTAAATACAACATTAAAGAATCACCCTCTAGAACGCTGTGTTTGGTTGAACAGACCACTAGAATAGAGAACGGTCCCCTTTATATAGTTCTGTTATGGTTCAATAGTCATTGGAAAAGTACACTTCACTGCAAGTTGTATACAGCCTCTTGTAGTGAAAGTACTGTACGGGTTTTTAGATCACAATACTCTGTGAATCATTTTACAGAATAAATATTTGCATTTGGGTTTTGTTGGCCATTTCCTGGTTGCTAGGCAAGCCTGAACTATTTAAAAAATCAAAGGGTTAATTTAGTTACTTTTTGACTTTTTTTTAAATATAGATGTTTAAAGCTACTGCTTTTCTTTATTATATTGATGATGATTTAGACATGGCATATCAATCTTCTGCTGCACTGTTGTAATTCTGATTCAGTGATATGGTAGACACTGCATGTCTTCTCCTGTCCTCTCTCCTCTCTACTGCTCTCCTCTTCTCTCCTTGTCTCCTCACCTTGCCTCCTCTTCTCTCCTTGTCTGCTCTCCTCTATTTGTCTCCTCTCCTCTCCTCCTTATCTCCACTCTTCTCCTCTCCTTACCTTGTCTCCTCGCCAGTACTCCTGTATCCCCCTTTCCTCTCTTTGTCTCCTATCCTTGCCTTGTCTCCTCTCCTCACCTCCTATCCTCTACATTCCTTGTCTCCACATCGAAGTAATTACAAAGCTTATAGTCACACGGCCACAAAAGAAGCACATAGACTACAGGGCCGAGGCCTACAGAGACTACACAGCCTAGCAGCCTAGACTACCGTAATTAACTGTTAGTATATGCTTATTACTGCGTGAACTAATGTTAATTAATGGTTAAATAATGTACCCTTATTGTATAAATTATACAAATGCAATTTTAACTTAATAACCCAATCTTCATTTTGATTCACATAAAAATAAAAATGTACTAAATTGAAAATATAATTCCTGAATCCCCCTGGCTACGCCACTGGTGTCACATGATGTTCTGGAAGGTTCCTCTCACAGCTCAGTGGTCATCATGTATCTGTAGTCTCCATCTCCACCCACCAGCCTCCATCTCTTTGTGTATCTTCTGATCTTTTCATCAGCTGAACCTCTGTGTTCATTCTCAATTAAATGTGTTTGTTTTTTCACAGCGCTTCAGAGTAATGATGACTGGACAGTTACTTACTCACCTAGTAATGTCTGCGCTTTAAGAGGAGCAATGGTTGACATCAGCTGCACTTATGAATACCCTGGCAACATACAGTACCCCCCTACCACAGTCACAACACTGTGGTTTACTAAAGGAGAACACCATCAGCCTGTTGATCTGCTAAGTGATACAGACTATACAGGTCGTGTTGAATACAGCTGTGGAGAGGTCAGCTGTACCGGGTCCAGATGTCATGGAACATGTACCCTGAGAATCAAAGACCTGGGAACGAGTGACTCTGTTGTCTACAAGTTTAGATTCACCACAAACCAACCAGGTGGGGAATATACTGGAGACCCTGGAGTGAAGTTATCTGTAACAGGTAAACTATGATGAGTCTAGTGTGTGTGTGTGTGTGTGTGTGTTCGCAGGAGTGTGTGTGTGTGTGTGTGTGTGTGTGTGTTTGTATGTACGTGTGTGTGTGGATGTTCTAGAAGGTTTGTGTTGTGCGTTATCTTCATTATTCTTTATAATTGTGTGTAACTTGTTCTAACACCCAGATCTCCAGGTGAAGGTGTCCTTTCCTCAGCCTACCTATCTTACCTGGACAGAGCTGGAGTGTCACAGTATGTGTGGTCTAGCTGGTGACCCTCCCTACATCTGGTTCAGGAATGGACAGAATGTAGGACAGGGAGTGAACTACAGGGACTACATTCAGTCTGAAGGCAGCTTTTCATGTGCTGTTAGAGGATACGATCTCCACTCTCCTTTAGTGTGTAAGTCCACTCCCCAGTACACTGACATGATACCAGATGTAATGGACCTTTTAGGGTAAAGAACTACATGTAGATTTACTATGATGGACCCAAACTGCTGGTATTTTATATAATTAATGAAATGTAACTTAACAGACACTCCAAAGACCCCCTCAGTGACCGTGAGTCCCTCTGGTGAAATAGAGGGGGGCAGTTCAGTAACTCTGAGCTGCAGCAGTGATGCCAACCCAGCAGCTAAGTACACCTGGTTCAAGGTTAATACAGGTCGTTCCTCCAGAGTCATGAACCAGGGACAACAGCTCGTCTTTAGCTACATCCTGTCTTCAGACTCTGGACAATACTACTGTCTAGTTCAGACTGAGCTAAGGACAGCATCTAACTTGATCACTATTAGCGTGAAATGTGAGTAAAACACATGTTTTACATCTCATTAAAGATGTTTAAAGATAAATGATTCTTGGCAACATAGGTCACAAGTAAATTCATCGTGTAATAATCCCCAAAACGTCTCATTTTCAAAATAATTAACACTGTCATGAATATAAATGTACTTGCTGTTGAGTGCTTTAAACAGTTTCATATTTGATTATCTGCATTATATTCTGTTTTTTGCACAGCATTTTATTTTTTTATCCCTTTATTTATTTTTTGCACGACCACCGTGAATGGCACCACTGCCACTTGAATTCTTGTATTGATGTTAAAACTTATAATTATTTATTATTACTTACTTTGTTATTGTGATCTTGTATAGATTCTGCTGTGTGACTGTTGAGGATCCAAGGCTAAGAATTTTGGCTACTTTGCGTACGTTAAGATGTAATAAAAGCAACTCTGATTCTTATTCTGATCATTTTGTGACATTGCAGACGCTCCAAAGACCCCCTCAGTGACCGTGAGTCCCTCTGGTGAAATAAAGGAGGGCAGTTCAGTGACTCTGAGCTGCAGCAGTGATGCCAACCCAGCAGCTAAGTACACCTGGTTCAAGGTTAATACAGATGATTCCTCCAGAGTCATGAACCAGGGACAACAGCTTGTCTTTAGCTACATCCTGTCTTCAGACTCTGGACAATATCTCTGTGACGCTAGGAATGAGCTAGGGACAAGGTCGAAGATGACCACTATTAACGTGAAATGTGAGTAAAACACATATTTATGTCATCTTATTAAAGACTTGTATATAATACATGAATAGTGTCAACATTAGTCAAGAGTAAATTCATCGTGCAATGAACCACAACAATTATTTTTGATTTTCAATATCATCATTACAGTCATGAATAAAAATCTTTGCTATATCTGGTATTTAAATTATTTTACTGGTATTCATGTATTGCTATATGCTTGTAAACACTATTACTCATTAATAAGTTTTAGTATTTTATTAGTTTAAACAATATTCTGTATCATACTGGAACTGCAGTTGGATGCTTTAAACAGTTTTATATCTTTAGGATGGATATTGATCATTTGTGTTCATTACAGACGCTCCAAAGACCCCCTCAGTGACCGTGAGTCCCTCTGGTGAAATAGAGGAGGGCAGTTCAGTGACTCTGAGGTGCAGCAGTGATGCCAACCCAGCAGCTAAGTACACCTGGTTCAAGGTTAATACAGATGGTTCCTCCAGAGCCATGAACCAGGGACAACAGCTCGTCTTTAGCTACATCCTGTCTTCAGACTCTGGAAAATATCGCTGTAACTCTAGGAATAAGCTAGGGACAAAGTCGAAGTTGATTTCTATTAAAGTAAAATGTGAGTAAAACACATATATTACATCTTATTAAAGACTTGTATATAATACATGAATCATGTCAACATTAGTCATGAGTAAATTCATCATGCAATGAACCACAACAATTATTTTTGATTTTCATTCTCATCAATACAGTCATGAATATACATCTTTGCTATATCTGGTCTTTAAATTATTTTACTGGTATTCATGTATTGCTATATGCTTGTAAACACTATTACTCATTAATAAGTATTAGCATTTTATTAGTTTAAACAATATTCTGTATCATACTGGAACTGCAGTTGGATGCTTTAAACAGTTTTATATCTTTAGGATGGATATTGATCATTTGTGTTCATTACAGACGCTCCAAAGACCCCCTCAGTGACCGTGAGTCCCTCTGGTGAAATAGAGGAGGGCAGTTCAGTGACTCTGAGCTGCAGCAGTGATGCCAACCCAGCAGCTAAGTACACCTGGTTCAAGAACAACCAACCTCTGGTCTGGAAACCAAGTCAACCTTATACCTTCCCCTCAGTCCGCCCTGAAGACAGAGGAACGTACCACTGTCACGCAGAGAACAAATATGGACATCTGAGCTCTAACTCGCTATTCATGGATGTTAAGTGTGAGTTGAAAATCGATCATATATGCAAACATCTTTTCTATATCTGTTCTTTAAAATATTTAGCTAGTATTCTTGTATTGCTGTATGCTTGTAAACATTATTACTCATTAATAAGTAGAAGTATTTTATTAGTTTAAACACTATTCTGTATCATACTGGAACTGCAGTTACGTGCTTTAAACAGTTTTATATCTTTAGGATGAATATTGATCATTTGTGTTCATTACAGACGCTCCAAAGACCCCCTCAGTGACCGTGAGTCCCTCTGGTGAAATAGAGGAGGGCAGTTCAGTGACTCTGAGCTGCAGCAGTGATGCCAACCCAGCAGCTAACTACACCTGGTTCAAGGAACATGATGACTCAGTGAAAGAATCAGGACAGAACTACACCATCACTAATATCACATCTGAGCTTGGGAGAAACTATTACTGCCAAGCTCACAATGCAATCGGACTTCATAATTCCACCTTTTTGTTAATTAAAGGTAACTGTTCGTTTAAAAGACACTTTCACCTTCCACACAGTCACAATCACACTTTGAAACCTTTTCCTATTTATGTTGCAGTTTGCTATCAGTGTTTGAAATCAACTGACTATGTACCAGTGACATCATCATCACAGACAACAACAGTGATTGTAAGAACCATAGTTGTCTTACTGGCCACCATACTCCTGCTGGTCTTCCTCTGGATGAGGTGAGATCTCTCTCTTTCTCGTTTTCCGTTCCTTCACTCCACCTGTTGCTTCTTCATCTCTCTGTTCTCTTCACCAGAAGAAAGAGGGCCTCCAGAAAAGCACGTGGACAGGGAGGAAGGCCAGATACCGTGGAGGAGGTGAGACACAGGAAGCCATTTATTACTAACCCATCCTTTACTGAGACACACGGTGGAAATGCCCTGAGGCCACAACACATGACCACACAAGAGACTTCTAGTTGTTTCCTTAGTAAGTGTCCTTCTCTGTTGCTCTAGGCCTGTGGTTAGGAGAGACTGTTCATCCCAGTGTCTCTATCTTTCATAAAGAACAGTCTGAAGTTTGACCCATGTCCGGATTTGGAAAATCCTGAACTGGAGATAATTTATGTTGACATTTTACAGAATTACTTTTAGAAGAGGGAAGAGACTGATTGCTGCAGTCATAATGTCTTTACAGGAAGAGAGTATATCTTACTTAGCAATTCTAATGTTTTTACAGGGAGAGTGTATCTTACTTGGTGTACCTAATGTTTTTACAGGGACAGAGTGTATCTTACCTGGCAATTTTTGTATTATGCATTTCTAGATTTTATAATAAAATATTTCAGTCAGGTGTTTTGAACATTGGCATTAATAATAACCTGGTCATTTTTTGCACCCTTTAAATCCTGAAAGTGCGCTGGAACAGAGAAACAACTGCATAAGTGTTCCATGAAGAGTTCCTCAAAAGAGTGATTTAATCACACAATAATGGAGAAGGATCGCTCAGGATTAGTAGACTGTGACAGTGTAGACATATCATCTATTTATAAAGAACATGATTTATAGGTGCTTGATACACTAACTCCTATGATGCTAATAAGAGTTAAACAGCAGACAGCAACATGGATTACCAGTGAGATTTTAGACCATTCTCTATAAATACTTTAACGCTTTAAAAAAGTAGCAATTTTATGTTCAGTACGAAACCTTTAAAAACCAGACAAGATATAAAACAAAGCTAAACCAAAGCTGGATATTATAAAGATGCAGTTAATCAAAAAAATTTTCTGCCCCAAAAACAAAGGAAATAGTTGAAGCAGATGGGCTCATCTATTAAAGTAAAGATAAAATCGATAACGTTTAATTACTGTTGGCATTATGTGTCAGAACATAACAAAGGTGGCTCATCACTTCAACACTTTCTTCACTACTGTGGCTTTGGTTTTGTCTCAGTTGCCTTTTGGCTCTAGATATAATGGTCGCTCTATCATTGAGAGTTTTGACCAGGACAGCAAGCCAGCACAGGAAGCACAGACCATGTGTCTACAGTCTGGTTCAGGAAGGCATATTACACAGACACTTGTCTCACTCACCTGGTTTATTATGATATAAAGATGGGAGGCAATAGAGACAATTCTACAGGAATGGTCCTTTTAGATCTACTCAAGGCTTCTGATACATTACACCACACCATTTAGTTGACTCACTTAATGTTCAGGGCAAAGTGACACATCAATAGAGTGGTTTGAATCCTGTTTGACAGGAAGATGATGGTGAGCCAGTGGCCAGAGAGTTAACCTGTGGTGCCCCAGGGATAAATTCTTCGCCCTGTTTTATATTTGATGTATGTCAATGATATGATAGGTGCAGTTGACTGCAAGTTGCCAAATTTCGTTTGGCCTGAAGCACAAGTTAAAGGAACTTGTAAGAGTAAGATCCTGGTAGAAGTAGTTTCACATCCAAACCTAATGTCCCTTATCTTGGAGCGACAATCAACAAAGGTTTATCTGGTGACCTGGTTACCAATCTTGTATCGCCACTCTAAATCATTTAATTTCAGAGTTAGAGAACTGTTGCTTTGAGCCTTCATTCAGTGCCATTATGATTGTGCATGCCCAGCCTGGTACAGTGGTTTATCACAAAAACTAAAAACTAGAATGCAGGTTATGCAAAACAATGTAATCAGATACGTCTTAAATGCCTCCCCTAAAACACACATAGGACCCCAGGAGTTTACACATGCCTGCCTCCTCCAGTGGCAGATTGTGTGAACCAGCTGAAGCTAAACCATATGTATGATATTATTAATAGAACAGCTCCTGGTTACTTGATGTGCCATATTGACATGGTGCATCAGCAACATGGTCAATTCATCTACGCTAGTGGCATGTCTTGTAGTGTGTCTAGGGTAAGTAACACTGCAAGGCTCTCCATCTTCCACACTGTTACTGTACTAGGGAATGATCTCCCACTGTACATGAAACAGAGCCCCAGCAGAGAGACAAGAGCAGGGTGAGAGAGCACCTCTGTTACTTGGTACAGGTTTTATATTTGTAGTTCACACTGCTGTTTAACTTGTTGTATTATAAATGTACTTTTAATCTTGAATAGGGATGTTGTTCTATATTAATGTTGATGTGTCTGTCTTTTAATGTGGTTGTTTTGACATCCAGGTCCACTTTGGAATAAGTGTTCAACACTTTCAAGCGCTAATCTCTAGGATGTTTTATGTTTTGTAACCTGGAATTAAACCAAACCAAAGCATTGCTCCGTGATCATCAGTCTTGTTTGTATGCTTTCTCTGGGGCCGTGTTGCCATGGCACCTGTCCACTATTATGACTGCGGTCATCACTTGTGGTCATCTGAGAATAGAAACTTCAGTGGAATTCATTATCAGTCTCAGATTTACGAGTAACGACTTGACAAAGTGGTGTTTGTTTAAAGGGTGAGATCTAGGGTGACATCTAGAGGACAAACTAGGATCTGCAGGGACTTCTGCCAGGGAGCAGAAAAAGGAGATGGATGAATGGAATTATTTATGTCTAATCTTGTTTTCAAGAAGCAAATGAAGATGTTGTTGAAAGACAAAAAGGTCTTACTATATCAACAGTTGTAGGAAACCTTGCAGGAAGGACTTGAAGTGAGGCCTACAGCAGCCTGCATGGTGGGACCACTAGTCACCACTAAGGGTCTCTAAATGAACCAGAAACACATGACCTTCAGGACTGTCTTCAGGAATTGTCAATCGTTTTCTAAATGTGCTCTTCTGTGCTCATTCCCCATCAGCTACTTCCTGTTCCTGTGTATGAAAACGTTTCAGCTCTGACCAATCGCTTGTCTCCTGCAGCACAGAGAGAACCAATAGTAGAGCAGGATGACCATCACTATGCCAGCATCCACACCTCTCTCTCAGAGAACCAGTAAGTGTCTCGCTGTTTGGCTGGATCCCGTGTCCAATCAGACCAGACAGATGAGGTCCTTTACTCTGTGGTCAAAGTAGACTCTATACTTTGGGACTTAATCAACCCAATGGATCTGCCTTACAGGGAGACTGAAGTTCATATCTCCTCTGTCTTCTTTCAGGGACCAGGACCAGACAGAGATGGGAGAAACCTCAGAGATGTAAGCACCGTCAAAGAAACACCTCAGAGTGTGAACCACTAGCGGCAGCAGGATTTAAAGGACTGAGTATAGTGTCTCATTCATTCAGTTTAAACAGGACAATACGCTGGCTGATTGTTTGCTGCATATCCTACAGCGCTTCACTTCCTGTTCTGCACAATGCTGTTTTCTACTTCTGGATCCTTAATATGGGATCTTTGCATTTTATTAATTCTATATTTTGCGTGTGGTGATCCTGTGATGGTCATTTCCATTATTGCGATATATTGATCAATTGATGACGTGAATATGAAAGCATCCAATCACATTGGACCTTTTATAGGTTATCTTACCTGAAGCTTACATTATCAACAAAAATACTGACTTCCATGCCTCATTGTGATATCTTTTGATTTGAATTGTTTTTAAATAAATGACTACTCTTACTGTGTTGTCTCCATCTACGGTCACGTTAGCCTGAGGTAGGCCTAGTCGTAACACACACTTCTACATTAAGTAGATGTTTAGAAATGAGTTTTCAGTAGGCTTAGCCAGTATTTAGATTTCTATAATGTGGGCCTGTGAAGCCCTTTGAGACTAACTGTGATTAAGAGCAATATAAATCGTTCTACTCAGGCCCCACCATCACTGAGAAGAGAGGTCAGCCAGCTAACATTTACCAATTAGTCATCTGTGTAGAAAACTATTTAAAAGGTTCATCTTGCAAATTAAAATACAATTTTGTTGCGTTTTGTCAAATAGCTGTATAGAAGTAATTATAAGTACAAATTTACAATACAAAAAATATACTTTTGTTTTGGAGGGACTTCACATTAAAAGTGATTGGTTTATCAAATGATGTCTCCAAAGAACCATCTGTAATCACTAGTGAACACATGAGTGTTCTTCTCTCTAGAGGTTTGGTCTATCTAAGTTCATCATTTCACTAGTAAACACATGAGTGTTCTTCTCTCTAGAGTTGTGGTCTATCTAAGTCCATCTTTTCAGTATGTTTTCAGTATAGCACAGTAAAGAAACCCTTATTATTGTGTCTCCTCCAAGAGTAATTGCATTGATGTGGTGAAGTATGGACAGACCTAGTCCTGGTATGTGGGTGTTGAATGTCATCCAGCCTGGCACTAGAGAAGCTAACCTATGTGGTGAGAGGAAAGCCAAGTAAGTTTAGTAAGATATGGGATCATTCATGTCATTTATAGAAAGTTATCAAGCAAAGAATTAGTTTTAGAACAAATTAGATTAGAGAGGAAAATAAGATGGTTCACATTGATGTGAAAAAAATAAGCCCTCCTTTTATATTTATTTTTCATACTCACACAACTTGATACAAATGTTGCTGGAAATGGCTTAATTATTCGTTTGAATGTATCTGTATCTATGTCTGTCCAACAAATGTCATAACTGATTTGGAAAGCACTCATGCTAATCCTTTTCTGTTAGTTTTCTGCTGGTTTATTCAGTTTTCTGTTTTCGTTTTTCTCTTTGTTTTGTTTCATTCTAAAGAATGTGGAGAGAGCGAGCGAGTGGGATGGATGAGGGATGAGTGTTTTACTGTATGGTTGTCTGATGATGGAAATTGTCTGTGAAAAAAGAAGAAACTGTGGTTTAAAAAATAAAAACAACATGAGTGTTGTTCTCTAGAGTTGTGGTGTCCCACATCCTGAGGATAGCAACCCAATGAGAAGTAAAACGCACAGGTAACCAGACTTAACTAAAGGTGAAACTGTGAAACACTGGTGCACGTGTGTGTGTGTTTGAGTGTGTGAGTTTGTGTGTGTGAGTGTGTGTGTGTGTGTGTGTTTGTGTGTGTATGTGTGTGTGTGAGTGTGTTTGTGTGTGTGTAATAGTGTGTGTGTCTGTGTGTGAGTGTTTGTGTGTGTAATAGTGTGTGTGTCTGTGTGTGAGATTGTTTGTGTGTGTGTCTGTGTGTGAGTGTTTGTGTGTGTGTGTGTGTGTGTGTGTGTGTGTGTGTCTTTACCTGCCTGCCCGCCTGCCTGCGTGTGTGTGAGTAAGGAGCAGAAGGACAGAAGATTAATAAAAAGATAATAAAATAGCAGAAGATAAAACATGAAGGAACGTTGTACAGTTCACTGTGGTCTAAAATGGTGATTTTATGATGGAACCAGTAGTCACCAGGCTTCTGTTCATTCTGCTGCTAATCCTGGTGTGAAGAGGAAGGAAGTCTTTCAATATTCTTTGGTGTCTGTTCTGCTAACTGCATCATGAACCGGAACCACAGACCAAACGTCAGACCAGCTTCCTCCTCCACAGTATGATGTTGTATTTTCTTAACTTTTATCCTTAACAAATGCAATTCATAGAGTTTTCCTTGTAGAAACATTGCTTTTTTAAAACCTTTTTACCTGCAGGTGTGTTTACATATCTCCCCAGAACAACAGAGTGAGAGAAGAGAGGACTCGCTATGAATTTAAGATCAGCAGCAAGAGGATTTCTAGCTTTCCTTCTGTCAGTAACAGGTTGGTTCATTTACATTGTGAACATTTAGTTGAACTGTTTCAATAACATGACAACCAAGCAACTGGAACGAGGAGAGGGTGAAACCACAGCATGTTGAAGATAGAATAATAGTAAATACAACATTAAAGAATCACCCTCTAGAACGCTGTGTTTGGTTGAACAGACCACTAGAATAGAGAACGGTCCCCTTTATATAGTTCAGTTATGGTTCATTAGTCATTGGAAAAGACCACTTCACTGCAAGTTGTATACAGCCTCTTGTGGTGAAAGTACTGTACGGGTTTTTAGATCACAATACTCTGTGAATCATTTTACAGAATAAATATTTGCATTTGGGTTTTGTTGGCCATTTCCTGGTTGCTAGGCAAGCCTGAACTATTTACAAGATCAAAGGGTTAATTTGGTTACTGTTGTAGAGCGGGATATGACCACTAGGGGCAGTAGTGCCATTGTTGGGCACAGGAACTGACCGCTCTCTCCCCGGAGTCAGAAGTGGTTGCATGGTCCTTCAATAAAGAGTTATGAGCCAAGTCTGTGACCGTCCAGTTATTAATTAGTATTCCCAATATACTACATTGGCGACGAGGATAATTTGGAATATGGAAGCGGTGAAGACAGGACGTTTTTACTGAGTAAGTGACGGCGGAACCTAGTAACGGGCTAGTTTGCTAGGAAAGGCTAAGAGTGTGACGCTATCGACGTTGGGCAAGCTAGTGAAGGCTTCGCTCTCTCTTTAGCGGCTGTGACTGGACGACAGACAAGATGGCAGGCACATTCGGGTCGGTGGCACCATTTGACAACAAGACACAAGTGTGGGAAGAATACTGCGAAATTCTGGAGCATTTTTTTGTTGCAAATGAGATCGACGATGCTGTAAGGAAAAGGGCCATCCTATTGAGCTGTGTGGGCGCGCAGACCTACGCATTGATGAGGAACTTACTGAGCCCGGCAAAGCCAGGGGAAACGTTATATGATGACTTGGTGAGTCTACTGCGATCCCATTTCAATCCTAAACCGAGTGAAATAGTACAAAGATGGAAATTCAACTCAAGAAATAGGAAACCTGAGGAAAGTGTCAGTGATTATGTGGCGGAGCTGAGGAAGCTCGCGCAGGACTGCAACTATGGGGACACGCTCACAGTAATGCTACGTGACAGATTAGTGTGCGGCATAAATGATGACAGAATACAGCGGAGACTTTTGTCAGAGGATGGTTTGGTATTTGACACGGCGCTAAAGAAAGCGCTGGCCATGGAAGCGGCCAACAAGGACATAAAGGACTTGACTTCTATGAGCGATGGAAATGGGAGCCGACTTGTGGCGGGGTCCGTTTACAACATGGACACCCGTGCAAAGACGCAGCAGCGGGGGCGCGCCAAATGCTACAGATGTGGCGGGAACAGCCACTTGGCAAACGAGTGCAGGTTCGCGGGAGAAAAGTGTCGCAACTGCGGTAAGACAGGGCACATAAAGCGGGCCTGCAAACTGGCATGGAACGAGAAATCGGGCGCCCAGGGACCTACAAAGGTTAAAAGGGGGAGTGAGAGTTATTCAAAAAGTGCGCATTTCATACAGGAAGAGGAAGAGAGTAGTCAGGAGAGTAGTGAGGATGTATTCACTATTCACAGTATGAACACTACCATTCCCAAAGTACCTCCTCTCAGGCAATATTTAAAAGTAAATGGAGGTAAGGTAAAATTTGAGATTGATACCGGCTGTAGTGTAACAGTAATGTCACAGTCAGAGTATGCGAAGCTATGGAAGAAGGCAAATGTGCCAGAGCTAGGTACATGTCCTATCAGTCTTAAAACATATACGGGACAAAAAGTTGACATTCTAGGGTCAGCTAATGTGAAAGTTGAACATAAAGGAATGGTCAAGGAGTTGCCAGTTGTAGTTGTAGCGGGGTCAGGACCAAACCTGCTTGGGCGAGGGTGGATCACCAAGTTAGATGTGGACTGGCATACAATGAATAAGATAATGGACAGCAAAGATGCTTTACAGGAAGTGTTAAAGAAACATGAGCAGGTGTTCAAGGATGAGCTTGGCACATTAAAAGGAGCCACAGCAAGGATACATGTAGCCAGTGATGCTACACCCCGCTTCTTCAAACCGAGGTCAGTTCCGTTTGCAATGAAAACGAAGGTAGAGGCTGAGTTGGATCGGCTCTTGAAGGAAAACATCATAGAACCAGTGAAGTTCTCCGACTGGGCAGCACCAATAGTCCCAGTGGTAAAGCCGGACAATACGGTGAGATTGTGTGGTGACTACAAGGTGACTGTAAATAGAGTGTCATCACTAGAACAGTACCCCATTCCTAAAATGGAGGACATGTTCACGTCCCTAGCGGGGGGTGAAAAATTCAGTAAACTGGATATGAGTCATGCTTACCAACAGATAAGGCTAGATGAAGACTCAAAGAAATACGTCACAGTGAACACGCACAAGGGACTGTTCACCTATGCAAGGTTACCCTTCGGAGTCAGCTCCAGTCCTGCAATCTTCCAGCGCACTATGGAAGGGATTCTACAGGGGATTCCCCAGTGTGCAGTCTATCTCGACGACATCCTTCTGACAGGAACGGATGATCAGGACCACATCAGTACACTGGACAGAGTGTTACAACGGCTGGAGGAGGCAGGGCTACGATTGAAACGGAGTAAGTGCAACTTCATGGAGAAGGAAGTTACATTCCTAGGACACAGGGTGGACGCTACTGGGCTGCATCCAGTGCCAGAGAAGGTGAAGGCGGTCCAAGATGCACCAGCGCCTACTACAGTCACGGAATTGAAAGCATATCTGGGACTGTTAAACTACTACCATAGGTTCCTACCGAAGTTGTCTACCTTATTGGCTCCTCTGCACCAGCTGCTTAGGAAGGACGAGCCATGGTGTTGGGGGTCGGAGCAAAAACGGGCCTTCAACCAGTCAAAAGAACTGTTACAGTCGAGCAGAGTGTTGGTACATTATGATGAAGGAAAAGTACTGATACTATCCTGTGATGCCTCACCCTACGGGTTGGGAGCGGTATTGTCTCATCGTATGCCAGATGGGGCTGAGAAGCCTATAGGGTTTGTATCGCGCACACTCTCACCTGCTGAAAAGAACTATTCACAACTTGATAAGGAGGGGTTAGCTATCATATTTGGCGTGAAGAAGTTTCATAAATACTTATATGGGAGGAAGTTTGAAATCTGTACTGACCATAAGCCTCTTATCAGTTTGTTGAATGAAATGAAAGCGGTGCCACAAATGGCATCTCCCAGAATAATGAGATGGGCAGTAACATTACGAGCATATGAGTATGTCATTACTTACAGAGCAGGCAAGGACAACGGTAACGCTGATGCTCTCAGCCGCCTCCCTCTCCCAGAGTGTCCAAGCAGTCCGCCTCCTGAGGAACGAGTGCTAATGCTGGATCAGGAGATCAGCCCAATGACGACCTCGAAACAAATCCAGAGCTGGACAGCCAAAGATCCAGTCCTGTCGAGGGTCCGTGAGTACCTACTGAGGGGCTGGCCAAATCACATGGATGGACATGAGTTTGCCGTTTACAAACAGAGGCAGCATGAGCTCAGTGTTCAGGACGGCTGTGTGCTGTGGGGAGCCCGGGTCGTCGTTCCAGAGAGAGGACGCACAGCAATGATGGAACAACTGCATCAGAGTCATCCCGGCATGACCAGAATGAAAGGCTTGGCCAGGAGCTACATGTGGTGGCCCAATATGGATTCTGACATTGAAAAGAAGGTCAAATCATGCACCACATGTCAAGAGCAGAGAAAAGCGCCTGCTAGTGCCCCACTCCATCCCTGGGAGTGGCCCAGTAAGCCATGGAGAAGGCTACACATAGACTATGCAGGTCCTTTCATGGGAAAGATGTTTTTGGTAATAGTAGACGCTCACTCAAAATGGATGGACGTATACCCATTGAGCTCAGCTACGTCAGCTGCTACCGTGGATAGTCTCAGGAACAGTTTCAGTAGTCACGGCATTCCGGAGATGATCGTTTCAGATAATGCTCAGTGTTTTGTGTGTGAGAACACCAAAGAGTTCATGACAAAAAATGGAATCACACATGTCACATCAGCACCCCACCACCCTTCTTCCAACGGGCTGGCGGAGCGGGCTGTTCAAACTTTTAAAGAGCTAATGAAAAAGAGCTCAGGTGAGACATTGGAGACAAAACTGAATAGGGTTTTATTTAGTTATCGTATAACTCCACAGTCTACCACTGGACTTTCCCCTGCTGAGATGATGATGGGAAGGAAGTTGAGGTGCACATTAGACCTGATACACCCAGATCTAAAGAGTAAAGTGGAGGCTAAACAAGCAGGACAGAAAACATACCATGACAGACACACAAAAGATCGCAGTTTTGTTGTCGGAGACTTGGTGTATACCAAGAATTTTGGGTATGGCCCTAAATGGATACCGGGGCTGGTTCAGGAGATCACAGGGCCCGTGTCGTACACTGTACTATTGGGGAATGGTCGAGTGGTGCGTCGGCATGTTGACCAGCTGTTCAGCAGGCAAGAAGATGACAGCTCAGAGCCAATGACAGACAAAACAGACGAGGACGACTACAGAGAGCTCAGTCCACCAGACAGTGAGGTGCCACAGGACACAGGTATACCACTGGCACAAACAGACAATGCACCTGTTGCTGAGGAAATCAACGCGCCTGGTGGTTCACCTAAAGTGGAATTGCGACGCTCTCAAAGAACAAGAAAAGCCCCAGCTCGTTTTGGAGAGTTTGGGAGGTAAAGGAGATTCCTTCTTATGGGCTAGAATGCGCCCTTATCTCCTTTATGAAGTAAGGTAGTCTACCCTTGCTTCAAATAAAGACATTATGTGAGTGTATCTGAAATGAAAAAGAAATGGGACACTCACACGGCCTTTGTTATGGTTTTTGAAACCGGTTCAAGCTGTTACTTATACGTTGAATTTGTTTATTTGTGGTTGCTGTTGTTGAAAATGTTATATTGTGTTCACATAGTGTTTAATATGCAGATATTTTACTAACCGGGTTAGTTCAGATTTAAGGGGGGAGGAATGTTGTAGAGCGGGATATGACCACTAGGGGCAGTAGTGCCATTGTTGGGCACAGGAACTGACCGCTCTCTCCCCGGAGTCAGAAGTGGTTGCATGGTCCTTCAATAAAGAGTTATGAGCCAAGTCTGTGACCGTCCAGTTATTAATTAGTATTCCCAATATACTACAGTTACTTTTTGACTTTTTGAAAAATATAGATGTTGAAATCAACTGTTTCCCCCATTTATTCTATTGATGATTATTTAGACATGGCATATCAATCTTCTGCTGCAATGTTGTAATTCGGATTCAGTGATATGGTAGACACTGCGTGTCATCTCCTGTCCTCTCTCTGCTCTCCTTGTCTCCTCTCCTTGGCTTCTCTCCTCTCCTTGTCTTCTCTCCTCTATTTGTCTCCTCTCCTCTCTTCCTTGTCTCCATTCTTCTCCTTTCCTTAACTTCTCTCCTTGCCACTATTCCTATATCCTTCTTTACTCTCCTTGTCACCAATCCTTTCCTTGTCTCCTCTCCTCACCTCCTCTCCTCTACATTCCTTGTCTCCACATCTAAGTAATTACAAAGCTTATAGTCACACGACCACAAAAGAAGCACATAGACTACAGGGCCGAGGCCTACAGAGACTACACAGCCTAGCAGCCTACACTACCGTCCTAAAAGCTACGGAAAGGGAAGCGCAGAACACTTGTGATCAATTTGAAAGGAGATTGTGTCTCTTGGCCTGATTATTAAGCAGCCTTCATACAGTGCCACACGCCATTAAACATTGCATTATATTGTGTCTATGAAACCCAATCTATGGCAATATTTCCTTTCTAGAAATAAGGAAGAAATCCAAGGATTCAGATATTATATTAACGTTCAACAGATCGTCTTGTTCTTGTTTCTTACACTGATGTGTGTAACGTCCGTTGGTGAAACTTTACAGTAAGGGTACATTAATTAACCATGAATTAACATTAGTTAATGCAGTAAGAAGCCTTATTATATGGCATAAAAATGGTGGTTATAATTTGGGCGAGTAAATGATTACTAGACCTCAAGTTAACAGTTAATTAACTGTTAGTTAATTCTTATTGACCAATATAACGAATTAATTCATTAATTTACACTTATGGTAAAGTTGTAAAGAATTGGCTTCAATGAATGCCCCCCCCCCCCCGGCTACGCCACTGGTGTCACATGATGTTCTGGAAGGATGTTCACAGCTCAGTGGTCATAATGTATCTGTAGTTTCCATCTCCACCCACCAGCCTCTATCTCCTTATATATCTTCTGATCTTTTCATCAGCTTAACCTCTGTGTTCATTCTCAATGAGATGTGTTTGTTTACAGTGCTACAGGGGAATGATGAAGGATACGATCTCCACTCTCCTTTAGTGTGTAAGTCCACTCCCCAGTACACTGACATGATACCAGATGTAATGGACCATTTAGGGTTAATAACTACATGTAGATTTACTATGATGGACCCAAACTGCTGGTATTTTATATAATTAATCAAATGTAACTGTTAACAGACGCTCCAAAGACCCCCTCAGTGACCGTGAGTCCCTCTGGTGAAATAGAGGAGGGCAGTTCAGTGACTCTGAGCTGCAGCAGTGATGCCAACCCAGCAGCTAACTACACCTGGTTCAAGGATAATACAGATCGTTCCTCCAGAGTCATGAACAAGAGACAACATCTTGTCTTTAGCTACATCCTGTCTTCAGACTCTGGACAATATCTCTGTGAAGCTAGGAACGAGCTAGGGACAAAAAAGGAGTTGATCACTATTAACGTGAAATGTGAGTAAAGCACATATATTACATCCTATTAAAGACGTGTGTATAAAACATGAATAGTGACAACATTAGTCATCAGTAAATTCATTGAGCAATAAATACAAAAACATATCCACTTTGTGATTTTCATTATCATTAATACTGTCATGAATATAAATGTACATGTTTTTAAATGTTTCTATGTGTCTCCAGATAGGCCTAAACACACATATGTGTATTCAAGTCTCTCTGGTGAAATAGAGGAGGGCAGTTCAGTGACTCTGAGCTGCAGCAGTGATGCCAACCCAGCAGCTAAGTACACCTGGTTCAAGAACAACCAACCTCTGGTCTGGAAACCAAGTCAACCTTATACCTTCCCCTCAGTCCGCCCTGAAGACAGAGGAACGTACCACTGTCACGCAGAGAACAAATATGGACATCTGAGCTCTTACTCGCTATTCATGGCTGTTAAGTGTGAGTTGAAAATCGATCTAATATGCAAACATATTTTCTATATCTGTTCTTTAAAATATTTAGCTAGTATTCTTGTATTGCTGTATGCTTGTAAACATTATTACTCATTAATAAGTAGAAGTATTTTATTAGTTTAAACACTATTCTGTATCATACTGGAACTGCAGTTACGTGCTTTAAACAGTTTTATATCTTTAGGATGAATATTGATCATTTGTGTTCATTACAGACGCTCCAAAGACCCCCTCAGTGACCGTGAGTCGCTCTGGTGAAATAGAGGAGGGCAGTTCAGTAACTCTGAGCTGCAGCAGTGATGCCAACCCGGCAGCTAAGTACACCTGGTTCAAGGTTAATACAGATATTTCCTCCAGAGCATGAACAAGAGACAACATCTTGTCTTTAGCAACATCCTGTCTTCAGACTCTGGACAATATCTCTGTGAAGCTAGGAATGAGCTAGGGACAAAAAAGGAGTTGATCACTATTAACGTGAAATGTGAGTAAAGCACATACTATATTACATCTTATTAAAGACGTGTGTATTATACATGAATAGTGACAACATTAGTCATCAGTAAATTCATTGAGCAATAAATACAAAAACGTATCCACTTTGTGATTTTCATTATCATTAATACTGTCATGAATATAAATGTACATGTTTTTAAATGTTTCTATGTGTCTCCAGATAGGCCTAAACACACATATGTGTATTCAAGTACCTTTGATGAAATAGAGAAGGGCAGTTCAGTGACTCTGAGCTGCAGCAGTGATGCCAACCCTGCAGCTAAGTACACCTGGTTCAAGAACAACCAACCTCTGGTCTGGAAACCAAATCAACCTTATACCTTCCCGTCAGTCCGCCCTGAAGACAGAGGATCGTACCACTGTCACGCAGAGAACAAATATGGACATCTGAGCTCTAACTCGCTATTCATGGATGTTAAGTGTGAGTTCAAAATCTGTTTAATATGTAAACATATTTTCTATAGCTGGTATTTAAAATGTTTAGCTAGTATTCATGTATTGTTCTATGCTTGTAAACAATATCACTCATTAATAAGTGTAAGTATGTTATTAGTTTAAACAATATTCTGTATCATACTGGAATTGCAGTTGCATGCTTTAAACAGTTTTATATCTTTAGTATGGATACTGATCATTTGTGTTCATTGCAGACGCTCCAAAGACCCCCTCAGTGACCGTGAGTCCCTCTGGTGAGATAGAGGAGGGCAGTTCAGTGACTCTGAGCTGCAGCAGTGATGCCAACCCAGCAGCTAAGTACACCTGGTTCAAGAACAACCAACCTCTGGTCTGGAAACCAAGTCAACCTTATACCTTCCCCTCAGTCCGCCCTGAAGACAGAGGAACATACCACTGTCACGCACAGAACAAATATGGACATCTGAACTCTAACTCGCTATTCATGGATGTTAATTGTGAGTTGAAAATATGTCTAATATGTAAACATTATTTCTATATCTGGTCTTTAAAATATTTAGCTAGTATTCTTGTATTGCTGTATGCTTGTAAACATTATTACTCATTAATAAGTAGAAGTATGTTATTAGTTTAAACAATATTCTGTATCATGCTGGATTTGCAGTTGCGTGCTTTAAACAGTTTTACATCTTTAGGGTGAATATTGTTATTATGTGTTCTTTACAGACATTCCAAAGACCCCCTCAGTGACCGTGAGTCCCTCTGGTGAAATAGAGGAGGGTAGTTCAGTGACTCTGAGCTGCAGCAGTGATGCCAACCCAGCTGCTAAGTACACCTGGTTCAAGGAACATGACGACTCAGTGAAAGAATCAGGACAGAACTACACCATCACTAATATCACATCTGAGCTTGGGAGAAACTATTACTGCCAAGCTCACAATGCAATCGGACTTCATAATTCCACCTTTTTGTTAATTAAAGGTAATTGTTCATTTAAAAGACACTTTCACCTTCCACACAGTCACAATCACATGGTGAAACATTTTCCTATTTATGCTGCAGTTTGCTATCAGTGTTTGAAATCAACTGACTATGTACCAGTGACATCATCACAGACAACAACAGTGACTGTAAGAACCATCGTTGTCTTACTGGCCACCATACTCCTCCTGGTCTTCCTCTGGATGAGGTGAGATCTCTCTCTTTCTCGTTTTCCATTCCTTCACTCCACCTGTTGCCTCTTCATCTCTGTTCTCTTCACCAGAAGAAAGAGGGCCTCCAGAAAAGCACGTGGACAGGGAGGAAGGCCAGATACCGTGGAGGAGGTGAGACACAGGAAGCCATTTATTACTAACCCATCCTTTACTGAGACACACGGTGGAAATGCCCTGAGGCCACAACACAAGACCACACAAGAGACTTCTAGTTGTTTCCTTAGTATGTGTCCTTCTCTGTTGCTCTAGGCCTGTGACTAGGAGAGACTGTTCATCCCAGTGTCTCTATCATTCATAAAGAACAGTCTGAAGTTTGACCCATGTCCGGATTTGGAAAATCCTGAACTGGAGATACGTAATTTATGTTGACATTTTACAGAATTACTTTTAGAAGAGGGAAGAGACTGATTTCTGCAGTCATAATGTCTTTACAGGAAGAGAGCATATCCTACTTAGCAATCCTAATGTTTTTACAGGGAGAGTGTATCTTACTTGGTGTAGCTAATGTTTTTACAGGGACAGAGTGTATCTTACCTGGCAATTTCTATACTATGCATTTCTAGATTTTATAATAAAATATTTCAGTCAGGTGTTTTGTACGTTGGCATTAATGATAACCTGGTCATTTTTTGCACCCTTTAAATCCTGAAAGTGCGCTGGAACAGAGAAACAACTGCATAAGTGTTCCATGAAGAGTTCCTCAAAAGAGTGATTTAATCACACAATAATGGAGAAGGATCGCTCAGGATTAGTAGACTGTGACAGTGTAGACATATCATCTATTTATAAAGAACATGATTTATAGGTGCTTGATACACTAACTCCTATGATGCTAATAAGAGTTAAACAGCAGACAGCAACATGGATTACCAGTGAGATTTTAGACCATTCTCTATAAATACTTTAACGCTTTATGTTCAGTACGAAACCTTTAAAAACCAGACAAGATATAAAACAAAGCTAAACCAAAGCTGGATATTATAAAGATGCAGTTAATCAAAAAACATTTCTGCCCCAAAAACAAAGGAAATAGTTGAAGCAGATGGGCTCATCTATTAAAATAAAGATAAAATCGATAACGTTTAATTACTGTTGGCATTATGTGTCAGAACATAACAAAGGTGGCTCATCACTTCAACACTTTCTTCACTACTGTGGCTTTGGTTTTGTCTCAGTTGCCTTTTGGCTCTAGATATAATGGTCGCTCTATCATTGAGAGTTTTGACCAGGACAGCAAGCCAGCACAGGAAGCACAGACCATGTGTCTACAGTCTGGTTCAGGAAGGCATATTACACAGACACTTGTCTCACTCACCTGGTTTATTATGATATAAAGATGGGAGGCAATAGAGACAATTCTACAGGAATGGTCCTTTTAGATCTACTCAAGGCTTCTGATACATTACACCACACCATTTAGTTGACTCACTTAATGTTCAGGGCAAAGTGACATATCAATAGAGTGGTTTGAATCCTGTTTGACAGGAAGATGATGGTGAGCCAGTGGCCAGAGAGTTAACCTGTGGTGCCCCAGGGATAAATTCTTCGCCCTGTTTTATATTTGATGTATGTCAATGATATGATAGGTGCAGTTGACTGCAAGTTGCCAAATTTCGTTTGGCCTGAAGCACAAGTTAAAGGAACTTGTAAGAGTAAGATCCTGGTAGAAGTAGTTTCACATCCAAACCTAATGTCCCTTATCTTGGAGCGACAATCAACAAAGGTTTATCTGGTTACCAATCTTGTATCGCCATTCTAAATCATTTAATTTCAGAGTTAGAGAACTGTTGCTTTGAGCCTTCATTCGGTGCCATTATGATTGTGCATGCCCAGCCTGGTACAGTGGTTTATCACAAAAACTAAAAACTAGAATGCAGGTTATGCAAAACAATGTTATCAGATACGTCTTAAATGCCTCCCCTAAAACACAAATAGGACCCCAGCAGTTTCAACAGGCCTGTCTCCTCCAGTGGCAGATCGTGTGAACCAGCTGAAGCTAAACCATATGTATGATATTATTAATAGAACAGCTCCTGGTTACTTGATGTGCCATATTGACGTGGTGCATCAGCAACATGGTCAATTCATCTACGCTAGTGGCATGTCTTGTAGTGTGTCTAGGGTAAGTAACACTGCAAGGCTCTCCATCTTCCACACTGTTACTGTACTAGGGAATGAACTCCCACTGTACATGAAACAGAACCCCAGCAGAGAGACAAGAGCAGGGTGAGAGAGCACCTCTGGTACTTGGTACAGGTTTTATATTTGTAGTTCACACTGCTGTTTAACTTGTTGTATTATAAATTTACTTTTAATCTTGAATAGGGAGGATGTTCTATATTAATGTTGATGTGTCTGTCTTTTAAGGTGGTTGTTTTGACATCAAGGTCCACTTTGGAATAAGTGTTCAACACTTTAAAGCGCTAATCTCTAGGATGTTTTATGCTTTGTAACTTGAAATTAAACCAAACCAAAGCATTGCTCCATGATCATCAGTCTTGTTTGTATGCTTTCTCTGGGGCCGTGTTGTCATGGCACCTGTCCACTATGATGTGTTGTGGTCATCTGGGAATAGAAACTTCAGTGGAATTCATTATCAGAGTCTCAGATTTAAGAGTCACGACTTGACAAAGTGATGTTTGTTTAAAGGGTGAGATCTAGGGTGACATCTAGAGGACAAACTAGGATCTGCAGGGACTTCTGCCAGTGAGCAGAAAGAGGAGATGGATGAATGGAATTATTGATGTCTAATCATGGTTTTCAAGAAGCTTTTTTCCTAAATGTTTCTCTACGTGCATCACTCACCCATCAGCTACTTTCCTGTTCCTGTGAATGAAAACGTCCAGCAAGACAAAAAGCGTCTTACTCCTGCAGCACAGAGAGAACAACCTTGCAGCAGGATGACAGCAACTATGCCAGCAAACCAAGCTACAGTCTCAGTTAGAGGAACCAGTAAGGTTGTCAAATAAACAAAAAACTTCCCTTCAGGATGGAACATGTGTACGCATTGGGAAGTTCAGTTCTCTGATGACTCACTCCTAGTACTCATTTCCTTGTGTTATGAAAACGTCTCAGCTCATGACCAATCGCTGGCTCCCTGCAAGCACAGAGAGAACCAAACTTAGAAGGATGCAGGATGAACAGCACTAATGCCAGCATCCGACACCTCTCTCTCAGAGAACCGGGGGGGGGAGGTAGGGGTGGTGGCTTTGCGTATTTCAAGGTGGTGGGGGAGGTAAGTGATGACTCGCTGTTTGCGCTGGATCCCCGTGTCCAATCAGACCAGACAGATGAGGTCCTTTAGAAACAGAGTGGGGGTCTGTGGTCAAAATAAGACTCTATAACCTTTTGCAGGACTTGAAGTGGGAGGCCTAATCCGAGCTGGGCAGGTAACACAGATGGATGGCAACGTTACCAAATTGAACCATGTAAACACAGGAACCTTCAGCCTATCAGGGAGACTGTTTTAAGTTTTCATTGTACTCCTCTCTCCCCATCAGCTAATCCTTCTTTCAGGGTACCAGTGTCGAATGTGGAAGGGTCAGACCAGACAGAGAATTGGGAGAACACAGCATCCACACCTCTCTCTCAGAGAAAAACCATGTAACACCGTCAAAGAAACACCTCAGAGTGTGAACCCACTAGCGGCAGCAGGATTTAAAGG
>JACYXH010000212.1:1395000-1619313 GCA_026745465.1 Lota lota | reverse complement strand
ACATGGGCTCAAACAATTCACAGAAGGTCGCTTCAAAAGCATCTTCTCCTGTTTAAAGATGTGTTATACTGCTCATGTGATGAACAAAATACTTTCAAAGACAGGTTGGTAAAGGTGCTGGATTTGGTAAAGGAACTTTGACCGAAGCACAGCTGTCCTCCACATCTGTTGTTCAGAGCGGGATCAGCATGGAGGCCAGAAGCTCGGGGACACCAGAAGAGAAGGGCCAGAGAGATCAGCTCAGCTTGACTTCTTCTTCCGGCCACTATGGCTCCATCGCCGATGGCCTGGCCAAGTCCACGACCCCCTTGGTGGGGGAACCGGCTCTGTCGACCCGGCGGTCCTACGCGGCCGTGGCGGTCCTCTGCTTCCTCAATCTGCTCAACTTCATGGACCGCTACACCATCGCAGGTCAGCTTCCTCAGGCAATACACTCAGGTGTGCTGGAACTGTGTTTACCATATTAGATCAGGGGCCGTGACCCTCCAATACCACCTATTGGAGGTACTTTTCGCTCAGGGCCCGATATCTTTGCAGTAAAATAGGCAATATATTCTTATTGCCATATGAAAAAGTGAGATAATTCACATTTCTCTATGAATATCGTTTTTCATTCGACTTCATTTGATCATGAATATATATGAAGACTGAAAAACGGAAGACTGGATCTCCTTTTCAGGCATTAAACATACTATTGATCTACTGAAACAGACAAGGCATGTAGGAATACATATCTTTTTAAACGTGGTCTACTGGTGCCCAGCTGGGACCCACAGCTCGAGAGCCACTGCTTGAATGAGAGTGGCAGAGTTTGACGTCTTGTTGGCACATTTGTTCTTTGTTTTCTAAAAGGGTCCTCCTCAATATCCAGAAATATTTTGACATAAACGACAGCACGTCCGGTCTTCTTCAGACAGGTGTACACACACACACACACACACACACACACACACACACACACACACACACACACACACACACACACACACACACACACACACACACACACACACACACACACACACACACACACACACACACACACACACACACGTGTGTTAGGCATCACAAATTACCTAAAGAATCAGAGTCAAAATATCATTTTTTTAAACTCAATGTTAATGCGTTCACAGTTTTCATTTTCAGTTTCATACTTTTGGCTCCCGTGTTTGGTTACCTTGGCGACCGTTACAACAGGAAGTGGATCATGATTGGAGGCCTGAGCGTGTGGCTTGTGATGACTGCATGTGGCTCCTTTGTCAATAAGTCGGTGAGACAGTTTTGCTATGTTATCATACAAGTGTACCTGTCTGTGGGTTAACAGGTACCTGTCTGTGGGTTAACATGTACCTGTCTATGGGTTAACATGTACCTGTCTGTGGGTTAAGAGGTACCTGTCTGTGGGTTAAGAGGTACCTGTCTGTGGGTTAAGAGGTACCTGTCTGTGGGTTAAGAGGTACCTGTCTGTGGGTTAACAGGTACCTGTCTGTGGGTTAACATGTACCTGTCTGTGGGTTAAGAGGTACCTGTCTGTGGGTTAACAGGTACCTGTCTGTGGGTTAAGAGGTACCTGTCTGTGGGTTAACGGGTACCTGTCTGTGGGTTAACAGGTACCTGTCTGTGGGTTAACATGTACCTGTCTGTGGGTTGCGCTCCACCTCCAGTACTTCTGGGTGCTGGTGCTGATGAGGGCCTTGGTGGGGACGGGGGAGGCCAGCTACTCCACCATCGCCCCCACCATCATAGGAGACATGTTCTCCGGAGGTCGCAGAACAATCGCCATCTCCCTCTTCTACGTTGTCCTCCCCGTCGGAAGGTAGGTCTTATTTTATATTTATACATATCGTACATGTAGTACATATCATACATATTATATTTAACATGCAAAGTAGTATTTTCAATGCACATGGTGAGAACACCTTGTTGGCTTACAGCAGGGGTGCTTAAGCTTTTTAATCACATATTAGTGTGTCCGTGGACCACCAATTCTGGTGTGCTCAGAGTTTTGGGAGCAAAATCAGGCCGCCTCCTCAACTGGATCATGACCCATTTTTTTTGTTTTCGAACCCCCTGTCTTACAGTATGTTTGGACTGTGATATATGGAATGCTATTCTCTGTTCCAAACAGATGCATTAAAGAATAACCAGCCCGTTCTTTGTCTGTTTCCAGCGGTCTGGGCTACATTATGGGATCCACCATAGCTACGGCCACCGGGGACTGGCGCTGGGCTCTGAGGGTAAAATGAGAAATGATCGTACAGTAGCAGTAGACCGTACAGTAGGCCTACATAAACAGTATATAGTATATTTGTTAAAGTTGCCATGAGGTCCGAGAGTTGTAAAGAGATAAGCAGAAAATTATCTAGTAGAAAAGAGCAGAAGAGAGCAAGATTTAAAAAAAGAATCCCCTCCCTGTCTCTGCTCCCTCCCTTCCTGCGTTTCCCTGCCATTGAGGGGTGTCGCATTCACACACGTTGTGATTGAGAGGAAAGGTGGATTCCCCTAACCAATCAGGAAAGAGATGTCCTGATTGTTCAGAAATGAGCCAGGAGCGGTCTAAAATCTTAATTGGCTCATGCAGGTGTGTCTCACTAACAGCTGACTGGTGGCCATGTCATTTCATACAAATTACCCTCAAGTAATAGCTCTTAAATGTTATGTACAGCACCTTTAAGCCTACACCCTTCACTCTGTCTTGGTGCTGCTTGGTGTTTCTCAGGTCTGTCCCATCTTAGGCGCAGTGGGCATGGTGCTGCTGGTCATCCTGTGTCCCAACCCCCCCAGAGGATCGTCTGAGACCAGGAGTCAGGTGGTCGCAGGACGGAGCTCCTACATGGCTCCTACGCCAGGCAGCCCTGCCTGGCGGAGCCATGCGACACCTCCGACAGGTAAGCAAGCCCCCCCTGATGTGGCTCTCACTGGCCTCAAACACTTTTTTTATACATTTTAAAGGGGAACCATCACGCTCTGTTATTTATTTATTTTTAATGACGAGAGTACTGCTTCATACGCGGGTTGTGTAATTGTGTCTGAATCATGAAATCCCTTTCCGCGAAAAGGATTGCTGGACGTGTTGACCCTTGACGTCAGTGGACCTTTTGGACCAGCGGAGAATGCAAATCCCAGACCTATGGCGTCAATGGTTCACCTTTTAAACAGAGTCGAAGCTGCAGACCGTGAACACACGAATGAGGCAGTACTCTGTTTTCTTAGAAAATAGCAGAGTGTGATGTTGAGTTTAAATTGTTGCCCCCGGCAACAGCTTCATCTTCGGCGCCGTCACAGTGGCAAGCGGGATTTTCGGCGTAGGCCTGGGCACGCTCCTGACCCGGTGGCTCATCGGCCGGGTGCCCAACATCGACCCCATCATCTGCGCCGTGGGCATGCTGGGCTGCATCCCCTGCCTCCTGGCCGCCATCTTCCTGGCTCCCAGAAGCATCCCGGTCACATATGTAAGCACACACGCATGCATGCGCGCACACGCACACATACATGCACACATCCCCACGCACACACAGACCCACACAGACCCACACACACACACACACACAAACAAACAGTTTGTTCCACCGCCTAGCTTCCTCCAAACTCAAGGTTGCTAGTGCATTACATCAGACATCCAATTTGAAGCTTCATGCAATGTGTGTCTGTGTGGTTTCAGGTGTTTGTTTTCATCGGGGAGTCACTGCTGTCACTAAACTGGCCCATAATGGGCGATATAGTGGTGGTGAGTTGGGGCTTTGCAATCGCATATTAAATTGAATGGAATACAAATATAATGAAATACATGAAATATTTTCGTCACCTCTAAAGTGTTTGTCCGTTTCAGTATGTGGTGGTGCCTACGCGCCGGGCCACCGCTATGGCGCTGCAGATTATGGTCTGCCATCTCCTGGGCGACGCGGCCAGTCCTTACATCATCGGAGTGGTGAGAAAAATGATTGAACTTGGAAATTGGATCATCTGATGATTGGAGAATAAAAAAATGGTGTCACTAATTACACCATGAGCTCTTCATCTCCCAGTTGCTTTTTGGCAACTGATTGCAGTAGGAATGTATGTGTGGCCTCAGTGGGTAAGTCTGAGAACAGCCAAAGAATAAAATCAGTATTGAACACAAGCAAGTTTCTAAAAACAACATCTGGACAAGGTGAAGAGTAGCTATAGGCTACCTAGAATCAGAAACAGGTTCTGATTGCATTATTATTTAGTGGCCAACATAGTTGTTGGAAAGGGAGGGGTGAGAGGTGAGGGGGAGGTATTCAGTTGGTCGCAATCTGCAACCTCACGGCTAGATGCTACTAATTATACACACTGGACCGTTAATGTTGGATTTGAAGCACATTGATTTGAAACTGTTAAAAGGGATTTGAAAAGAATGCACACCCTTGAAACATAATTGACCAATCAGTATCAACTATTTAACAATTCTGTGTAATAAAGTAGTTTATATACGGCTTTGTTGAATACTCGTTTCTGATTGGTAAATTACGGCATTCAGCGGTCTGTCATTTCTGCATAACAGACCTCAGCTATGGTTAACAGACAGTTGCTATGGTAGCTATTTCCAAGAAAATTATACATCCGAACAATCTTAGCGGAAGCAATTCAATTCAATAAAATATAATTTTTATTATAGTCTGTGTCAAATTATTGATTTCTTTAGTAAGAAGCCGTGTAATAAGCGCTATAATGTACAGCGAGCCTGTCATTATCACGAAATAACGCCGAAAGGGTGATGCAGGAGAGGGTGATTCCAGTCCCCTCTTGAGTCACATAACCTCCCCACCCCATCCCTAGATCTCCGATTCGTTGAGTGCCTACGACCCGGACTCCCCGCAGTGGCGTTTCCATAGCCTCCAGTACAGCTTCCTGCTCTGTCCCGCCATCGCCGTTCTGGGCGGAGCCTTTTACCTGGTGAACGCCCTGTACATCACACGGGACACGAAGGCCGCCCAGCTGTTCTCTGAAGGTAACTTTATATCACACAAATAAATACAAAATAAATAAAAAAGGACTTTAGTCGACCCTTGTATTCCACTGTGGATATAAAACATAATGTGGGTATATGAAGTGTGTATTGTGAATATATATATAGTGAATATGAATCAGACTCATGCTGAATTATACCCAGGGTACAGCCTGCACTTTCTTCATGCTGTTATCTGAACAACAGGCCTGTCTGTGCCCCCTCCCTCTATTAAATGATAGAACTCATAGTTGAACACAAATTCTAGGCCTACTTGCATACATGCATATGCTAATAAGCTGACAACTGTGTGCGTGTGTGTGTGTGTGGGTGTGGGTGTGGGTGTCCCCCAGGTGAACAGCCCACTGTGGTTCCTAAGTTGGGTTCACCTTAAATCGTTGGCATGGAGCCAACACCGGCTGATATTACAGACAATGTTTTTATCACTTCAGGAATATAATAATAAACATATTGGAAGAATGACTGAGACTGTTTCTCTACAAACCAACCATTGTTAAGCTACACCTACTTTCCACTTGGGGACGCTGTTGCACTGTAGTTGATATTATTTGTATAAAATGTTGCAAGAATGATTATGTGAAAACGACATTACTGTAGTCTGTCTGCCTTCCTGCCTGCCCCTCTGTCTATATCTGAGAGGGTTTATTACTACACAATTATTAACCTCTATATATAAATAGTAAGTAATAATTTGCCATTGCTAAGAAAGTGATATGCGGCTTCTTAAACAAATCAGTTAGTAGCTAGCTAGTAGTATAGTAATCACTGTCAGATTCGAGTATGTTCTCCTCCTTAGCAACGTTACCCTCAGCAATATTACAATTAAACTCAGATTCATCTGTAGGCCTAATTACGCATGATCCCACCAGCGTGGTGAAACATGCTGACCTCTTGGTTTCTGGATGTTCCTGGCCAGCCAATGAGTAGCTGCTGTTCGATTACGGCTGCTGAACAAGGCCTATCATACACATCTGAACTCTGTTTACTGCAGTGGGCAGTCACATGTGAAAATTATTAATTGAATTGTCATTTCACCTCACATACATTTTATTATGCTGTTCTTTCATCAATCTCTGTATGCCTTGTTTTTTTGCCAAATGAAAATAGAAAATGGTTTATTAATTAAGTAAAAGGAGTGCCACGTCTATCTCTGTCTGAAATCCGTGTAAAAATATGTTTATACACACCCGTATCTGAAACCTGTCAAAATTGCACCATAGCAGTCATAGTAGCAGTACATTAAAAGCCACCTGAAGTTGTTCCACTAAATGGCGCAATTTAGTAAAAAGAAAAAGGAAAAAAAGCCTCCGATACCAAAGCAGCATGCTTATCTCGGAAGGCGTTGGGTGGAGTATCCAAGGATGTCTATCATCGAGGAGGACGGGTGGAAATATCAGTTGTTTACTGCTGGGAAGAACTCTGGAGCAGACGAGAAAGTATCACCATTTCTCACCTGTCAAGGCAAGCTGCACACCATATGCGGTTAATGGTGTTCTCTGGCGCATGGGTGGTGCCGCGAATGATTCAAGAGGCCAGCCTGACCTGAGTTGTACACCGGAGTCAAAAGAAGCATACAGATGTTATGCAGACAAAAGCCGTAGGTAGACTTATTAAGGTGTGGTTTTACAAATTCTTTGGAAAAACAAAAAAAGGCTTGAGGTTTATGAGTTAGAAGTTATTTTATGTTTTCCCTTTTCACATTTCCTTCTTTATAATCAGCTTTTGGATGTGAAGTTAAAATCATTAAGAAGCAGGCTAGACCTGTATCAATATATTCACTAATTGAATGGCCCTTCAGTCAAATAAACCTGTATCTATATATTCACTATTTACCTCATTTAATGGCCATTCCATCATTCTCTTTACACTAACTTCTCTTTAATCTGTTTAAACCATATCTCATTATTCATGTATTCATGCAGTGTCCTCTTTGAATATTGCCTTTTAGCATAGGCCAATATACAATTTGCCTTGAAGTCTGCAAGTGGACTTCTTTGACCTCAAATGAGTTCATGGAATATGTTAGGTTTAGGCTTTTCTCATCTCAAGCTGTCAGTCTCAGGCTTACAGTCGGACAAACATGTCTTGTATTCAGATATCCCAACGTGACAGTAGTGTGTCAATCAGTGTCAAAACTGTCAAAATAAAAGCAGTTAGAGAGAGTCTAGGGCCCCTTGGTGAATCCTCCTATTGTCAGCTCGTCACATACTTCCCCTAGAGAAGGTTTAACTGCATGGCGCTGGTGGTTTAAAGCTGCAGTCAATGTCAAGCACAAGGTCAAACCAACCCTGGAGTCCATGGTCATCCAATCAGTGATGAGAAAACCCTTGTTATATAATTGTATATGAATTATATTCACAAAAAATAAAGTACGGTGCTTCCACTGTATTTGTTCCTTAACCTTAAGGCCCAACAGGGTGAGGGTTTTAATGGCAGAACTAAGTGGGTTCTTAACTTTCCAGAAGCCATGTCGCCGCTCTTGTCATTGCAGAACTGTGACTATGCAGAGGAAATTGTTTCATCATAGATTAGGGCGCAGCGAGCCGAGGACAGTATGTGAAAGCGTACGCAAAAAAACAAACACGTACCCGAAAGGTATGTGTGGAAAAACACTGGCCCTGCAACAGTTTAAACCTGCAATTAATACACAATAGGTATTGTGCAAAACATGTTTCGGCCCACTTTATCTGCATACCTCACTGGTTTCCCCCTGTTGACCCCGGCCTTACAGGAAGCCGCCACAATGCCTAATAAATTGTCTGGGCGATCATTGCTCGAGCTGGGGGCCACTAGAGCCAGGAGCCGGCGGGGAAGCTGATGTTGGAGCTGGAGGTGGTGGCAGAGCAGGGAGCAGTAGCGGATACGCTGGGTGTTTACTCAGAAACAGTGGAACATTCCACTGTGGCGCATACAGCTACTCTTTGGACACATCCACACACACACACACACACTGTTATGACGATAACAACTGGGGGGGGGGGGGAGATATGTATGTGTGTGTGTGTGTGTGGGGGGGGGGGTAATATGTGTGTGTGTGGGGTGGGGGGGCGCAGACGACAGTAGAATGAAGACGAAGTGGGCACGGTGTTTTTGGCAACTGATTGCAGTAGGAATGTATGTGTGGCCTCTGTGGGTAAGTCTGAGAACAGCCAAAGAATAAAATCAGTATTGAACACAAGCAAGTTTCTAAAAACAACATCTGGACAAGGTGAAGAGTCCGTTTTTAATTTGGAAGTCATTAGTTAAATCAGCCCCCTCGGCTCTCAGAGATCTAACGGGGCTCCAGAGTTGTGGTCGTGTTCTGCGGCTCAATTCATATCAGGTTGCCAAGCCTCTTGGCCAAACAGAGCTGAATTGACAGCTTCACTCGCTATCAGTGCGAAAACATGTTTCCACACAGATAGATTTTTGTCCATGTCAGACGCACAGCACCAGCCCCAGCAGACAGGAACTTCCATATCCTGTTTAGTGTGGACTCAGGGAGAGATAGGCCCGACCGGTGGGTCATAGTGCTTTGCAAGGCACATTCAGATAATCCTAAAGGACCATTTAGGAACGTATTTACTTGAGGGAAAAAACGTCTGTTCTCTGACATAGTAATTATAAATGTACACTGTAGCTTGAGCGAAACCGCTGTTTTGTGCTGGAACACTGTTTAATGGGGCAGGGGAAGTTCAAAAATGTTGTGTGTGCTAGAGAGGACATCTGCATGTGTGTCACACATGTTCATGGGTGTCACGTGTTAATGTGAACCAGTCAGTCTTCTGATTGGCCCCCTGGTTTCATTCACAACTTCATTTTTAATCACATGTCATTTCATAATGAGTATTGTGGCACGTACCTCGTTTCTTCTAATTCTTCTTTGCCACCGTTAGTCTATATGCAACCAGCATTCGAACACGAGCAGACCAAACGTTTTCTTTTTAAATGTTTACTTATTAAAACACAAACTTAAACGTATACATGGTAAGCACGGTCAAAAAACTGTGTTGCTTCCACTTCTTCCAACTTCGCACTAACAACGTCCAATCAATTACACTATGACGTGGTGCTATCTGACTGGCTAAACATTATTAAATCATGCATTTAAACAAATACATTTATTATGAATTCTAAATTAAATTATTAACACTAATGCTTATTTGGCTCTTACATTAACCGGCCCCTAATTGGTTAGGCAGGAGGACTAAACAATTACAAACTCAAACATTGAGAGCCAAACAACTTCTAAATGTCCATTAATTATCAACTATTTTCTTCTCTCTTCACTCGTCTGACGTCGCCTCTTCCAACAACCACAGTTTGTTTACAGGCCTTTCCAGAGTGTTGGTCTTGGTCTTTATCTTCACTCTTCGCACCGTTCCATTAGAGTCCGGCAACGTGTCCACTACTTTTCCCATGAGCCAGGAGTTCCATGGGGAGGAACTGTCCACAATTAACACAACATCTCCGGTCATGAAGTTTCTTCTTGGCTTCAACCATTTCTGGCGCTCCTGAAGGAGTGGAAGGTATTCACGCGTCCATCTAGTCCAAAATAAATCAACGAGATACTGGACTTGCTTCCATCTCTTTCGTGTATACATGTCGTCTTTGCCGAAAATCCCTGGAGGCATGTTGGGCTGAGATTTCAACAGCAATAAGTGGTTGGGTGTTAAAGGTTCAACGTCATTCACATCATCTGAAACAGTTGTAGGCGGCCTGCCGTTGATGATGCTTTCAACCTCACACATTATTGTCAGAAGACAATCATCGTTCACCGCTTGCTCTTTCAAAAGGGAGTTAAGAATTCGTCTTACAGTCCGAATTTGTCTTTCCCAAACCCCGCCTTGGTGCGAAGCGGCTGGGCTGTTGAATATCCACTTGATGCCCTTTGGTTGCAAGGCCTTTTCAATCTTGTCATTATCCAACTGTTGAATGGGTTCCCTCAGCTCTCTTTCAGCGGCCACAAAATTTGTGCCGTTGTCAGACCGCATGCTGGTGACTTGACCTCTCCTTTTGACTGTACCCCGGCCCCGCTTTACATCAAAGGGCCCAAAGAAATCAACGCCGGTATTCGTGAAGGGAGGTTTATCTGGCAAGAGCCTATCTTCAGGCAGGTTTGCCATTTTTTGCTCACCAACCTTTCCATTAATCCTGCGGCACACAGTACATTTGTTGATTATCTTTCGAATTGCAGAATTGGCTTGGGGGATCCAGTACTTGCATCTCAGTTGTGCCAAGACATAACTGCGTCCACAATGTCTTGTTCTTTGGTGTATGTCTCTCAAAATCAGTGTAGCAACTTTGCTGTGCTTTAAAAGAATTGCTGGATGTTTAGCATTTTCTGGCATGGCAGACTTGTTGAGTCTTCCGCCAACCCTTAACGTGCCATCTTGAAGAGTAGGATCCAATTTGAACAGCTGACTGCTGCGACTGAGCTGTTTACCTTTCTCCAGTATTTTGATTTCTTCTCCGTACTGTTGTCTTTGACTGAATTGGATTATTTCAGATTCTGCGGCAACCAAATAGTCCAAGGTAAGTGATTTCATTTCTGTCGTTTTGAATTTCTTCATTTGTTGTTCCAATTTTGATCTTTCCTTTTCAGGGTCCTTTTCAGTTTGCCTGATCATTTTTGATATTTCCTTTCTTTTCTCTTTCAGTTTCCACAGATTTTCCTTCACCTTTAAAATCCAAGCCACTGATCTTTTTAGTTTATGCCAGTCCGTGTAATAGTTGATCAATTTGTCAAGTGGTTCCATGTTTTCTTTAACTTTGATCATGTTGACTGTGGCTCCATTCTTGACTTCCGGATCATTGTGAAAGCTTTCTTTCCTTCGCACAGGCCGCAAAAACTGTTTGTCTTCATGAGACATCTCCTCTCGATCATCGTAGTAGTTACGCTCTGGAAAATCTGTGATATGCTGCTGGACCAACAGCTTCTCAATCTCCATCACAGAGATTCTGTTTACTGCAAACGTAGGCGTTTCATTGATTGCATCATCCAGATCCTTTCTTACAGGCCCATTCACAACCCAGCCGATGGCAGTCTTCACGGCATAAGGGCCTCCATCCTCAGCATTAATAACGTGCCATGGCTCCATTGCTCTTGAACAGTTAGCTCCAATAAGCAAGCCTACGTCCGCTTCTATCTCTGGCAAGCGTACTTCATTGAGATAAGGCCACTTCTGGATATCTGACTGTTTAGGTATGTTCTCTGTCTGAACTGGTATGTTGCTATGAGTGAACACCTTAGGTAGCTCTATGAACTTGGTGTCTTCCAGCCCGCACACTTCCAGGTCTGATATGATGAAACTGTTCATGAGCTTCTGTTCTCCAGGCTTGTCTTGACCCATGGTGCTAAGAAGTATTCGTGTCGGTTTCCCTTTAATGTTTAATTTCTTTTGCAGGTCTTCTGTGCAGAACGTTGCTGTGCTTCCCGGGTCCAAAAAGGCGTATGTTTCAACGCACTTATTACTCTTTTTCGACTTGATCTTCACCGGTACTATTGACAGCACACATTCCGCTTCTCCGGCCCCCGTGAGGTTACAGGACTCTTGCAAAATAGAAACTTGAGCACATGATACTACACTTCCATGGCGACCGTCTTTCCTTTCAGGTGAGACAGAACCTTCCTCTTTTATTATGTGCAGAATGTCTGGATGTTTTAAAGCACATTCTTTACACTCAATTCTTCTTTTGCAGAATTTGCTAAGATGACCCGGAACTAAGCATCCAAAACATAAACCCTTTTGCTTTAAGAAATCCAAACGCTCCTTATGTGGTTGGTCTTTGATTTTGCTGCATGAAGCAAGGGTGTGAGATTTCTGGCAGTACAAACACGGCTTCTCAAAGGCACTCACAGTTGTACTTGAGTTCGCTGGCTTAACATGCGCTTCCGGAGTCCCTTTAGTTTCGGTGGAAACATTGGTCGCGAAACTGCTTCCACGGACCTCTTTCCTTCCATGGTGCTTTTCTTTTTGGTCAGTCTTTCCACTTGGGGCTGGGCGACTGTCTAAAATATTACCAAAGAGGGGATCCATCGCTATTCTAGCTTGGCGGTCTATGTAGTTCACCAAATCAGCAAACTTTGCTCTCCTTCCTCTTCGCTCTTTAATGTCATAAGCTTCAGCACACCAACGTTCCTTCATTTTGTATGGTAGCTTAGACACCACTGTCCGTAGGTTGGTCGGGTTGTCCATCTCCTCTAAGAATTCGATGTCTTCCATAGTATTGCGACATCCAATCAAAAACATTGAGTAGGCGCTCAATGCTTTCCCATCATCAGACTTCACTTGAGGCCATTTGAGTGCTTTGTCGATGTACGCACTGGCAATCCGTAATTCATCCCCATAGTGTTTATGAAGTAGTCGCTTAGCCTCACAGTAGCCTTTGTTAGGTGTCATGTGAGCACAGCTGCGAACAAGCTCTTGAGGTTCACCGGACGTAAATTGTTCCAAGAAGTACAATTTATCTTGATCATTGCTAGTTTTCTGCTCTATTGCGTACTCAAACGCCCTCATGAAAGATTTGTATTGTAGCGCATCACCCTTGAACACAGGAATGTCTTTTGTTGGTAGATGAGATAGCTGCTGTTGTTGTTTTACAAGTAGCTCAGTGATTACATTCTGTTTTTGCATAACAGCTAGTATGTCATCACCTCTGTTAGCTTGAGCGTTAAGCACATAATTGGAAACTGTTTGAGGCTGTTGTATTAGGGAGTGCTGCGTTTGTGGTTGAACATGAATGTTCGTATTAGTTTGTAGTGGGTACATAATGCTAGTTCTTTCTTTCACGTGCCCACCTCGTGGCTTTTGTGCTCTCTCATAGCTACTCAAACCATCTTCAGATCTTTCGTATTCTTTAAGCACCCTTAATTTTGCTTTGCTCTCAGCTAACGCAGTTGCCATCTTTAATTCTTCCTTTTCAGCTTTGATTCTAGCTGCTTCAAGCTCAAGCTGTTGCATTTTCTTAAGCGCTGCAGCACGTTCAAGCAGGGCTGCATATTCTGCTTCTTGTATTGCTCTTGTTGACGATACTCGTGACGCAGCTGATGTGCGACTTACTTGTGATCCACATGGGTTAGCATGTGCAACATTGCTGCCCCCTATCTGTGAAACGCTGTCATTTGGCTTAACAGTTTCTTGCAGATAAGCAGACAATATTTTCTACTTGCAGTACATTTTCCACTGGCAGTATGGGTTCAGGCTTAGTTGCAATCCACTTTTTAGTCGTTTTCATAAAATCTCTAATTGTTGCCATTTTAGGTTCGAACCAGTTCTCGTCATCAAGTGTCATCTTCAGTCAAAAGATTTGCAACCTCGTTGTTGAGACGGATAAATTCCTTAAGTGACGTTGCAAAATCATTTTCCATCATATTTCTCACATTTTGTAAATTTTGAGCATCACTCATCATTGTCTCCAACTCTTTTCTTTTGCTTGTCAGAGTTCCTAATGTTCGTCTCCTCAGTGCAATGCACCTCTGCAATCTCTCCTCTAATGCCATCTCTGTCAGTTTATGTGGCCTTCCCTGTTCCATTGTATCCTCGATACATCTATGTTCATCTTCTTCAGTCATCGTACAAATTGCAGTTAATGCTCTAGTTGTATGCAAACGTTTCGTGCACTTTCTTCAAATGTACTCGTCTTAATAAACCGAGTGCAAAACAACTTCGTAAAGATCGCTATAACTACGCATTGACTGAATCAGAGCTTGCTATCGTCATACAGTTCGCAGGGAGGAGTTGACCTACTTTCGTTGTCTTCCAAACTGACTACGTATGACGTCCATTCTTGGGAGATCACCCGTTTTCCGTGCAAAACAACTTCTTTCGTTAATTCTTGTCCTTTACTGCCTTCAGCGCGCAGCGTGACTCGAAGTACAGTCCAGGTAGCTACTCCCACGTAGCTTCGTTTAGCTAGTTTTTTTGACTTATATTGTGGCACGTACCTCGTTTCTTCTAATTCTTCTTTGCCACCGTTTTGAAGTTAGTCTATATGCAACCAGCATTCGAACACGAGCAGACCAAACGTTTTCTTTTTAAATGTTTACTTATTAAAACACAAACTTAAACGTATACATGGTAAGCACGGTCAAAAAACTGTGTTGCTTCCACTTCTTCCAACTTCGCACTAACAACGTCCAATCAATTACACTATGACGTGGTGCTATCTGACTGGCTAAACATTATTAAATCATGCATTTAAACAAATACATTTATTATGAATTCTAAATTAAATTATTAACACTAATGCTTATTTGGCTCTTACAATGAGGATAAAAAGAACATAATAGTTAGGGACTTCACTGACCCGCCCCACCTGTGTGAGTGTGAGATTGTGGACAAGGGAGAGATTGAATTGATTCGAAGCCAACCACGTTGACTTTTAATATTTGTTCAGGGTACAGCCTGCAGAGACGTTGATCTTATGAAACACATGGGCCTGGTCTCACCATCTCCTGAGACTCAGATACAAGTTTCTCACAAGGAAAGAGAAGAGGTGGGGGTTGGTGGTGGTGGTGGTGGTGTTGGGGGGAGGCGGGGATGTAAACTTTTCAGGACAGACCCACGTTAGCAAGCAGAGGGAGTCCAGCTTATCAACCATACAGACGCGCTGGGCTTCTGCGATTAAGGGGAGGTTATCTCCCATCCTGCATGCCGGCCCATTGGCCTCCTCGGAGCTCAGACAGGAAGGAAGGCAGGGGTGTGTGTGTGTGTGTGTGTGTGTGTGTGTGTGTGTGTGTGTGTGTGTGTGTGTGTGTGTGTGTGTGTGTGTGACGAAGTGATCGTCACATGTTGTACCATTGGTACAGCGCTACGAAGCGCCACGGCATGGAAGCCGACAGACTAGTTTTAACAGCATATGGACATTTGCGCACGTTATGTTATTTCTGTATTTCCTGTCTGTCTGTAAAACCACATCACTCATACTCACCACAGTTCTCCTGCATTAAGGGCAAGTTTGCATTCACTTCCGCAATATATGTCACGGGATCGCGCTGGGTCAGGCCATCGCGGTAAATGGTGAGGGGTATTTGTAGGTATTCTTAAAATACCTATTATATGTGTGGGTAAAATATATGGATTAAGTTGTGCTGTGTTTGTATTAGGTTTAGGATAATAATATACTTTTGTTTTGGTATTATGGCTGGTTAAAATTGATGTGAGGGTTTAATTGATTTATAATCACTTGGTTTAGCTTAGAGGTGGAGCTAACCAACTGCTACTGCTATTTAAGCCTGGATGGCTTCATTGGAAGGGGAGGACGGTTGGTGATGGTTGCGAGAGCCATCATTGATGTAGGTCATGCTTGACATTTATTTATGTGTTATCTTAGTTCCTGTCTGTGTTCTTGTTTGTTCTGTAGTTTGTAATAAATATCTCCACTTGAACTTCAACGTGTGGCTTAACCTCAATTGGACCAAAAGGCACATTACCCTACGACATTTGGTGGCAGTGGTTTTCGGGACCAGTAGCCAATGAGGGATGAGCATGCGTCGAAGAAAGCAGCAGGATTGCAGCCTGGAAAAAGGTGCAGAAGGCGGGGCTATGGAAGAGTCTGAAGTCACGGAACTGAGAGCCATGTTTCGTGACTTCATGCGGACTCAAAAGGAGAAGGACGTGGCGCAGAGAGAGTTCGAGAAGACCCAGGAAGAGCGGTGGCGTTATGTGGGCCACTAGTTAAAGAAATTTGAAGCGGGAGCTACTAGGGACAGGAGTGGACGCATGGAAGCGGCAGCCCCAGTCTCAGCAGCTCCAACAGCAGACCCAGCGGTGATGGTCCGGGAGGCGGCGGCGGACCCGGCGGTGTTCCCAGCAGCGATGGTCCAGGAGTCGGCGGCGGTTCGTGCGATGACCCCAGCGGCAGTGGATGCGGGTCCTGGAGGAGCAGCGCAGCATCCAGGTTACGCCGAAGTGGTGGCAGAGCCAGGTCCACCAAGGATCCAGCAGGGCCAGCTGTCTGGGTGGAGAGGCCCTAAAATGCAGCGCTTCTTGGAAGAAGAGAACATTGAACACTTCCTGACGGCATTTGAACGCATGGCTACAGTGAGCCAGTGTCCCATAGCAGAGTGGGCAATCTACTTGGTCCCTCTGTTAACGGGAAAAGCTAGAGCGGCCTACATAGCCATGGACATGGAGGACACTTTATGCTATCAAAAGGTCAAAGCAGCCATTTTGGCTAAGTATGAAATTAACAGTGAGACCTTTAGACTGAAGTTCCGAGCAATGGAGGTCTTACCAGAAGAGACCCCCAGAGAGCTTTTCACAAGGCTAAATGAGCTCTATGAGAAGTGGGTTTCTCCAAAGACTCACACAAAGGAGCAGATCGGGGAGAAGATCGTGTTGGAGCAGTTCCTTAGGATGGTCAACACGGATGTTCAGCTGTGGATCCGGGAACATAACCCCAGCACAGCTCAAGAGGCAGTACTCCTCGCTGACTCCTTCATCACAGCGCGTCGACACTTCAGATCCTACCAGATAGGAGGGGATCAACCACCAAGCTCATCTCCATGGGGTAGGTCTGAGGGTGGTCAGGCGAGTGGTCAAGGCCGACAGTATGTGAACTATCCCAGGAACCCAGTTAGATCAGTTGGTCATCCCAGAGATGTTGGTCCCATGAGCAATCCATTAACACCCAGTGGTAGCCCTAGACCAGCAAAAGAACCCCTAGTGTGTTATCACTGTGGCCAGCCTGGGCACATTAAGCCTAAGTGTCCCCTGATAAAGCCTAAAAGCACATATGTGTGTGGTATAGATAGGCAGGGTCCAGAGCACCAGTGGGAGTCGTTGGTTTGGGTGGGAATCAGGGGGAAAAGGGTGCAGGCTATGATTGACACAGGGAGCAATCAGACATTAGTCAAAGCACACCTAATTCCCAAATCGGAGATAAGGCACGAACACACAGTCATCACACGTTGCGTCCATGGTCACAATAAAACATATCCAACAGCAGACATTTACCTGGAGGTTGAGGGACAAGAGTACCTGGTTACTGTTGGAGTGCTGGAGGACTTGCCATACCCCGTGGTATTGGGGAAAGACATGCCAGGGCTAGTGCAACTGTTAAATATAGAGAAAGCATGTCACATGGTGGTTACTCGGGCACAGGCACAGGCACCAAGGGACAGTACGTGGGATGAGTTGCCATTTTCTCACCCCACTAAACAAGTAAAGACAAGGAGCCAGAGAAGGAGGGACAGGTTTCAAGGGACCCCAGTGCACGAGACAGTTCCCATACCTTCACTGGAGAATAGCGAGCAGGTCACAATCCCAGCAGACATCAGGGAATTACAAAGAGCCGATGTCACCCTTACTTCCTTCTACAAGGACTTGTTAGAGGATGGTGATGGTAATGCGGAAGGGCCCAAGTTTAGGCTTAGGCAAGGCATACTGTACCGCCATGGGGAAGAGGGGGAGCAGCTGGTTGTGCCAAGGGATCTCAGGGAAAAGGTGCTAGAGTTAGGGCACTCTAGTCCATGGGCAGGTCACCTAGGCCAGAACAAATCATGGGAAAGGGTTGCAGGGAGGTTTTATTGGCCAAACATGTATGTTCAGCTGATACAGTACTGCAAGTCTTGTCCCCAGTGTCAGCTGACAGCACCGGGAAAGAAGGGTAACAGGGCACCATTAATACCTTTACCTATTATAGATATACCATTTAGCAGAATAGCCATGGACATTGTGGGGCCTCTAGAGCGTAGTCGTAGAGGAAACCGATACATCTTGGTTATCTCTGACTATGCTACCAGGTACCCCGAGGCATTTCCGCTTAGGAATGTCAAGGCCAGGCAGGTAGCTAATGCGCTTCTCCAGCTGTTAACCAGGGTAGGGATCCCGAGGGAGGTACTGACAGACCAGGGCACAAACTTTACTTCAAAGTTTCTCAGGCAGGTCTACCAGTATTTAGGGATCAAGGCTATTAAGACCACACCTTACCACCCTCAGACAGACGGGCTTGTGGAGCGCCTCAACCAGACCCTGAAGTCTATGCTGCGGAAGTTTGTGTTGGACACAGGTGCAGACTGGGACGAGTGGCTACCATACCTGCTGTTTGCCTACCGAGAGGTTCCTCAGTCATCCACTGGCTTCTCACCTTTCGAGTTGCTCTACGGGAGGAAGGTGAGAGGTCCACTGGATGTGCTGAAGGAGGCCTGGGAAGGAGACCAGCCAGAAAAGCAGGTGAACATTTTGTCCTACATTTTAAAAATGAGGGACAGGATGGAGACATTGACGGAGGAAGTGCAGCAAAATCTCAAAGCTGCACAAGCCACCCAGAAGAGGTGGTATGACAAGTCTTCGAGAGACCGTTCTTTCAAGCCGGGGCAGCAGGTTCTCCTGTTGTTGCCGACATGTGAGAGCAGTCTATTGGCCAAGTGGCAGGGACCATATGTGGTTCGTCAAAAGACTGGGCCGGTGACGTACGAGGTCATCATGCCAGAGAGGAGGAAGCAGACGCAGACGTTCCACATCAACCTGCTGAAGGAGTGGGTTCCCCGTGAGGAGCCTGCGGTCGTGCTGTTTGCCAGGAGGGTCGTGGAGGAAGACGAGGGAGATGAGCAGTTTTTCCCTACAACTGACGGTTCTGGAGTCCAGGTAGACATGCACCACCTCTCGGTTTCCCAGCAGGAGGCGCTGGCTAGCTGTTGTCCGGTGGGGCTGTTTGCTGAGACTCCTGGCCTCACACAGCTGGCTCAACACCACGTAACCCTGAAGGAACCAGGACCGATCAGGGTCCCGAGCTACAGGATTCCAGCACAGATGGTTCCAAAGCTCAAGAAGGAGCTAGAAACAATGAAAGAGATGGGGATCATCGAACCATCTCACAGTGAGTGGTCGTGTCCCATTGTTATTGTGCCCAAAAAGGACGGTACTCTGCGTTTTTGCAATGACTTTAGAAAGTTGAACACCATTTCAACTTTCGACCCTTACCCTATGCCCAGAGTGGACGATCTTCTGGACAGGTTGGGCTGTGCCAGATATCTGACCACCTTGGACCTGTGTAAGGGGTACTGGCAAGTTCCGCTGTCAGAGGAGACAAAACCCCTGACAGCATTCAGAACACCGTTTGGATTTTACCAATATACGGTGATGCCATTTGGTCTGAAGGGGGCGCCCGCAACGTTTCAGCGCCTCATGGATGGGGTGTTGGAAGGTGCTTGGGATTACGCAGGGGCGTACCTGGACGACATCATAGTCTTTAGCGAGACTTGGGAGGATCATCTGGTCCACGTCCAAGACATTCTCCAGCGAATCAAGGATGCTGGCCTGACCATGAATCCCTCCAAGTGCTCCTTTGCCCAGTCACAGGTGGAGTACCTGGGATTTGTCATCGGAGGTGGGTCAGTGAGGCCACAGGTGGGGAAGGTGAGTGCCCTCACTGATACCCCAGTACCAAAAACTAAATCCCAGGTGAGGTCTTTCCTGGGGATGGTTGGGTGGTACAGACGGTTTATACCTAACTGCTCTAGTAGGGCAGCCGTCTTAACCGAATTGACGAAGAAAGACAGTCCAAACAAGGTCAAGTGGACTGCTCAGTGTCAGCTTGCCTTTGAGGACTTGAGGAATTGTCTTTGCAGTGATCCAGTGTTGCAACAGCCAGACTTTGATCTCCCTTTTACGGTGCAGACAGATGCCTCTGGTGTGGGGCTTGGGGCTGTTCTGTTACAGGGGGAGGAGAGTTGCCGGAAACCAATAATGTTTCTAAGCAGGAAGTTGTTTCCCAGAGAGTGCAGGTACTCTACTGTGGAGAAGGAGTGCCTTGCCCTCAAGTGGGCGCTAGACTCTCTGCGCTACTACCTGATGGGGAAGAGCTTCACCGTGGAGACCGATCACAGGGCCTTGCAGTGGCTCCACAAAATGAAAGACTCCAACGACCGCATTACACGGTGGTATTTGGCCCTTCAGCCATACAACTTCGTGGTGAAGTACAGACCGGGGGCGCAGAATGTGACTGCCGATTACCTGTCTCGTGTTTTCGAGGACGAAAACATTTGAAGGAGGGGGGTAATGTGACGAAGTGATCGTCACATGTTGTACCATTGGTACAGCGCTACGAAGCGCCACGGCATGGAAGCCGACAGACTAGTTTTAACAGCATATGGACATTTGCGCACGTTATGTTATTTCTGTATTTCCTGTCTGTCTGTAAAACCACATCGCTCATACTCACCACAGTTCTCCTGCATTAAGGGCAAGTTTGCATTCACTTCCGCAATATATGTCACGGGATCGCGCTGGGTCAGGCCATCGCGGTAAATGGTGAGGGGTATTTGTAGGTATTCTTAAAATACCTATTATATGTGTGGGTAAAATATATGGATTAAGTTGTGCTGTGTTTGTATTAGGTTTAATATAATAATATACTTTTGTTTTGGTATTATGGCTGGTTAAAATTGATGTGAGGGTTTAATTGATTTATAATCACTTGGTTTAGCTTAGAGGTGGAGCTAACCAACTGCTACTGCTATTTAAGCCTGGATGGCTTCATTGGAAGGGGAGGACGGTTGGTGATGGTTGCGAGAGCCATCATTGATGTAGGTCATGCTTGACATTTATTTATGTGTTATCTTAGTTCCTGTCTGTGTTCTTGTTTGTTCTGTAGTTTGTAATAAATATCTCCATTTGAACTTCAACGTGTGGCTTAACCTCAATTGGACCAAAAGGCACATTACCCTACGACAGTATGTCTTTGTGTTTGTGTTTGTGTGTGTGTGTGTGTGTGTGTGTGTGTGTGTGTACATGTGTGGTCATGTACGTGTACGTGTGTCTGTGTGTTACTGTGTGTCTATATGTGTGTGTGTGCGTGTTGTATATGTGTGTGCATGTGTGTGTATGTGTGTGTGCGTGTGTGTGTGTGTGTGTGTGTGTGTGTATGACTCCACGGCTCAGAGCCACACAGCAGAGCCACGCCAGCGGGCAGACAGACACCCCCCTCCCCAAAATAAATAAATAAACAGTCTGCCTCTGTGGAAAACACACAGGAAGTCCTGTGTGTTTTCGGCTGGAAGTCCAACACCCTGGCCATCACACTATCCTGCCACATAGAAAGAGTAAAAAAGAAACGAAGAAAAGAAACTAGCCATTTCTCTTCATATTAACGACACGGTAGTGGGGAACAGACGCTCTACTATTCCTTTCACCTGCGCTCTAGCACCGATATATTTTTGATGCTCTGTCAAGGTAAGGGTTAAAGCACAGGGAGTCCTTACTCTCTGCTCCCAGACAGATAGTCTGAGACAGATGACCTCCCCAAACGAAAAGTCTGGCGTCCTGGGCGTGGTTGGATGAATAATGAACAGGTAGATGAAAGAGGTTGTCTGAATAGACCCTGAAGACTATATTTAGTCCCCGCTGATTCCCACAGACTCTTCCTCCTGCACCAGCGTAGAGGGGTGCTACCTGCGACAACGTGTGAAAGATCCTCAGAGCACACCTACCACACTCTTCAGTCCTTTGGTTTCCATCTTGCTAGTTCTGGATTGCGCTCACGGACGCTCTTATTTTGTAGTTATGTTTCTATGGGTCAGAGAATAGGTTTTAATTGGATGTTCTGCTCTCCTTTACAGTGGAAAGAATCAGAAATGGATATAACATTTTTGTTACTTATATTGTCTTATCCGTATTATGTATATCTAGCCACGTTTGCACATACTAGGACTGTGCTCTAATATATCAAGGCAGTAAAATAAAATAAAAACACATAAGCATAAAACAGATGTACCAGGATATCAAAATGAGAGATTAAATACATACAAATATCTTTACTTGCTTAAAGAAGAGAAGAGCCGCATGGTTGGTGAAAGGGGGTTGGTGTGTGGAAGGAAGGACAGTTCAGTTCTTGGCTTCAGTCAGACAGAATGCTGAGGAGTCAGCTGAGGGGTCAGGGGTCACGGGTGATCACAGGGGGGTCAGGCTGGCAGAAGGCCCACACTGCGAGCTTGACCGCAGGCCAGACGGCTGCAGCCTCCTGCCACTTGCCGGCGGCGGACATAGGGGTGGTCTGTCACGCCATCTCCCATGCACCTGGGTGGTGGCACTCCCTGCTTCGGCTGAGATGATGATGACGGAGACGTGCAGAGATGAGCCTTCCACACTGTGCCGTCGCGCTACCTGGTGGAATTGTTTTTGACCACAATAAATGTCGGGGGGGGGGGGGGGGGGAGAGAGAGATGTTTGGGGTTGAAACTCAACACTCTGTCTGTGCTATCAGGTCAGTGTATTGACAGCCTGTTGTGACAACCAAACTGCCTCACTGCCACCTCCTGATTCTTATTACGTGTCTCACTGCCACCCCCTGTCTCTTGTGACCTGTCTCACTGCTTGTACCACTTCCTGTTTGACCATCCGTTTTGTTATTGCCTCGACCCAGTGCAACCAAAAATCGAAAATAGAAATGGGACGACGGTATGTTTCCCCTTCCAAGAATAGAGCTGCAGAGGAGAATAAGACGTGGTTGCTTGGTGGTGGAAGTGAAAATGGAGGGTCGGCTACGTGATACAATCTCTGGTGTAAACCACAAATGAAAGTGCTGCCATAAGAAGGCCCGTGGCACCACCTCAACACAGTTGTGTCCGTTTTTAATTTGGAAGTCATTAGTTAAATCAGCCCCCTCGGCTCTCAGAGATCTAACGGGGCTCCAGAGTTATGGTCGTGTTCTGCGGCTCAATTCATATCAGGTTGCCAAGCCTCTTGGCCAAACAGAGCTGAATTGACAGCTTCACTCGCTATCAGTGCGAAAACATGTTTCCACACAGATAGATTTTTGTCCATGTCAGACGCACAGCACCAGCCCCAGCAGACAGGAACTTCCATAACCTGTTTAGTGTGGACTCAGGGAGAGATAGGCCCGACCGGTGGGTCATAGTGCTTTGCAAGGCACATTCAGATAATCCTAAAGGACCATTTAGGAACGTATTTACTTGAGGGAAAAAACGTCTGTTCTCTGACATAGTAATTATAAATGTACACTGTAGCTTGAGCGAAGCCGCTGTTTTGTGCTGGAACACTGTTTAATGGGGCAGGGGAAGTTAAAAAATGTTGTGTGTGCTAGAGAGGACATCTGCATGTGTGTCACACATGTTCATGGGTGTCACGTGTTAATGTGAACCAGTCAGTCTTCTGATTGGCCCCCTGGTTTCATTCACAACTTCATTTTTAATCACATGTCATTTCATAATGAGGATAAAAAGAACATAATAGTTAGGGACTTCACTGACCCGCCCCACCTGTGTGAGTGTGAGATTGTGGACAAGGGAGAGATTGAATTGATTCGAAGCCAACCACGTTGACTTTTAATATTTGTTCAGGGTACAGCCTGCAGAGACGTTGATCTTATGAAACACATGGGCCTGGTCTCACCATCTCCTGAGACTCAGATACAAGTTTCTCACAAGGAAAGAGAAGAGGTGGGGGTTGGTGGTGGTGGTGGTGGTGGTGTTGGGGGGAGGCGGGGATGTAAACTTTTCAGGACAGACCCACGTTAGCAAGCAGAGGGAGTCCAGCTTATCAACCATACAGACGCGCTGGGCTTCTGCGATTAAGGGGAGGTTATCTCCCATCCTGCACGCCGGCCCCTTGGCCTCCTCGGAGCTCAGACAGGAAGGAAGGCAGGGGTGTGTGTGTGTGTGTGTGTGTGTTGTGTGTGTGTGTGTGTGTTTGTGTATGTCTTTGTGTTTGTGTTTGTGTGTGTGTGTGTGTGTACATGTGTGGTCATGTACGTGTACGTGTGTCTGTGTGTTACTGTGTGTCTATATGTGTGTGTACGTGTTGTATATGTGTGTGTATGTGTGTGTGCGTGTGTGTGTGTGTGTGTGTGTGTGTGTGTGTGACTCCACGGCTCAGAGCCACACAGCAGAGCCACGCCAGCGGGCAGACAGACACCCCCCTCCCCAAAATAAATAAATAAACAGTCTGCCTCTGTGGAAAACACACAGGAAGTCCTGTGTGTTTTCGGCTGGAAGTCCAACACCCTGGCCATCACACTATCCTGCCACATAGAAAGAGTAAAAAAGAAAAGAAGAAAAGAAACTAGCCATTTCTCTTCATATTAACGACACGGTAGTGGGGAACAGACGCTCTACTATTTCTTTCACCTGCGCTCTAGCACCGATGTATTTTTGATGCTCTGTCAAGGTAAGGGTTAAAGCACAGGGAGTCCTTACTCTCTGCTCCCAGACAGATACTCTGAGACAGATGACCTCCCCAAACGAAAAGTCTGGCGTCCTGGGCGTGGTTGGATGAATAATGAACAGGTAGATGAAAGAGGTTGTCTGAATAGACCCTGAAGACTATATTTAGTCCCCGCTGATTCCCACAGACTCTTCCTCCTGCACCAGCGTAGAGGGGGTGCTACCTGCGACAACGTGTGAAAGATCCTCAGAGCACACCTACCACACTCTTCAGTCCTTTGGTTTCCATCTTGCTAGTTCTGGATCGCGCTCACGGACGCTCTTATTTTGTAGTTATGTTTCTATGGGTCAGTGAATAGGTTTTAATTGGATGTTCTGCTCTCCTTTACAGTGGAAAGAATCAGAAATGGATATAACATTTTTGCTACTTATATTGTCTTATCCGTATTATGTATATCTAGCCACGTTTGCACATACTAGGACTGTGCTCTAATATATCAAGGCAGTAAAATAAAATAAAAACACATAAGCATAAAACAGATGTACCAGGATATCAAAATGAGAGATTAAATACATACAAATATCTTTACTTGCTTAAAGAAGAGAAGAGCCGCATGGTTGGTGAAAGGGGGTTGGTGTGTGGAAGGAAGGACAGTTCAGTTCTTGGCTTCAGTCAGACAGACTGCTGAGGAGTCAGCTGAGGGGTCAGGGGTCACGGGTGATCACAGGGGGGTCAGGCTGGCAGAAGGCCCACACTGCGAGCTTGACCGCAGGGCAGACGGCTGCAGCCTCCTGCCACATGCCGGCGGCGGACATAGGGGTGGTCTGTCACGCCATCTCCCATGCACCTGGGTGGTGGCACTCCCTGCTTCGGCTGAGATGATGATGACGGAGACGTGCAGAGATGAGCCTTCCACACTGTGCCGTCACGCTACCTGGTGGAATTGTTTTTGACCACAATAAATGTCGGGGGGGGGGGGGGGGGGGGGAGAGAGATGTTTGGGGTTGAAACTCAACACTCTGTCTGTGCTATCAGGTCAGTGTATTGACAGCCTGTGGTGACAACCAAACTGCCTCACTGCCACCTCCTGATTCTTATTACGTGTCTCACTGCCACCCCATGTCTCTTGTGACCTGTCTCACTGCTTGTACCACTTCCTGTTTGACCATCCGTTTTGTTATTGCCTCGACCCAGTGCAACCAAAAATCGAAAATAGAAATGGGACGACGGTATGTTTCCCCTTCCAAGAATAGAGCTGCAGAGGAGAATAAGACGTGGTTGCTTGGTGGTGGAAGTGAAAATGGAGGGTCGGCTACGTGATACAATCTCTGGTGTAAACCACAAATGAAAGTGCTGCCATAAGAAGGCCCGTGGCACCACCTCAACACAGTTGTGTCCGTTTTTAATTTGGAAGTCATTAGTTAAATCAGCCCCCTCGGCTCTCAGAGATCTAACGGGGCTCCAGAGTTATGGTCGTGTTCTGCGGCTCAATTCATATCAGGTTGCCAAGCCTCTTGGCCAAACAGAGCTGAATTGACAGCTTCACTCGCTATCAGTGCGAAAACATGTTTCCACACAGATAGATTTTTGTCCATGTCAGACGCACAGCACCAGCCCCAGCAGACAGGAACTTCCATAACCTGTTTAGTGTGGACTCAGGGAGAGATAGGCCCGACCGGTGGGTCATAGTGCTTTGCAAGGCACATTCAGATAATCCTAAAGGACCATTTAGGAACGTATTTACTTGTAGGAAAAAACGTCTGTTCTCTGACATAGTAATTATAAATGTACACTGTAGCTTGAGCGAAGCCGCTGTTTTGTGCTGGAACACTGTTTAATGGGGCAGGGGAAGTTAAAAAATGTTGTGTGTGCTAGAGAGGACATCTGCATGTGTGTCACACATGTTCATGGGTGTCACGCAGGGGCGGACTGGCCATCTGTGTGATCTGGAGAATCACAGAACGGCCGGTACTCCAGGACGGCCGGCGGGCCGACCCTCCACGCACGCAGTCATCACCTGTTTTTTTTTCCCACTACTAATCTGTTTCACACTCCAGTACTGTAGGTGGCAGCAATGCACCTTTAAGTTGCACTGGCTGCTGCCACGGCCGCATTGCTTGGCCGCCTCCGCCTCTACAGTCTATGTTGGCCGCCAAGTAAGGAGAAGAAGAGGAAGCGGGAGAAAGCGGGAGGAAGAAACTAACAGCAAAGACGTTAGAGGCTAAAAACAAACAGACATTATGCATAACGCGGCCGCGGGTAAAAAACGGAAAGAAAAGGGTGGGGCTGAGAAGGCGAGAGAGACAAAATTGCGAAATTTAGATGCTGAAGCCACTAAATGTCGCAAACTTACAGAAATATTTAGTAGCACAGCCAGCAGCAGCACCTCGCAGTTTAAAATTAGCAGCAGTGAAGAAGTGAGCCAGACAGCTACGCAGCAACATGCCACACAGTACTATGTTGTGTGTTTCAGATAACCTGTTTTGTATTGGTTCAGCAAGACGGACTGCAGTGTGTTGAGACCTCCATTTCTATGAGAGCATTCAAGTTAATCTAGAATAATATGCTTTTAACACAACATCTAGTCAACATCAGTGCTATTGCTATAATTTGGATGGTATAGTATCATAAACCACAATTGAAGTCTTGTGACATTCATGCCAAGCGTTGTTGTCGATTTTCCGCGCGCCGATTGCTTTGGGCCGGGCCTAGTCAAAGTCCAGGGCCGTTTTTTAGTCCCAGTCCGTCCCTGGTGTCACGTGTTAATGTGAACCAGTCAGTCTTCTGATTGGCCCCCTGGTTTCATTCACAACTTCATTTTTAATCACATGTCATTTCATAATGAGGATAAAAAGAACATAATAGTTAGGGACTTCACTGACCCGCCCCACCTGTGTGAGTGTGAGATTGTGGACAAGGGAGAGATTGAATTGATTCGAAGCCAACCACGTTGACTTTTAATATTTGTTCAGGGTACAGCCTGCAGAGACGTTGATCTTATGAAACACATGGGCCTGGTCTCACCATCTCCTGAGACTCAGATACAAGTTTCTCACAAGGAAAGAGAAGAGGTGGGGGTTGGTGGTGGTGGTGGTGGTGGTGGTGGTGGTGGTGTTGGGGGGAGGCGGGGATGTAAACTTTTCAGGACAGACCCACGTTAGCAAGCAGAGGGAGTCCAGCTTATCAACCATACAGACGCGCTGGGCTTCTGCGATTAAGGGGAGGTTATCTCCCATCCTGCACGCCGGCCCCTTGGCCTCCTCGGAGCTCAGACAGGAAGGAAGGCAGGGGTGTGTGTGTGTGTGTGTGTGTGTTGTGTGTGTGTGTGTGTGTTTGTGTATGTCTTTGTGTTTGTGTTTGTGTGTGTGTGTGTGTGTGTGTGTACATGTGTGGTCATGTACGTGTACGTGTGTCTGTGTGTTACTGTGTGTCTATATGTGTGTGTACGTGTTGTATATGTGTGTGTATGTGTGTGTGCGTGTGTGTGTGTGTGTGTGTGTGTGTGTATGACTCCACGGCTCAGAGCCACACAGCAGAGCCACGCCAGCGGGCAGACAGACACCCCCCTCCCCAAAATAAATAAATAAACAGTCTGCCTCTGTGGAAAACACACAGGAAGTCCTGTGTGTTTTCGGCTGGAAGTCCAACACCCTGGCCATCACACTATCCTGCCACATAGAAAGAGTAAAAAAGAAACGAAGAAAAGAAACTAGCCATTTCTCTTCATATTAACGACACGGTAGTGGGGAACAGACGCTCTACTATTCCTTTCGCCTGCGCTCTAGCATCGATGTATTTTTGATGCTCTGTCAAGGTAAGGGTTAAAGCACAGGGAGTCCTTACTCTCTGCTCCCAGACAGATACTCTGAGACAGATGACCCCCCCAATCGAAAAGTCTGGCGTCCTGGGCGTGGTTGGATGAATAATGAACAGGTAGATGAAAGAGGTTGTCTGAATAGACCCTGAAGACTATATTTAGTCCCCGCTGATTCCCACAGACTCTTCCTCCTGCACCAGCGTAGAGGGGTGCTACCTGCGACAACGTGTGAAAGATCCTCAGAGCACACCTACCACACTCTTCAGTCCTTTGGTTTCCATCTTGCTAGTTCTGGATCGCGCTCACGGGCGCTCTTATTTTGTAGTTATGTTTCTATGGGTCAGTGAATAGGTTTTAATTGGATGTTCTGCTCTCCTTTACAGTGGAAAGAATCAGAAATGGATATAACATTTTTGCTACTTATATTGTCTTATCCGTATTATGTATATCTAGCCACGTTTGCACATACTAGGACTGTGCTCTAATATATCAAGGCAGTAAAATAAAATAAAAACACATAAGCATAAAACAGATGTACCAGGATATCAAAATGAGAGAATAAATACATACAAATATCTTTACTTGCTTAAAGAAGAGAAGAGCCGCATGGTTGGTGAAAGGGGGTTGGTGTGTGGAAGGAAGGACAGTTCAGTTCTTGGCTTCAGTCAGACAGACTGCTGAGGAGTCAGCTGAGGGGTCAGGGGTCACGGGTGATCAGAGGGGGGTCAGGCTGGCAGAAGGCCCACACTGCGAGCTTGACCGCAGGCCAGACGGCTGCAGCCTCCTGCCACATGCCGGCGGCGGACATAGGGGTGGTCTGTCACGCCATCTCCCATGCACCTGGGTGGTGGCACTCCCTGCTTCGGCTGAGATGATGATGACGGAGACGTGCAGAGATGAGCCTTCCACACTGTGCCGTCGCGCTACCTGGTGGAATTGTTTTTGACCACAATAAATGTCGGGGGGGGGGGGGGGGGGAGAGAGATGTTTGGGGTTGAAACTCAACACTCTGTCTGTGCTATCAGGTCAGTGTATTGACAGCCTGTGGTGACAACCAAACTGCCTCACTGCCACCTCCTGATTCTTATTACGTGTCTCACTGCCACCCCCTGTCTCTTGTGACCTGTCTCACTGCTTGTACCACTTCCTGTTTGACCATCCGTTTTGTTATTGCCTCGACCCAGTGCAACCAAAAATCGAAAATAGAAATGGGACGACGGTATGTTTCCCCTTCCAAGAATAGAGCTGCAGAGGAGAATAAGACGTGGTTGCTTGGTGGTGGAAGTGAAAATGGAGGGTCGGCTACGTGATACAATCTCTGGTGTAAACCACAAATGAAAGTGCTGCCATAAGAAGGCCCGTGGCACCACCTCAACACAGTTGTGTCCGTTTTTAATTTGGAAGTCATTAGTTAAATCAGCCCCCTCGGCTCTCAGAGATCTAACGGGGCTCCAGAGTTGTGGTCGTGTTCTGCGGCTCAATTCATATCAGGTTGCCAAGCCTCTTGGCCAAACAGAGCTGAATTGACAGCTTCACTCGCTATCAGTGCGAAAACATGTTTCCACACAGATAGATTTTTGTCCATGTCAGACGCACAGCACCAGCCCCAGCAGACAGGAACTTCCATAACCTGTTTAGTGTGGACTCAGGGAGAGATAGGCCCGACCGGTGGGTCATAGTGCTTTGCAAGGCACATTCAGATAATCCTAAAGGACCATTTAGGAACGTATTTACTTGAGGGAAAAAACGTCTGTTCTCTGACATAGTAATTATAAATGTACACTGTAGCTTGAGCGAAGCCGCTGTTTTGTGCTGGAACACTATTTAATGGGGCAGGGGAAGTTCAAAAATGTTGTGTGTGCTAGAGAGGACATCTGCATGTGTGTCACACATGTTCATGGGTGTCACGTGTTAATGTGAACCAGTCAGTCTTCTGATTGGCCCCCTGGTTTCATTCACAACTTCATTTTTAATCACGTCATTTCATAATGAGGATAAAAAGAACATAATAGTTAGGGACTTCACTGACCCGCCCCACCTGTGTGAGTGTGAGATTGTGGACAAGGGAGAGATTGAATTGATTCGAAGCCAACCACGTTGACTTTTAATATTTGTTCAGGGTACAGCCTGCAGAGACGTTGATCTTATGAAACACATGGGCCTGGTCTCACCATCTCCTGAGACTCAGATACAAGTTTCTCACAAGGAAAGAGAAGAGGTGGGGGTTGGTGGTGGTGGTGGTGTTGGGGGGAGGCGGGGATGTAAACTTTTCAGGACAGACCCACGTTAGCAAGCAGAGGGAGTCCAGCTTATCAACCATACAGACGCGCTGGGCTTCTGCGATTAAGGGGAGGTTATCTCCCATCCTGCACGCCGGCCCCTTGGCCTCCTCGGAGCTCAGACAGGAAGGAAGGCAGGTGTGTGTGTGTGTGTGTGTGTGTGTGTGTGTGTGTGTGTGTGTGTGTGTGTGTGTGTGTGTGTGTGTGTGTGTGTGTGTGTGTGTGTGTGTATGACTCCACGGCTCAGAGCCACACAGCAGAGCCACGCCAGCGGGCAGACAGACACCCCCCTCCCCAAAATAAATAAATAAACAGTCTGCCTCTGTGGAAAACACACAGGAAGTCCTGTGTGTTTTCGGCTGGAAGTCCAACACCCTGGCCATCACACTATCCTGCCACATAGAAAGAGTAAAAAAGAAACGAAGAAGAGAAACTAGCCATTTCTCTTCATATTAACGACACGGTAGTGGGGAACAGACGCTCTACTATTCCTTTCACCGGCGCTCTAGCACCGATGTATTTTTGATGCTCTGTCAAGGTAAGGGTTAAAGCACAGGGAGTCCTTACTCTCTGCTCCCAGACAGATACTCTGAGACAGATGACCTCCCCAAACGAAAAGTCTGGCGTCCTGGGTGTGGTTGGATGAATAATGAACAGGTAGATGAAAGAGGTTGTCTGAATAGACCCTGAAGACTATATTTAGTCCCCGCTGATTCCCACAGACTCTTCCTCCTGCACCAGCGTAGAGGGGTGCTACCTGCGACAACGTGTGAAAGATCCTCAGAGCACACCTACCACACTCTTCAGTCCTTTGGTTTCCATCTTGCTAGTTCTGGATCGCGCTCACGGACGCTCTTATTTTGTAGTTATGTTTCTATGGGTCAGTGAATAGGTTTTAATTGGATGTTCTGCTCTCCTTTACAGTGGAAAGAATCAGAAATGGATATAAAATTTTTGTTACTTATATTTTCTTATCCGTATTATGTATATCTAGCCACGTTTGCACATACTAGGACTGTGCTCTAATATATCAAGGCAGTAAAATAAAATAAAAACACATAAGCATAAAACAGATGTACCAGGATATCAAAATGAGAGATGAAATACATACAAATATCTTTACTTGCTTAAAGAAGAGAAGAGCCGCATGGTTGGTGAAAGGGGGTTGGTGTGTGGAAGGAAGGACAGTTCAGTTCTTGGCTTCAGTCAGACAGACTGCTGAGGAGTCAGCTGAGGGGTCAGGGGTCACGGGTGATCAGAGGGGGGTCAGGCTGGCAGAAGGCCCACACTGCGAGCTTGACCGCAGGCCAGACGGCTGCAGCCTCCTGCCACATGCCGGCGGCGGACATAGGGGTGGTCTGTCACGCCATCTCCCATGCACCTGGGTGGTGGCACTCCCTGCTTCGGCTGAGATGATGATGACGGAGACGTGCAGAGATGAGCCTTCCACACTGTGCCGTCGCGCTACCTGGTGGAATTGTTTTTGACCACAATAAATGTCGGGGGGGGGGGGGGGGAGAGAGATGTTTGGGGTTGAAACTCAACACTCTGTCTGTGCTATCAGGTCAGTGTATTGACAGCCTGTGGTGACAACCAAACTGCCTCACTGCCACCTCCTGATTCTTATTACGTGTCTCACTGCCACCCCCTGTCTCTTGTGACCTGTCTCACTGCTTGTACCACTTCCTGTTTGACCATCCGTTTTGTTATTGCCTCGACCCAGTGCAACCAAAAATCGAAAATAGAAATGGGACGACGGTATGTTTCCCCTTCCAAGAATAGAGCTGCAGAGGAGAATAAGACGTGGTTGCTTGGTGGTGGAAGTGAAAATGGAGGGTCGGCTACGTGATACAATCTCTGGTGTAAACCACAAATGAAAGTGCTGCCATAAGAAGGCCCGTGGCACCACCTCAACACAGTTGTGTCCGTTTTTAATTTGGAAGTCATTAGTTAAATCAGCCCCCTCGGCTCTCAGAGATCTAACGGGGCTCCAGAGTTGTGGTCGTGTTCTGCGGCTCAATTCATATCAGGTTGCCAAGCCTCTTGGCCAAACAGAGCTGAATTGACAGCTTCACTCGCTATCAGTGCGAAAACATGTTTCCACACAGATAGATTTTTGTCCATGTCAGACGCACAGCACCAGCCCCAGCAGACAGGAACTTCCATAACCTGTTTAGTGTGGACTCAGGGAGAGATAGGCCCGACCGGTGGGTCATAGTGCTTTGCAAGGCACATTCAGATAATCCTAAAGGACCATTTAGGAACGTATTTACTTGAGGGAAAAAACGTCTGTTCTCTGACATAGTAATTATAAATGTACACTGTAGCTTGAGCGAAGCCGCTGTTTTGTGCTGGAACACTATTTAATGGGGCAGGGGAAGTTCAAAAATGTTGTGTGTGCTAGAGAGGACATCTGCATGTGTGTCACACATGTTCATGGGTGTCACGTGTTAATGTGAACCAGTCAGTCTTCTGATTGGCCCCCTGGTTTCATTCACAACTTCATTTTTAATCACGTCATTTCATAATGAGGATAAAAAGAACATAATAGTTAGGGACTTCACTGACCCGCCCCACCTGTGTGAGTGTGAGATTGTGGACAAGGGAGAGATTGAATTGATTCGAAGCCAACCACGTTGACTTTTAATATTTGTTCAGGGTACAGCCTGCAGAGACGTTGATCTTATGAAACACATGGGCCTGGTCTCACCATCTCCTGAGACTCAGATACAAGTTTCTCACAAGGAAAGAGAAGAGGTGGGGGTTGGTGGTGGTGGTGGTGTTGGGGGGAGGCGGGGATGTAAACTTTTCAGGACAGACCCACGTTAGCAAGCAGAGGGAGTCCAGCTTATCAACCATACAGACGCGCTGGGCTTCTGCGATTAAGGGGAGGTTATCTCCCATCCTGCACGCCGGCCCCTTGGCCTCCTCGGAGCTCAGACAGGAAGGAAGGCAGGTGTGTGTGTGTGTGTGTGTGTGTGTGTGTGTGTGTGTGTGTGTGTGTGTGTGTGTGTGTGTGTGTGTGTGTGTGTGTGTGTGTGTGTGTGTGTGTGTGTGTGTGTGTGTGTGTGTGTATATGTCTTTGTGTGTGTGTGTGTGTGTGTGTGTGTGTGTGTGTGTACATGTGTGGTCATGTACGTGTGCGTGTGTCTGTGTGTTACTGTGTGTCTATATGTGTTGTGGTAAGCCGGACGGGGTTCGGAGAAAATACACAGGGGATCAGCTGCAGTTAAATCCCACAACGGGTATTTCTTTATTTTAACTGCACAGGAATGCAATAATACAACTAATCTTCTTCCCGGATCGGGGTATCTTCTGTCTTTCTTTCTTTCTTTCTTTCTTTCTTTCTGTGTGAGTTCTGTGTGACAAAGCTTGTCGAGCGTTCACCAGCCATACAGTCAGTCTCCCTCCTTTCTCTCTTCCTGTAGCCGTCTTTCTCCTGGCTTAAGTAGGCCTGGAGCTGATTGCTAGCGCCAGGTCTGCAGCAGCTGTGAATGATAGAACTGATTGTCAATTAGCTTTCCCAACAACCTTTTACCTGCAGACCTGGAGTATCCATTCTCAGCCCTTTGGGGTTGCTGAGGTTCTCCTGGTCCTCCACATATCCTCCCCCTCAGCTCCGTGCTGGTGCAGGGAGCGACCACCCAGAGGCACTCATCCCTGCGTGACAGCGCATCCGCGTTCCTGTGGTCCTTTCCCGCCCGGTGTTCAACCTTAAAATTTAAGTCCTGGAGCTCCAGGAACCATCGAGTCACTCTGGCATTCCTGTTTTTGTTCAAATACATCCATTTTAAGGGTGCATGGTCGGTCACCAATGTGAAACGTCTCCCCAAGAGATAGTAGCGGAGTTTGTGTACCGCCCACTTTATGGCCAAACATTCCTTCTCTACAATTGCATAATTCTTCACGTGTTTCAGCAACTTACGACTCACGTACATGACAGGATGTTCCTCTCCATTTACCACCTGGGATAGGACGGCTCCTAGGCCTGTATCGGAGGCATCCGTCTGTAGGACGAAGGGCCAGTTGAAGTCAGGGGCTGTGAGTACAGGTTCCGAGCAGAGGGCGTCCCGTAGAGTGGTGAAAGCCTTCTCTGCTTCCTCTGTCCACTTTACTTGTTGGGGTAATCTGTTCTGGGTGAGATCATGAAGGGGGGAAGCAACAGCAGAAAACTGGGGGACGAAGAGTCGATAGTAACCTACCAGGCCCAGGAAGGTTCTCACCTGTTTCTTGGTGACTGGGCGAGGCCAGTCCGCTATTTTATCGACCTTCGCCTTCTGCGGTTTGACGTTTCCCCGGCCTATGGTGTATCCTAAGTACTCCGCCTTCTCCAGTCCCAGATAGCATTTCTTCGGATTTGCAACTAGACCGGCCTGCCTTAGAGATTGTAGCACGGCCTCTAGACGCCTCAGATGGGTGGTCCAGTCAAGGCTATGGATCACGATGTCATCTAAATAGGCGGCTGCGTAGTCCTTGTGGGGTCTGAGGATTTTGTCCATCATGCGCTGGAACGTGGCAGGGGCCCCATGAACCCCAAAGGGAAGCACTCGATACTGGTAGAGACCCTCGGGGGTAGAGAACGCAGTCTTCTCTTTGGCCTGTTCAGTGAGGGGCACTTGCCAGTATCCTTTCGTTAGGTCTAGGGTGCTAATAAAACGGGCAGTTCCTAGGCGCTCGATTAGTTCATCGACTCGTGGCATGGGGTACGCATCAAACTGGGAGATCTCGTTCAGCTTGCGGAAGTCATTGCAGAACCTCATGGACCCGTCCGGTTTCGGTACCATCACTATGGGGCTGGACCAGGCGCTATGGGACTCTTCTAACACTCCCATTTCCAGCATCCTTCGGATCTCTTCACGGACTTCCGCCTTCCTGGCCTCCGGGATGCGATATGGTCGCTGTCTGACAATTTTTGCGGGTTCCGTCACAATGTCGTGGGCGATGACCGATGTTCTCCCTGGTCGATCCGAAAACACATCGGCTGTCCTGTTTAGCAGCTCTCTTAGGTCTTGTTTTTGGCCGGGGGTCAGCTGTGTTCCCATATTGACCTTCGTAGGTTCCTGCGGAAAGACAGCGGCTGAGAGGACAGGAGGCGGGGTTACATCGGCGTCATACCACTTCTTTAGTAAGTTGATGTGGTAAATCTGGTGACCTTTACGTCGGCCCGGCTGCCTCACCATGTAGTTCACGGGACCTGTCTGGCTCAGTACTTCATAGGGGCCGTGCCATTTAGCCAGAAACTTACAGTCATTTGTGGGGATGAGGGCCAGTACCTTCTCTCCGGGTCTGAACTCCCGGATCTTTGCCCTTCTGTTGTACACCCGTGCTTGGGCATCCTGGGCCTTCCTCATATGTTCCCTGACGACCGGCCATACCTGGGCCATCCTCTGCTGCATCTGCTCCATGTGCTCTATGACATTCCGGTGTGGGGATGGCTGTTCCTCCCAGGCCTCCTTCGCCAGGTCCAGTATTCCTCTGGGTCTCCGACCGGAGAGAAGTTCGAATGGGGAGAACCCTGTAGAGCTCTGGGGTACTTCTCTAATGGAGAAGAGGACGTATGGTAATAACTGGTCCCAATTTTTGCCATCCGCATCAATTACCTTACGGAGCATCTGTTTTAAGGTCTGGTTGAACCGTTCAACCAGACCATCGGTTTGTGGATGATACACAGATGTACGTATTTGTCTCACCTTTAGCCTCCTGCACATCTCTGCCATTACCTTGGACATGAAGCACGAGCCTTGGTCGGTCAGGATCTCGTCAGCTATGCCGACGCGGCTAAACAACAGGAGGACTTCCCGGGCCACAGCCCGGGCAGTAGCGGTACGTAGGGGTATGGCCTCTGGATATCTGGTGGCATAATCCATTAACACGAGTATGAATCGGTGTCCCCGACTAGACTTGGGAAGAGGCCCTACAATGTCCATGGCCACGCGGCTGAATGGGGTCTCTATAATCGGGAGCGGAATGAGGGGGCTGCGGAAGTTTGCTTTCGGTACAGTCTTCTGGCACTCGGCACAGTGTTGGCAGTACTCCTGCACTGCCCTCTTGACGCCCGGCCAGTAGAAGCGAGCGAGCACCCTCTCGTAGGTCTTCTCTGTGCCCAAGTGGGCCCCAAGGAGGTGTGCATGAGCTAAATACAGGACCTTGGAGATGAATGCCTTTGGCACAAGCAATTGGTTAATGTATGTCCCCTCCCCCATCCTCACTACACGGTACAACAACCCCTTCTTGACAGCAAAGTGTGGATAGGTTAGGTGACTCACCCCCTCTTTAAGTGTCCCCTCGATGTCCACAACATCCCTCTGAGCTTGTATCAGGTTGGGATCGTGGAGTTGGGCGGTGGCAAACTTCCCTGAAGTCCGTGTTCCCTCTCCGTCGATTTGGGGAAACTCAGAGAAGACTTCACCGGAGGACACTTCCTCAAACGCCTCTGGCTCCTCGCGGACTTCCTCCGACGCTGTGACAGTCTCCTCACTCGTTCCCCTCATCTCCCTCTCCCCGTCCTGGGTCTCTGGTTCGGACTCGCCAGACCCTGGGGACATAGCAGCACATACCTGGGCGTGGTTTGGTTCTCTGGGGTTCCGCCGTCGTCCCTTGCTACTCCTTTTTATCATGCTCGGGTCCCTTTTCCAGTAGCGGAAAAATGGAGGGCAGTCTCTCCCCACCAAGACTGGTACAGGGAGGTTCTCCACTACCCCGGCTCTTAATGTGGCTTGTCCGCGTGGTGTTTGAAGTCGGACATAGGCAGTAGGATACGGTCTCATCTCCCCGTGGACACAGGAAACCTGTACTTGGCCTGTGGTGCGTTCCCCGGCATATTCAGGCCTGACCAGGGTCACGGCGCTGCCAGAGTCCAGAAGGGCCTCGGTATCCTTGCTTCCGACTTTGACCGGGAATAAGGGGGCCTTCATCTCCTCATGGGCCCAGCAGGAGGTGACATAGAGGCAGGAGGGCCCACCACGGTCACTGGACCCTGCTGAGGGCATGGACACATCTCTGGCAGGGCAGTTCCATGTTATGTGGCCTTCCTCTCCACAGGTGTAGCACCTTCTGCGGTCCCTGTTCACGGCAGGCCGGCGGTTTCCAGCTTGTTGGGGCCTGGGGCTAGCCATTGTGCTATTGGAGACCCGGTCCTCCGGGCTTTGCTTCGACCGGTTGTCGATTCGGCCGCCTCGTGGAGGGTCCGCCTTAGTTGAGCGCATCATTTCTACTGTGACCTGGTGATTCTCAAGTAGGGCGACCAGGGTACTCGGACTAGTCTGAGCGGCGTACTTCATAGCCTCTGGAGGTAATGCTCTGATGCAGCGATCCAAGACCACCCTTTCTACGATGGGGGGTCCGTGTCCTCCTGTGAGCCACGTCCTCGTGATCCGGGCGAGAGCGGCTACTTGGCTCCGGGCGGGTTGAGTAGGGTCATAGACCCAGGTGTGGAATTTCTGGGCGCGGGCCGGTAGGCTGTACCCGTAGCTTGCTAGGATGGCAGCCTTAAGGGTGGGATAGTCTGCTGCCTCCGCGGCAGATGGGTCCTGGCAGGTCCGCTGGTCTTCCCCAGACAAGTACTGTGAGACGATGCCCCCCCAATCACCCATAGGCCACTTCGCCTTGGTGGCGGCCCGTTCAAAAATTTCGAGGTAGGCTACCATGTCGTCGTCAGTTGTAAGTTTGGTCAATACGTCCTTGGGACTGGGGGGAAGCTCCGCAGCCGGTGTCAGTCGCTGGCAGAAGTTCATCATTGCCGCCTGGAACTCCGTTTGTCCCTTCAGCAAGGCTGCGACGGATGCTTCCATATATATATATATATATTTTTTTTTTTTTAGCCGTTAGATCTCAATTGCCCGCATCCTCCACCATATGTGGTAAGCCGGACGGGGTTCGGAGAAAATACACAGGGGATCAGCTGCAGTTAAATCCCACAACGGGTATTTCTTTATTTTAACTGCACAGGAATGCAATAATACAACTAATCTTCTTCCCGGATCGGGGTATCTTCTGTCTTTCTTTCTTTCTTTCTTTCTTTAGGGAGTTCTGTGTAACAAAGCTTGTCGAGCGTTCACCAGCCATACAGTCAGTCTCCCTCCTTTCTCTCTTCCTGTAGCCGTCTTTCTCCTGGCTTAAGTAGGCCTGGAGCTGATTGCTAGCGCCAGGTCTGCAGCAGCTGTGAATGATAGAACTGATTGTCAATTAGCTTTCCCAACAACCTTTTACCTGCAGACCTGGAGTATCCATTCTCAGCCCTTTGGGGTTGCTGAGGTTCTCCTGGTCCTCCACAGTGTGTGTGCGTGTTGTATATGTGTGTGCATGTGTGTGTATGTGTGTGTGTGTGTGTGTGTGTGTATGACTCCACGGCTCAGAGCCACACAGCAGAGCCACGCCAGCGGGCAGACAGACACCCCCCTCCCCAAAATAAATAAATAAACAGTCTGCCTCTGTGGAAAACACACAGGATCCCGAAGACATGACCAGCATATCAAAAACATCAGAGAGAAAAGAGAGAGGGGGGAGGAAGGGGGGGGGTTTATAGGGGGGTACCATGGGTAATAGGGAGAGAGTGAGGGAGTGGACTTCCACTGTCTTAGCGCCCCTGATCCTCCACAGTACATCCCAGAAGGGTTTCCAGCCCTGTCCAGCTTGGTTTCCCCTTGTCAGGACTGAGTTGGTTAAGAAAGCTTTTCCTTATGCAGACCCATGGTCCTGGCATCAGCTGCAGAAAGACTTACAACCAGTCTCCCTTGATGTTTTCAAAGGGCTCCTTACAGACTTGGAGCATGATGGGCTGCTGTCTATGCACTTGATTTTCCTTTCTACTCTCTGGTTGCCAAATATTGTAGGTTCTGTTTTTATTTTTATTTGATTTTTTCACACTGTGCTGTCCTCTTGGTCAGGTCACCCTTGCAAAATAGAGATGTAATCTCCATGTGTCTGGATGAATAAATGTTAAATATAAGCAGGTGTATGTTGTGTTGATCAGTCTCAATGGTTACGACTCCATTTAGTGATGCGTTGTCACGGTTCCCATGAGCCTCTAAGCCCATGGACTGTTTGCTTTGTTTCAGTCATTCTTTAAAAGATAAGGATTCCACGCGTTGTTATGGGTTACCTATGTGATATATAGATATGTACCAGAGAACTCCTGTGTGCGATGAAGGAAATACAAGCTTTTAATCAGGCGGTTAGGAAAACAAACCAAAAAACTCAAATGTATTCTCTACATCTCACCACCTGGACCTGAGTGAACACGGTGAGTGTTCATTGAGTGTCGAAGCCTTTTCAACCCTGCTCCCTGAGATCCACCACAGTGCTGCCAAGAGCGAGCCGAGCCAGAAGAACTCCCTGACGCTCTCACCCCACCGGTGCCTGGACCGCAGAAGCCCTCCTCCTCCTCCCCTCTCCTCTCCAACCTCCGCCGCTCTCATCTCTCCTGCATAGCCTTGCAAAGAAGCGTGTTTACCTGATGGATATACGCTTTGAGAGAAAAACACCAATGATTTGTTACCAGGTTTTCTGGCTTGGGTGTCTGCTGTCTAGGCTTTGATGTTCCTGCCTGGTGGTGGTGGTGGTGTCCAAGTGAAAGATGGCCCAGAACACCATGTGGGATGCAGTGTTTGATCAACCACGGTCATTAAAGAGAACAAAGGGCCTATTGACCGTTGGTCCCTCCTCGGCTCCCAATCGGAGCTCTGTCTTATGGCTTCTTCCTTATAGCTCCTCAACCACCAGCGGAAAGTCCCCAGGGGTGTTCCCTCGGCCTGGCACTCACCTTTCTCATATTGTTCCACAATGTCTCGAGGCACCAACATGTCCACCTTATGCACCGTGGTTACAATACTTTCTGCAGCTTGCTCTTCATTACAGAACCAAGATGAGGCTGTGTCAGAGTGTCAGAGGCTGTCAGAGGCTGATGCTCTGCATTTTTACCAAGTCCCCCTTTAAGATTCTCCTGATTAAGTAGGTTGTTTGTAACACAATACCAACACAATACAAGTTTCAGAAATAAGGTACACACACACACACATATGCACACAGGCATGGAAACATACACACACGCAGGCGCAAGCATGCACGCACACACACAGATACATACACACCCACGCCACACACAGAGGGTGAATTTAGTAGAGACACAACACCCCACACCTGTGTGTGTGTGTGTGTGTGTGTGTGTGTGTGTGTGTGTGTGTGTGTGTGTGTGTGTGTGTGTGTGTGTATGTGTGTGCATGTGTTTGTGTGTGCGAGTTAGGAGCAGAAGGAGAGAATAATAATAATAAATTCAATACAATTGCAAAAAATGAAACATGAAGATACTTCATGTTTCATTGAGGTCTAAAAAGGTGATTCTATGTTCTAGGCCCAGTAGTTACCAGGCTTCTGTTCATTCTGCTGCTAACCATGGTGTGAAGAGGAAGTCTTTTTTTGTGGTTTTTGTTCAACCGAACTAAAGTGCATGATGAACTGGAACCACAGACTAGATGAAATACCAGCTTTACCTTCTACCGTAACAGGTTGTATTTTCTAGACTTTTATTTCAATGCTTACCAAACATAATTCATAGAGTTGTGGAATACATTGTTGTGGATTAAAAACTGATGTATTTCTACTTGCATTACCTTTTTAAGTATATATTGTTTTTACCTGCAGGTGTGTTTATCAATCTGCCCAGAACTACAGAGTGAGAGAAGAGAGGACTCACTATGAATTTAAGATCAGCAGCAAGAGGATTTCTAGCTTTCCTTCTGTCAGTACCAGGTTGGTTCATTTACATTGTGAACGTTTAGTTGAACTGTTTTAATAACATGACAACCAAGCAACTGGAACGAGGAGAGAATGAAACCACAGCATGTTGAAGATAGAATAATAGTAAATACAACATTAAAGAATCACCCTCAAGAGCGCTTTGGTTGAACAGACCACTAGATTAGAGAACGGTTCCCTTTATATAGTTCAGTTATGGTTCATTAGTCATTGGAAAAGACCACTTCACTGCAAGTTGTAAACAGCCTGTTGTCGTGAAAGTACTGTACAGGTTTATAGATCCCAATACTCTGTGAATTATTTAACAGAATATCTTTTTTACAATTGCGATTTGTCGGCCATTTCCTGGTTGCTGGGCAAACCTGAATTATTTAGCAGATCAAAGTGTTAATTTAGTTACTTTTTGTGTTGAGACAATGTGACCTAAGTCACACTCCACATAAGGATTGTGACCAGACCTCCTCCCTGCGTTTAAGTTGAGTTATGGTGCCTCAGTGTATCTCTGTAGGTTGTAGCAACACACAATCACACACATACACATAAATACACATGCTAATACACACACACACCTATATATATTATATATATAATGCCACATTTATTTATTAAATGCCACATTTATTTATTTAAGGCCACATTTATTTCATAACGCCACTTTTATTTCATAATGCCATATTTATTTCATAATCACACATATATTTCTTTAATGCCACTTTTATTTCATAATGCCACATTTATTTATTTTATAATGCCACATTTATTTATTTAATGCCACTTTTTTTATTTGATGCCGCTTTTATTTCATAATGCCACATTAATTTATTGCATAATGGCACTTAATTTTTTTTTAATGCCTCTTTCATTTCATAACTTGTGTTTCGCCTTGAGAGTTTTAGGAAGGAGGGGGGCATGTTATCCCCATGGTTACGACTCATGAAAACTCTTGTGCTCTTTCTCTCCCTGCAACTCTCACACCTTACAGCAGCTTTATGTTTTCCCACAGCAGCCTCTAGTGGCTTGAGTTGTGGTAATAGCTTTATCAGTTCCCACTGTGGGGGCAGAGTTCACATCTTCTTAAATGGCGGAAATAGCTGCAGTAGAAAAGTGACATAGGTGGCAGGTTTAAGTAGGCTTCTTTTGTGAACACCCTATATTGGCATGTTGCTCAGGCAAAAGGATTAAAGTACTTCACATAAAGTATAAAAGGTAGTTATTCAACATCATGAGCTGATACTTAGATTTGAGTTTCATCCTTTATTAATTTGGTGTTCTTGGGAAACTATTGAACCCATTTACAAACTCTTCATGACTAAACTAAGTATCTGTGCCCCAGCCGGCTTTTTAGCGAGTCTGAAACTCATGTTTAGAGCTGCTTGTACCTGATTAATCTGTCTTGCTGGAAAGAACCGGACATGGGGTGTGCATAATATGCATGCAATCACATTCACACACAGGTCCCTGAATGCAACACTTCTCAGTGGTGCAGAAATGTGGAGATGGAGGGAGCGGAGAGGGAGGGGGGGGTTTCTTGGGTTGATTATTATCAAAATCTTTCCCTCTTCTCTCTCTCTCTCGGTTAACAACTCTCAAATCTTGAGAGCTGAGGGAGTGTCATGACAGAGCCCTCTTCATGTTCCTTCTAGGTACTGTAGAGGCCGGATGAGACTTATAGCCCACAAACAAAATACAATATTTAGCAGTTATCAAAAGGACTATGATTGAGGTTTTTCTATTATTTTATATTTGTAAAATGTGTAAAACAAATATCAAGACCATTTGTAACAGTTTTTATTATCATTAATTGTATTAACAATCCATGGCAAATTGCACCAAAACGTTGATTTTCATCTGCTTACTTATTCAAGATACTGATAAATTGATTACAAAAACACAAACATTGACATTGATTTGGCGTCAAAGCTTGTAATTGACACTGTTCTTTTTTTTTAAGACCAATTGCATTTTTCAGTGGGTTAAAAATAAATAATTGGATCATCGAGAGCCTTGCCCTTCTGAACATCTGTCAGCTTCAACCCTCCTCCATCACACGGAAGTGGCTCGAAGACACGAAGGTGAATGCAATCACTGTCTCCCACATGGACCTTCAGGAAAATAACATAACGTAACATTTAAATACGAGGTAAAATTAAAATCTACATTTCACATCGTTATTTCAGCCGCTGATGACTACCTTGATGAAGAAATTGGTTCCCGCCACCAACTGGCTCTTGTAGCATATGGCTGTGAAAACGGCATAATTTTTGCCCGTTTTTACCTCTGCATCCTTCTTCACCTTTGTAATCATATTGAGAAAGAATGCAGTTGTGACAATGACATCTAAACACATTTTATCATATAACAATGTTGATCCTCTGAAGTTTTCATATTCTGGGGAATGAGATTGGGCTAGCATTATAACTGCTTAACGCTAAAAAAAGTTTTTATTCTTTATATTTTTTATTTTATTATAAGTATGTTTTATTTGAATTTATTCATTGGTTCTTCCCACCGCCTCTGTCCCCATATTGAGAAGGTATTTCATCTTATAAGCTAATAATAAAGTCTACTATTATTATTATCAATGTAAAATTATGAATATAAGAAATATTTCACTCACCACATCACAGTCCTGCTGGGTCTTCTTATCTGCAATCAAAGCTTTTGGAAGTCCTCCAAGCTTGTCCATTATTTGTGATTATAAGCGACCAACCATTAATTTAGTGACTGGAGTGTAAACTGCAAAATCAGTCACACTGAGTTTTATAGTGTAGTGCATAGACCATGTGACTCACCAATGTGGGTGTGTCTGAGGCAAAACATGAAATTCGCATGAAATTCTTTGTGGTTGGATTTGTTGTTGCCAAATTATCGTGGGTTGCTGCACTCCTAACTAAATGTAGCATAGACTGAGTATGGGGTCACCTCTGCTTCACCAGTACTGCTGCTTTGGGGATTCTTACGGTTCATGAATTACCAACCAGTTCAAGTTCAACTTTTCATTACTCTCCCTTAAAGCTAGGGTAGGCAGCTATGAAGAAACCAGCCAGAGTAAGCTAGATTTTGAAATGATACAACCGAAAGAATCACAACCCTCCTTTCATACATATAGTTTGGATATGATGTTGTTTACATTTCATTCATAATATATCAGATCAAACTAAATTGGTCATCAGAATAATGAAAAGTTAGAAATTCATAAGAAGTAAGAATCCCCAAAGCAGCTGTACTGGTGAAGCAGAGGTGACCCCATAGGCTACATGTAGTGAGGAGTGCATGCTGCACAGTACTGGTGAAGCAGAGGTGACCCCATAGGCTACATGTAGTGAGGAGTGCATGCTGCACAGTACTGGTGAAGCAGAGGTGACCCCATAGGCTAGGAGTGCTTGCTATACAGTGCAGGGTTCCATCCCGGTATATCCAGAATCAAAAGCCAAAACTTGTGAAGGCGTTTACTTCTTTGTGTGAAAAGTAATTCATAGAGTTGTGGATTACATTATTGTGGATTAAAAACGGATGTATTTCTACTTGCATGACCTTTTAAATTATACTTTTTACTTGCAGGTGTATTTAAATATCTCCCCAGAACAACAGAGTGAGAGAGGAGAGGACTCACTATGAATTTAAGATCAGCAGCAAGAGGATTTCTAGCTTTCCTTCTGTCAGTACCAGGTTGGTTCATTTACATTGTGAACATTTAGTTGAACTGTTTCAATAACATGACAACCAAGCAACTGGAACGAGGAGAGGGTGAAACCACAGCATGATGAAGATAGAATAATAATAAATACAACATTAAAGAATCACCCTCTAGAACGCTGTGTTTGGTTGAACAGACCACTAGAATAGAGAACGGTTCCCTTTATATGGTTCAGTTATGGTTCATTAGTCATTAGAAAGGACCACTTCCCTGCAAGTTGTATACAGCCTCTTGTAGTGAAAGTACTGTACGGGTTTTTAGATCACAATACTCTTGTGAATTATTTTACAGAATAAATATTTATATTTGAGTTTTTTTGGCCATTTCCTGGTTGCTAGGAAAACCTGAACTATTTACAAGATCAAAGGGTTAATTTAGTTACTTTTTGAAAAAGATAGATGTTGAAATTTACTGTTTTCCCCCGTTTATTCTATTGATGATGATTTAGACATGGCATATCAATCTTCTGCTGCAATGTTGAAATTCTGATTCAGTGATATGGTAGACACTGTATGCCTTCTCCTATCCTCTCTCCTCTCTTCTCTTTTCTCCTCTCCTTGTTTCCTCTCCTTGTCCTCTCTCCTCTCCTCTCCTTGTCTGCTCTCCTCTGTTTGTCTCCTCTCCTCTCTTCCTTGTCTTCACTCTTCTCCTCTCCTTACCTTGTCTCCTCACCACTACTCCTAAATCCCCCTTACCTATCCTTGTCTCCAATCCTTTCCTTGTCTCCTCTCCTCACCTCCTCTGCTCTACATTCCTTGTCTCCACATCGAAGTAATTACAAAGCTTATAGTCACATGGCCACAAAAGAACCACATAGACTACAGGGCCGAGGCCTACAGAGACTACACAGCCTAGCAGCCTATACTACCATAATTAACTGTTAGTGTATGCTTATTACTGCATGAACTAATGTTAATTAATGGTTAAATAATGTACCCTTATTGTAAAGTTTTCAAGGCTTAATTTCAATGAACGTCATAACCTGTTGCAATTGCAAATTATAAAAATGCAGTTTTTACTTAATAACCCAATCTTCATTTTGATTCAAACAAAAATAAAAATATACTGAATTGAAAATATAAATCCCCCTGGCTACCCCTTTGGTGTCACATGAGGTTCTGGAAGGTTCCTCTCACAGCTCAGTGGTCATCATGTATCTGTAGTTTCCATCTCCACCCACCAGCCTCCATCTCTTTATGTATCTTCTGATCTTTTCATCAGCTGAACCTCTGTGTTCATTCTCAATGAGATGTGTTTGTTTTTTCACAGCGCTTCAGAGTAATGATGACTGGAGAGTTACTTACTCACCTAGTAATGTCTGCGCTTTAAGAGGAGCAATGGTTGACATCAGCTGCACTTATGAATACCCTGCCAACATACAGTACCCCCCTACCACAGTCACAACACTGTGGTTTACTAAAGGAGAACGCCATCAGCCTGTTGATCTGCTAAGTGATACAGACTATACAGGTCGTGTTGAATACAGCTGTATAGAGGTCAGTTGTACCGGGTCCAGATGTTATGGAACGTGTACCCTGAGAATCTGTTACGATTACGAGATTAGGACCCAAACGCAAGACAAGGAAACCAACAGGGTGCGGGTATAAAAAGGGATTTATTGTCCAAAAGGTACAGGCAAGGGCAAGGCAGGCGAGTAGTCCAGTAGGCAGTTGGCAGGCGGGGAGTCAGGCAGGCAGAAGGACGTAGGCAGGCGGGTGGTCGGGCAGGCGAGGTTCAGGAAACAAGGAAGGCAGGCAGGCAGGAACGAGGAACAGGAACGGGAACAGGAACAGGAACGAGAGCGGGAACATGAACGGGAGCGGAACCCGTAACGGGAACAAGAACGGGAGTGGGACCCGAAACAAGAAGTGGCAGGGACGTAGTTACCATGAGAGGTAATACAACATTCGAACTAGCCCTGGCTCTGTGGTGAGCCAGTGCTTAAGTACAGAGGAGGTGATTAGTGATTCATGACAGGAGTGGGGAGCGGAGTGCACGTGGTGGCTAATTGACGGGGGATAAACAAAGGAGCACACGGTGAAATGGAGGCTGGGTGCCACTAGATGGCGGAAATGGACCGAAACGGAGAGGGTCACGTTACAGTACCCCCCCCTCAACGGACGCCTCCAGGCGTACGCACGACAGGGGAGGGTGCTGGCGGTGGGAATCCCGGGTTAAGGAGGGGTCCAGGAAGTGACTCCAAAAAAAAAAATAAACAGGCTTGCTCCCCAGGTCCGTAGCCCTCCCAGCCTACCGAAGACTGGTTTCGTCAGCCGCGACGACGCACATCCAGGAGGCGTCTGGCCGAGAACGCCGGGATGCTGTCAATCACCCGGGGAGGAGCCAGCGCTGGGAAGGGAGGAGACAACTGGGGCTGGGACTCGGGACCAGGAGACAACTGGGGCTGGGACTCGGGACCAGGAGACAACTGGGGCTGGGACTCGGGACCAGGAGACAACTGGGGCTGGGACTCGGGACCAGGAGACAACTGGGGCTGGAACTCGGGACCAGGAGACAACTGGGGCTGGGACTCGGGACCAGGAGACAACTGGGGCTGGGACTCGGGACCAGGAGACAACTGGGGCTGGGACTCGGGACCAGGAGACAACTGGGGCTTGGACTCGGGACCAGGAGACAACTGGGGCTTGGACTCGGGACCTGGAGACAACTGGGGCTTGGACTCGGGACCTGGAGACAACTGGCGCTGGAGCTCAGGGCCAGGAGGAAATTGTTGCTGGAGCTTGAGGCTGGGAGGCAACTGGGGCTGGCGCTGGGGCTCAGGGCCAGGAGGAAATTGTTGCTGGGGCTTGAGGCTAGGAGGCAACTGGGGCTTGGGCCTTTTCCCGGGGGAGTCCAGCTGAACTGGTAGCCGGCGCTTGCGGCCAGGAGTTCGCTGGGGCTTGGGAATAGGTGACCGCAGTTGCAGCGGAGCTGGTGGCCACGAGACTGCGGCTGCAGCGGGTGTTGGTGGCCACAAGGCTGCAGTTGCAGCGGGGGTTGGCGCCGGGAGGAAAAAAGTCTGAGGTGAAGAAGGCGACGGAGAAGCGGGGAAGAGAGAGAGGGAAGCCAAGGGCGAGCGGCGGTCGCGCTCGTCGTGAGCCGCCAAAAGCCCCTCGATGTACTTCACATTCTCCTGAATGGAAGTAAATGGTGCTGCGGTTGCAGCCGGGGCTGGCGCCGAAAGGGAAACCGAGGACGAGCGGAGGTTGCGCCCATTATCCCCGAGGATAGCCAATATTCCCCGCATCCATGTCGAGGGTCTCCTGTCTGCTGGGTCCATCTTGGCTAGTTCGTACTGTTACGATTACGAGATTAGGACCCAAACGCAAGACAAGGAAACCAACAGGGTGCGGGTATAAAAAGGGATTTATTGTCCAAAAGGTACAGGCAAGGGCAAGGCAGGCGAGTAGTCCAGTAGGCAGTTGGCAGGCGGGGAGTCAGGCAGGCAGAAGGACGTAGGCAGGCGGGTGGTCGGGCAGGCGAGGTTCAGGAAACAAGGAAGGCAGGCAGGCAGGAACGAGGAACAGGAACGGGAACAGGAACAGGAACGAGAGCGGGAACATGAACGGGAGCGGAACCCGTAACGGGAACAAGAACGGGAGTGGGACCCGAAACAAGAAGTGGCAGGGACGTAGTTACCATGAGAGGTAATACAACATTCGAACTAGCCCTGGCTCTGTGGTGAGCCAGTGCTTAAGTACAGAGGAGGTGATTAGTGATTCATGACAGGAGTGGGGAGCGGAGTGCACGTGGTGGCTAATTGACGGGGGATAAACAAAGGAGCACACGGTGAAATGGAGGCTGGGTGCCACTAGATGGCGGAAATGGACCGAAACGGAGAGGGTCACGTTACAGTATCAAAGACCTGAGAACAAGTGACTCTGCTGTCTACAAGTTTAGATTCCCCACAAACCAACCAGGTGGGGAATATACTGGAGACCCTGGAGTGAAGTTATCTGTAACAGGTAAACTATGATGAGTCTAGTGTGTGTATGTGTGTATGTGTACGTATGTGTGTGTGTGTGTGTGTGTGGGGGGGGGGGGGGGGAGGGGGGGGGGAGTGAACTACAGGGCCTACATTCAGTCTGAAGACAGCTTTTCATGTGCTGTTAGAGGATACGATCTCCACTCTCCTTTAGTGTGTAAGTGCACTCCCCAGTACACTGACATGATACCAGATGTAATGGACCTTTTAGGGTAAAGAACTACATGTAGATTTACTATGATGGACCCAAACTGCTGGTATTTTATATAATTAATCAAATGTAACTTTTAACAGACGCTCCAAAGACCCCCTCAGTGACCGTGAGTCCCTCTGGTGAAATAGAGGAGGGCAGTTCAGTGACTCTGAGCTGCAGCAGTGATGCCAACCCAGCAGTTAACTACATCTGGTTCAAGGTTAATACAGATGGTTCCTCCAGAGTCATGAACCAGGGACAACAGCTCATCTTTAGAAGCATCCTGTCTTCACAATCTGGACAATACTACTGTCTAGTTCAGACTGACCTAAGGACAGCATCTAACTTGATCTCTATTAATGTGAAATGTGAGTAAAACACATCTTTAACATCTTATAAAAAAAAGTTAAAAAAGAAATGAATCTTGGCATCATAAGTCATCAGTAAATTCATAATGTCATAATACCAAAAAAACTTCTCCACTTTGTGATTTTCATTATCATTAATACTGTCATGAATATAAATGTACTTGCTGATGTGTGCTTTAAACTGTTTTATATCTTTGGGGTGAATATTGATCATTTGTGTTTATTACAGACGCTCCAAAGACCCCCTCAGTGACCGTGAGTCCCTCTGGTGAAATAGAGGAGGGCAGTTCAGTGACTCTGAGCTGCAGCAGTGATGCCAACCCAGCAGCTAAGTACACCTGGTTCAAGAACAACCAACCTCTGGTCTGGAAACCAAGTCAACCTTATACCTTCCCCTCAGTCCGCCTTGAAGACAGAGGATCGTACCGCTGTCACGCAGAGAACAAATATGGACATCTGAGCTCTAACTCGCTATTCATGGATGTTAAGTGTGAGTTGAAAATCTGTCTAATATGTAAACATATTTTCTATATCTGATCTTTAAAATGTTTAGCTGGTATTCATGTATTACTGCTTGCCTGTAAGCAATAATGACTCACTTATCAAACTGGTATTGCAGTTGCATGCTAAACATGGTTTCATAACTTTAGGATGATATTGTTATTTTGTGTTCGTTACAGTTGCTCCAAAGACCCCCTCAGTGACAGTGAGTCCCTCTGGTGAAATAGAGGAGGGCAGTTCAGTGACTCTGAGCTGCAGCAGTGATGCCAACCCAGCAGCTAAGTACACCTGGTTCAAAGAACATGAAATCTCAGTGAAAGAATCAGGACAGAACTACACCATCACTAATGTTAAATCTGAGCTTGGAGGAAACTATTACTGCCAAGCTCACAATGCAATCGGACTTCATAATTCCACCTTTTTGGTCATTAAAGGTAGTTGTTCATTTAAAAGACACTTTCACCTTCCACACAGTTTAACATTGGCCTTCTTATGTTGCAGTTTTCTATCAGTGTTTGAATTCAAATTACTCTGTTCCAGTGACATCATCATCATCATGACAGACAACAACAGTGGATTTAACAACCATTGTTGTCTTACTGGCCACCATACTCCTCCTGGTCTTCCTCTGGATGAGGTGAGATCTTTCTCTTTCTCGTTTTCCGTTCCTTCACTCCACCTGTTACTTCTTCATCTCTCTGTTCTCTTCACCAGAAGAAAGAGGGCCTCCAGAAAAGCACGTGGACAGGGAGGAAGGCCAGATACCGCGTAGGAGGTGAGACACAGGAAGCCATTTATTACTAACCCATCCTTTACTGAGACACACGGTGGAAATGCCCTGAGGCCACAACACAAGACCACACAAGAGACTTCTAGTTGTTTCCTTAGTAAGTGTCCTTCTCTGTTGCTCTAGGCCTGTGACCAGGAGAGACTGTTCATCACAGTTTCTCTATTTTCATAAAGAATCTCAAGTTAAACCCTCTGTCTGGTTTGGAAAATTCAGAACTGGAGATAACTTATGTTTACATTTTGCAGATTTAAACAAAGCCTGGTCCTAATGCTTTTACAGGAAGAGAGTTTATCTTACTTGGTGTTCCTAGTAGTTTTTATAGGAAGATAGTGTATCTTCTTACCTGCCAATTTTCAAACAAATGTGAAAACTCCAACAAGCTCTCTGGTAGTTGCCCTTGTGAAGTTCAATCAGTTGTTTGGGTAGTTCACACTGCTGTTTAACTTGTTGTATTATAAATGTACTTTTAATGTTGAATAGAGAGGATGTTCTTTATTAATGTTGATGTGTCTGTCTTTTAACGTGGTTGTTTTGACATCAAGGTCCAGTTTGGAATAAGTGTTCAACACTTTAAAGCGCTAATCTGTGGGATGTTTTATGTTTTCTAACCTGAAATTAAACCAAACCGAAGCATTGCTCCGTGATCATCAGTCTTGTTTGTATGCTTTCTCTGGGGCCGTGTTGCCATGGCACCTGTCCACTATGAAGTGGTGTGGTCATCTGAGCATAGAAACCTCAGTGGAATTCATTATCAGAGTCTCAGATTTAAGAGTCACGACTTGACAGTGATGTTTGTTAAAATGGTAAGATCTAGGGTGACATCTAGAGGACAAACTAGGATCTGCAGGGACTTCTGCCAGTGAGCAGAAAGAGAGGATGGATGAATGGAATTATTTATGTCTAATCTTGTTTTCAAGAAGCAAATGAAGATGTTGTTGAAAGACAAAAAGGTCTTACTAGATCAACAGTTGGAGGAAACCTTGCAGGAAGGACTTGAAGTGAGGCCTACAGCAGCCTGCATGGTGGGACCACTAGTCACCACTAAGGGTCTCTAAATGAACCAGAAACACAGGGACCTTCAGGACTGTCTTCAGAAAGTGTAAAGCTTTTTCTAAACGTTCTCTTCTGTGCTCAATCCCCATCAGCTACTTCCTGTTCCTGTGTATGCAAACGTCTCAGCTCTGACCAATCGCTTGGCTCCTGCAGCACAGAGAGAACCAATAGAAGAGCAGGATGACCAGCATTATGCCATCATCCACACCTTTCTCTCAGAAAAACAGGAAGTGCCTCGCTGTTCGGCTTGCTCCCGTGTCCAATCAGACCAGACGGATGCAGTCTTTTACTCCGTGGTCAACATTAAAAGACACAACGCTGTCCCTGAGTAAGCTTCTCTTGGTGTTTCTAAAGAGGAACTAGACTCTATGTTTTGGGACTTCATCAATCCAATGGGTCTGTTTTACAGGGTGGCTGGAGTTCTGTCTTCTTTTCAGGGACCAGGACCAGACAGAGGCGGGAGAAACATCAGAGTTGCACAGCAACGTTAAAAAACACTCCAGATACTGAACCAGTTGCGGCAGCAAGATTTAAATAGTGGGACTAAGTGTACTGTCTCATCTATTTAGTTTAAACAGGACATTACGCTGTGTGGTTATCCTATGGCGCTTAATTAACTGGACTGAACATTTGCCATAACTGCTCATACATGATCTGCTGACTCTTTACTTTTTTTTACTTATTTATTTGATCGTGTATGTTCCACTTCCGCTCTTATCCAGGGCCTCCTGCTCTGGTGGATGTAGCTCTGCTTCATCGCTGCCACCTGCTAGTTACCTGCATGCACTGCACCTATGAGGGGAGGTCTTAACGGTACCACCTGCTGGTTACCTGGATGTACTGCACCTGTGAGGGGAGGTCTTTAGTGACAATACCTGTCTGGGTCGGTTAGCTAACCATCCTAGCCATCTCCTGGCTGCACTAAAACATCATTGTATTTTACATAGAATTTCCTCCCGTTAATAACTTTCTACATTTTAATAAAAAGAAAAGTTCAACAACACTTAATGAGACCCAAACAGAACTGTTTTCAACTGAATAAAGTGGTTTTGGGGTTTACGTGGCTTTAAATAGGAGATGTGTTGAGTAGTTCATAAGCAGGCCTACAATGCGGTTTTCTACTTCTGTGTCATTCAACGGGGATATTTTCATTCTGTGAGTTTGCCTGAGGTAGTCGTAACACACTTTACATTAAGTAGATGTTTACGGTTGAGTTTTCAGTAGGCTTAGCCAGTATTTAGATTCCTATAATGCGGGCCTGTAAAGCCCTTTGAGACTGTAACTGTGATAAAGAACAATACAAAAACATTGATTTCCAGCGTTTACAGGGAGACTATTGATTTTAAAGGTATATAGTCTGAGACTTTCATGAGACAAATCTTACAAGGATGAGCCCAACAAGAGGTCACATTATTGTATATCCAATGTCTCCTCCTTGTCCGATTTATTTATCTTAAATGTGCAACTGAAGTTATATATGAGGAGCTAACACAAGCGACATATATGAGAACCAATTAGGTGTTAAATTAATTAACTGTATGTAGCAATGTCCGTTGCTTACACCACCTAGAGGGCTGCTACACCCCACACAGGTGTCTTTTACTGGATTACCCCGATGACCAGGACACAGGGTGTTGGAGTACAATGATAAATAGAGCAAGTGTTTCATGGTGCCATGGCCAAGATCTCTCGAATGTGAGGTGATGGTTGTTTCAACCTGTGCTCATTGATTGCTCAATGCTCAAAACAGGTATGCAGCCTCACCTAACCCATCCACACACTCTGCGCTGTAGTCAGCTTTAGTCAGCTGTAAAAACAAGAATCAACACTTACCAATCAGCTTAAGACATCACCAAACTGTAAAGTACTTTTATCTTCATGTTTAAATTAAATAAATAAAAAATCCTCCCAGTTAAGGCCATAACTGACTTTTACATACAGTTGACTAATGACCATCGTTTCTGTAAGAAAAACAATGATTTACCGAACCTAAAAAGAGCATTAAGTGAACTTCAACTGGAGCCAATACACCTCTCTGCAATGGAAAAACATGCTGGTCACCGCATTCATTCTAAGAAAGTGATGACATTTCACACGGCACAAGTTAGCAAGACAAGCTCTCCCAGCTGCACCTACCTGACTCCACCAACTTCCTGTCATACAGGAAGCAGTATGTGAAGCTGGGTAAACATGTCTCTGACACCCGGAGCATCAGCACCACCCCCCCCCCCCCCCCCCCCTCCCTAAATCTGTGTCCTCTCCCCCCTCCTTTTCTCCCTGTACACAAACAGCTGCGCCTCCAATCATCAGTCAGTCAAGCTCCTGAAGCTTGCAGACGACACCACCCTCATTGGGCTCATCTCTGGTGGGGATGAGTCTGCCTACAGGTGGGAGATTGACCATCTGGTGTCATGGTGCGGTCAAAACAACCTGGAGCTCAATGCTCTAAAGACAGTGGAGATGGTTGTGGACTTCATCTCTTCCCCATCACCCTGTGTGACTCCTCAGTCGACTCTGTGGAGTCCTTCCGCTTCCTGGGCATCATCATCACCCATGACCTCAAGTGGGAGCTGAACATCAGCTCCACCATCAATAAAGCCCAGCAGTGGATGTACTGCCTGCGACAGCTGAGGAAGGACAAACTGCCCAACCTATGATGGTGCTCTTCTACACTGCCATCATAGAGTCCATCCTCACCTCCTCCATCTGGTATTATTGGTCTCATGACTTGCACTCCCTTTATAAATACCTCATCTCTTCTATTATTATCTATTTATCATCTCTCTATTATTTATTAGTTATTATTATTGTTACTAGTCACCTTGTTCTTGCCTTTCTTGTCCCAATACGTGTTTAATGTGTATTGTTACGTACCACCGAGACCAAAACAAATTCCTTTATGTGAAAACCTACTTGGCAATAACTCTGATTCTGATTCTGATTAGGAGAAACGGTCTCACATCAAGGCATTATGGGAAAGGAAAAATAAAAAACAGTATATCATATGGGCAGATTGAGTTCATCTTTACCTCTGAGGAATCCTGTGCCAACTTGGCACTTACTAATGTGTTTGAAAGTGCAGATTTTTCATCAAGAGACTTTAACAAATGGCACATGCTTTCTTGTTGTGTCCCTGTTGGAAACCTCTGGCAACACAATTGTGTTTCCCCTTGAGCATGTATTGGGCAAAGTTGTTTTTGTTGACATGACATCCATGCCTGGCATTGTTTTAGAAGCTCATTTCCAAAACACACTGGAGAGGTTTTAGGCTTCAGTACTCAATGGTGTTGGAAATCGGCACGTACATTGAGTTACGTGAGTTCTGTGTGAAATGACCTGAAGGTTCTGTAAGTTACGCATACTTGATGTACATAAACCATATATCTGGTGCATCACATTTCCATGAATTGTTTCCCTTTAAGAGTATCAGATAAGATTAGGTGAAAGTGGCGCTGAGATTTGTATGTGATTACCTTATTTTCCGCACTATAAGGCGCACCGGATTATAAGGCGCATAGAATAGAAGATACTGCAGTCAAACGTTTGACTGGGTTTGATTGAGAGATTACGTCTTTTCATGAAACGAAAGCACCAAGAAGGACCGCCTCGAAATTCATCGATGTTCATGTCCCGTGCTGGCGCTTGTTGCCTTCATTCGAATAGTGACTGTAGAGACGCTTCTACTTGCTGCTCTCTGTTCAACAACCCACTGTTCGAGTTTGTCCTCTAACTGTGGCCATCTCGCTTTGTTCCCTCGGAAACTCTGTTTAGTCTTTTTTACTTGGCGCAGGTCATCTTCTTGCTTCCTCCACTTCCGTATCATTGATTCATTAATGTTGAATTCTCTCGCTGCTGCTCTATTCCCATATTCTACTGCGTGACCGACAGCCTTGAGCTTGAACACTGCGTCGTAAGCGTGTCTCTTGAAAGGTGCCATTTTGGGGTCTTTATTGTCGTAGCAAATTATACAACTCGTGGCTGGGCTGATTCAAAAGGCTAAGACAAATGGATATCCGTAGTTGGTTTATTTCATACGCTGCAGCATACAAAAGACGCAGTTTCAAAGGCAACTCCACACTGGGCAGAGTTCTCGAGAAAAAGCGCGCTGAGCAAAGGAAGGAGGGCCTTTTGTAGGGTAAAACAAACAATCATTTAAACGTAACACTAGATGGCGTCCTCTACCATCTATAACTGGTTCAATGCACAGCTAAAGCCAGACCCCTAGTCGTAGCTTAACATATATGGCGCCACCTAGATTTTATGGTGGGTCCTCTGTGCGGTCAGGGCAACAGGCACATAATAGATAAGAGAAACTTGCTCTGGAGTTTCTCACATAGAACAAAGCACCATACAGGAATGCAAGGACAGGCAACTGTGAGGAGGTAGATAATTAAAAGAAAACAAATAGGACACTATAATGTGCTCACAACAACTTGAGTGCCTAAACCAAACCAACTAGTTAAAGCGAGTTAGCTTTGGAATAGGGCCTGAGGTCATTTTTCCATCACATTATACACACACAAGTGGTGTGGGACTGTGAGGAAGCACAGTACCGGTGTTTACTGACTACGGTAGCCGTAATGCTGCAAGCGGTGAGGCTTTGTAGTTTACCAGTCGTACTGAAACATTTTATTATTATTAAATTGTTTTTATTGTTTTTTCACACTGAAACATTTTGACAGAGCGCCTTGATCCATATATAAGGCGCTCCGGATTATAAGGCGCACTGTCGTTTTTTGAGAAAATTAAAGGCTTTTAAGTGCGCCTTATAGTGCGGAAAATACGGTAACTGAAACAAAATGTAGGTAGTGCATCCAATTGTTGGTGTCGTATTGAGACTAATTTGAGAGCTTGCACTACTCTCATTTATTTTCATAGCTGAGACTCTAGACATGAGACACCTGTAAGAAAATTTTGAGAACTCACACTGATCACTGTGAGACTGAACCTTGGTTATTTCTCGGGAGTGACAATTGAGATGAATGGCAAAATGCACCAAATCTCTCTTTGGCCTTGACTCGAGCTCATTTTGACTAGGAGATGTTAAAGTGATATAAAGGAGATCTCATCTTGAATTTTACTTTGCCATGGGTTGTTTTGGAGGGACCATACATTTAAAGTGAGTTGTTAGGAATCATCACATGATGTCTCCAAGGAACCATCTGTAATCACTAGTGAACACATGAGTGTTATTCTCTCCAGAGTTGAGGTCTATCCAAGTTCATCATTTCACTAGTGAACACATGAGTGTTCTTCTCTCCAGAGTTGTGGTCTATCTAAGTTCATATTTTCAGTATCTTTTAGTATAGCATTCATTTCACTTCACTTCACATTTCATTTCACTATAGTGGCACACAGTGTGTGATCTTCTCTCTAGAGTTGTGCTGTCCCACATCCTGGGGATAGGATGAGGTAAGCCACATAAGTAACCAGACTTGACTAAATGTGACACTATGCAACACTGTGGTGTGTGTGAGTGAGTGTGTGTGTGTGTGTGTGTGTGTGTGTGTGTGTGTGTGTGTGTGTGTGTGTGTGTGTGTGCATGTGTTTGTTTGTGTGAGTTAGGAGCAGAAGGAGAGAAGATTAATAATAAATACAATTCAATTGCAAAAAATGAAACATGAAGATACTTTTTACAGTTCATTGAGGTCTAAAAAGGTGATTCTATGTTCTAGGCCCAGTAGTTACCAGGCTTCTGTTCATTCTGCTGCTAACCATGGTGTGAAGAGGAAGTCTTTTTTTTGTTTTTGTTAAACAGAACTAAAGTGCATGATGAACTGGAACCACAGACTAGATGACAGACCAGCTTCACCTTTTACCGTAACAGGTTGTATTTTCTTGACTTTTATTTCAATGCTTACCAAACGTAATTCATAGAGTTGTGGATTACATTAATGTGGATTAAAAACTGATGTAGTTCAACTTGCATGACCTTTTAAATTATATTTTTTACTTGCAGGTGTATTTAAATATCTCCCCACAACAACAGAGTGAGAGAGGAGAGGACTCACTATGAATTTAAGATCAGCAGCAAGAGGATTTCTAGCTTTCCTTCTGTCAGTACCAGGTTGGTTCATTTACATTGTGAACATTTACTTGAACTGTTTCAATAACATGACAACCAAGCAACTGGAACGAGGAGAGGATGAAACCACAGCATGTTGAAGATAGAATAATAGTAAATACAACATTAAAGAATCACCCTCTAGAACGCTGTGTTTGGTTGAACAGACCACTAGAATAGAGAACGGTCCCCTTTATATAGTTCAGTTATGGTTCATTAGTCATTGGAAAAGACCACTTCACTGCAAGTTGTATACAGCCTCTTGTAGTGAAAGTACTGTACAGGTTTTTAGATCACAATACTCTGTGAATTATTTGATATAATTAAAATTAGCATTTGAGATTTGTTGGCCATTTCCTGGTTGCTAGGCAAACATGAACTAAGGGTTTAATTTAGTTACTTTTTGAGTTTTTGAAAAAGATAGATGTTGAAATCTACTGTTTTCCCCCATTTATTCTATTAATGACGATTTAGACATCGCATATTAATCTTCTGCTGCAATGTTGTAATTCTGATTCAGTGATATGGTAGACACGGCATGTCACCTCCTGTCCTCTCTCCTCTCTCCTCTCTCCTCTCTCCTGCTCTCCTCTCCTTGTCTCCTCTATTTGTCTCCACTCATCTCCTCTCCTTACCTTGTCTCCTCCCCACTACTCCTACAACCCCCTTTCCTCTACTTGTCTCCAATCCTTTCCTTGTCTCCTCTCCTCACCTCCTCTCCTCTACATTCCTTGTCTCCACATCTAAGTAATTACAAAGCTTATAGTCACATAGCCACAAAAGAAGCACATAGACTACAGGGCCGAGGCCTACAGAGACTACACAGCCTAGCACCCTATATCTACTGTAATTAACTGTTAGTGTTTGTTTATTACTGCATGAACTAATGTTAATTAATGGTTAAATAATGTACCCTTATTGTAAAGTTTTCAAGGCTTAATTTCAATGAATGGCGTAAACTGTAGCAATTGCAAATTATAAAAATATATTTTAAGTAATAACCTTCTTCATTTTTAATCAGATGTACGTGCTAAATTGAAAATATAATTCCTGAATCCCCCTGGCTACGCCACTGGTGTCACACGATGTTCTGGAAGGTTCCTCTCACAGCTCAGTGGTCATCATATATCTGTAGTTTCCTTCTCCACCCACCAGCCTCCATCTCTTTATGTATCTTCTGATCTTTTCATCAGCTGAACCTCTGTGTTCATTCTCAATGAGATGTGTTTGTTTTTTCACAGCGCTTCAGAGTAATGATGACTGGACAGTTATTTACTCTTCTAGTAAAGTCTGCGCTTTAAGAGGAGCAATGGTTGACATCAGTTGCACTTATGAATACCTTGCCAACGTACAGTACCCCCCTACCACAGTCACAACACTGTGGTTTACTAAAGGAGACCGACATCAGCCTGTTGATCTGCTAAGTGATACAGACTATACAGGTCGTGTTGAATACAGCTGTGGAGAGGTCAGTTGTACCGGGTCCAGATGTTATGGAACGTGTACCCTGAGAATCAAAGACCTGAGAACGAGTGACTCTGCAGTCTACAAGTTTAGATTCACCACAAACCAACCAGGTGGGGAATATACTGGAGACCCTGGCGTGAAGATATCTGTAACAGGTAAACTATGATGAGTCTAGTATGTGTGTGTGTGCGTGTGCGTGTGTGCAGGAGTGAGAGTGTGTACGTATGTGTGTGCATGGGTTCCAGAAGGTTTGTGTTGTGCGTTATCTTCATTATTTTTTATAATTGTGTGTAACATGTTCTTACACCCAGATCTCCAGGTGAAGGTGTCCTTTCCTCAGTCTACCAATCCTACCTGGACAGAGCTGGAGTGTCACAGTATGTGTGGTCTAGCTGGTGACCCTCCCTACATCTGGTTCAGGAATGGACAGAATGTAGGACAGGGAGTGAACTACAGGCCCTACATTCAGTCTGAAGACAGCTTTTCATGTGCTGTTAGAGGATACGATCTCCACTCTCCTTTAGTGTGTAAGTCCACTCCCCAGTACACTGACATGATACCAGATGTAATGGACCTTTTAGGGTAAAGAACTACATGTAGATTTACTATGATGGACCCAAACTGCTGGTATTTTATATAATTAATCAAATGTAACTGTTAACAGACTCTCCAAAGACCCCCTCAGTGACCGTGAGTCCCTCTGGTGAAATAAAGGAGGGCAGTTCAGTGACTCTGAGCTGCAGCAGTGATGCCAACCCAGCAGCTAAGTACACCTGGTTCAAGGTTAATACAGATGGTTCCTCCAGAGTCATGAACCAGGGACAACAGCTCGTCTTTAGCTACATCCTGTCTTCAGACTCTGGACAATATCGCTGTGAAGCTAGGAATGAGCTAGGGACAAAAAAGGAGTTGATCACTATTAACGTGAAATGTGAGTAAAACACATATATTACATCTTATTAAAGACTTGTATATAATAAATGAATCATGTCAACATTATTCAAGAGTAAATTCATCATGCAGTGAACCACAACAATTATTTTTGATTTTCATTATCATCATTACAGTCATGAATATACATCTTTGCTATATCTGGTATTTAAATTATTTTACTGGTATTCATGTATTGCTATATGCTTGTAAACACTATTACTAATTAATAAGTATTAGTATTTTATTAGTTTAAACAATATTCTGTATCACACTGGAACTGCAGGTGCATGTTTTAAACAGTTGTATATCTTTAGGATGGATATTGATCATTTGTGTTCATTACAGACGCTCCAAAGACCCCCTCAGTGACAGTGAGACCCTCTGGTGAAATAGAGGAGGGCAGTTCAGTGACTCTGAGCTGCAGCAGTGATGCCAACCCAGCAGCTAACTACATCTGGTTCAAGGTTAATACAGATGGTTCCTCCAGAGTCATGAACCAGGGACAACAGCTCGTCTTTAGAAACATCCTGTCTTCAGACTCTGGACAATACTACTGTCTAGTTCAGACTGAGCTAAGGACAGCATCTAACTTGATCACTATTAACGTGAAATGTGAGTAAAACACATGTTTTACATCTTATTAAAGATGTTTAAAGATAAATGAATCTTGGCAACATAAGTCATCAGTAAATTCATCGTGCAATAATCCCAAAAACATCTCCACTTTCTGATTTTCAAAATCATTAATACTGTCATGAATATAAATGTACTTACTGTTGCGTGCTTTAAACAGTTTCATATTTGATTATCTGCATTGTATTGTTTTTTGCACAGAATTTTATTTTTTTATTCCTTTATTAATTTTTTGCACTACCACCGTAAATGGTACCAGTACCACTTGAATACTTGTATTGATGTTGCTACTTATAATTATTTATTATTACTTACTTTCTTCTTGTGATCTTGTATTGATGCTGCTTTGTGACTGTTGAGGATCCAAGCCTAAGATTTTTACTCTTGCGTACTTGTACGTTAAGATGTAATAAAAGTAACTCTGATTCTGATTCTGATCATTTGTGTTCATTGCAGACGCTCCAAAGACCCCCTCAGTGACCGTGAGTCCCTCTGGTGAAATAGAGGAGGGCAGTTCAGTGACTCTGAGCTGCAGCAGTGATGCCAACCCAGCAGCTAAGTACACCTGGTTCAAGAACAACCAACCTCTGGTCTGGAAACCAAGTCAACCTTATACCTTCACCTCAGTCCGCCCTGAAGACAGAGGAACGTACCGCTGTCACGCACAGAACAAATATGGACATCTGAGCTCTAACTTGCTATTCATGGATGTTAAGTGTGAGTTTAAAATCTGTCATACATTCAAACATCTTTTTTATATCTGGTCTTTAAAATATTTAGCTAGTATTCTTGTATTGCTGTATGCTTGTAAACAATATTACTCATTAATAAGTAGAAGTAATTTATTAGTTTAACCAATATTCTGTATCATACTTGAACTGCAGTTGCGTGCTTTAAACAGTTGTATATCTTTAGGATGGATATTGATCATATGTGTTCATTACAGACGCTCCAAAGACCCCCTCAGTGACCGTGAGTCCCTCTGGTGAAATAGAGGAGGGCAGTTCAGTGACTCTGAGCTGCAGCAGTGATGCCAACCCAGCAGCTAACTACACCTGGTTCAAGGTTAATACAGATGGTTCCTCCAGAGTCATGAACCAGGGACAACAGCTCGTCTTTAGAAACATCCTGTCTTCACACTCAGGACAATACTACTGTCTAGTTCAAACTGAGCTAAGGACAGCATCTAACTTGATCACTATTAACGTGAAATGTGAGTAAAACACATGTTTTACATCTTATTAAAGATGTTTAAAGATAAATGAATCTTGGCAACATAAGTCATCAGTAAATTCATCGTGTAATAATCCCAAAAACGTCTCCACTTTTTGATTTTCAAAATCATTAATACTGTCATGAATATAAATGTACTTGCTGTTGCGTTCTTTAAACAGTTTCATATTTGATTATCTGCATTGTATTCTGTTTTTTGCACAGCATTTTATTTTTATTTATTTATTTATTTTTTGCACTACCACCGTAAATGGTACCACTACCACTTGAATACTTGCATTGATGTTGCTACTTATAATTATTTATTATTACTTACTTTCTCATTGTGATCTTGTATTGATGCTGCTTTGTGACTGTTGAGGATCCAAGCCTAAGATTTTTACTCTTGTGTACTTGTACGTTAAGATGTAATAAAAGCGATTCTGATTCTGATCATTTGTGTTCATTACAGACACTCCAAAGACCCCCTCGGTGACCGTGAGTCCCTCTGGTGAAATAGAGGAGGGCAGTTCAGTGACTCTGAGCTGCAGCAGTGATGCTAACCCAGCAGCTAACTACACCTGGTTCAAGGTTAATACAGATGGTTCCTCCAGAGTCATGAACCAGGGACAACAGCTCGTCTTTAGCTACATCCTGTCTTCAGACTCTGGACAATATCGCTGTGAAGCTAGGAATGAGCTAGGGACTAAAAAGGCGTTGATCACTATTAACGTGAAATGTGAGTAAAACACATATATTACATCTTATTAAAGACTTGTATATAATAAATGAATCATGTCAACATTATTCAAGAGTAAATTCATCATGCAGTGAACCACAACAATTATTTTTGATTTTCATTATCATCATCACAGTCAAGAATATACATCTTTGCTATATCTGGTATTTAAATTATTTTACTGGTATTCATGTATTGCTATATGCTTGTAAACACTATTACTAATTAATAAGTATTAGTATTTTATTAGTTTAAACAATATTCTGTATCACACTGGAACTGCAGGTGCATGTTTTAAACAGTTGTATATCTTTAGGATGGATATTGATCATTTGTGTTCATTACAGACGCTCCAAAGACCCCCTCAGTGACCGTGAGTCCCTCTGGTGAAATAGAGGAGGGCAGTTCAGTGACTCTGAGCTGCAGCAGTGATGCCAACCCAGCAGCTAACTACACCTGGTTCAAGAACAACCAACCTCTGGTCTGGAAACCAAGTCAAACTTATACCTTCCCCTCAGTCCGCCCTGAAGACAGAGGAACGTACCGCTGTCACGCACAGAACAAATATGGACATCTGAGCTCTAACTCGCTATTCATGGATGTTAAGTGTGAGTTGAAAATCTTTCTAATATGTAAACATCTTTTCTATATCTGGTCTTTAAAATGTTTTGCTAGTATTCATGTATTGCTCTATGCTTGTAAACAATATCACTCATTAATAAGTAGAAGTATTTTATTAGTTTAAAAAAGATTCTGTATCATACTGTAATTGCAGTTGTGTGATTTAAACAGTTTTATATCTTTAGGATGGATATTGATCATTTGTGTTCACAGACGTTCCAAAGACCCCCTCAGTGACCGTGAGTCCCTCTGGTGAAATAGAGGAGGGCAGTTCAGTGACTCTGAGCTGCAGCAGTGATGCCAACCCAGCAGCTAACTACACCTGGTTCAAGGAACATGACGACTCAGTGAAAGAATCAGGACAGAACTACACCATCACTTATATCACATCTGAGCTTGGAGGAAACTATTACTGCCAAGCTCACAATGCAATCGGACTTCATAATTCCACCTCTTTGGTCATTAAAGGTAGTTGTTCATTTAAAAGACACTTTCAACTTCCAAACAGTTGATCATTGGCCTTCTTATGTTGCAGTTTGCTATCAGTGTTTGAAATCAAATTACTGTGTTCCAGTGACATCCTCATCATCATCATCACAGACAACAACAGTGGCTGTAACAGCCATTGTTGTCTCACTGGCCACCATACTCCTCCTGGTCTTCCTCTGGATGAGGTGAGATCTTTCTCTTTCTCGTTTTCCGTTCCTTCACTCCACCTGTTGCTTCTTCATCTCTCTGTTCTCTTCACCAGAAGAAAGAGGGCCTCCAGAAAAGCACATGGACAGGGAGGAAGGCCAGATACCATGGAGGAGGTGAGACACAGGAAGCCATTTATTACTAACCCATCCTTTACTGAGACAAAAGGTGGAAATGCCCTGAGGCCACAACACAAGACCACACAAGAGACTTCTAGTTGTTTCCTTAGTAAGTGTCCTTCTCTGTTGCTCTAGGCCTGTGACTAGGAGAGACTGTTCATCACAGTTTTTCTATTTTCATAAAGAATCTGAAGTCAAACCCTCTGCCTGGTTTGGAAAATTCAGAACTGGAGATAACTTATGTTTACATTTTGCAGCTTTAAACAAAGCCTGGTCCTAATGTTTTTACAGGAAGAGAGTTTATCTTACTTGGTGTTCCTAGTAGTTTTTATAGGAAGATAGTGTATCTTACCTGCCAATTTTCAAACAAATGTTAAAACTCCAACAAGCTCTCTGGTAGTTGCCCTTGTGAAGTTCAATCAGTTGTTTGGGTAGTTCACACTGCTGTTTAACTTGTTGTATTATAAATGTACTTTTAATGTTGAATAGAGAGGATGTTCTTTACTAATGTTGATGTGTCTGTCTTTCAACGTGGTTGTTTTGACATCAAGGTCCACTTTGGAATAAGTGTTCAACACTTTAAAGCGCTAATCTGTGGGATGTTTTATGTTTTCTAACCTGAAATTAAACCAAACCGAAGCACTGCTCCGTGATCATCAGTCTTGTTTGTATGCTTTCTCTGGGACCGTGTTGCCATGGCACCTGTCCACTATGATGTGGTGTGGTCATCTGAGCATGGAAACTTCAGTGGAATTCATTATCAGAGTCTCAGATTTAAGAGTCACGACTTGACAGTGATGTTTGTTAAAAGGGTAAGATCTAGGGTGACATCTAGAGGACAAACTAGGATCTGCAGGGACTTCTGCCAGTGAGCAGAAAGAGAAGATGGATGAATGGAATTATTTATGTCTAATCTTGTTTTCAAGAAGCAAATGAAGATGTTGTTGAAAGACAAAAAGGTCTTACTATATCAACAGTTGGAGGAAACCTTGCAGGAAGGACTTGAAGTGAGGCCTACAGCAGCCTGCATGGTGGGACCACTAGTCACCACTAAGGGTCTCTAAATGAACCAGAAACACATGGACCTTCAGGACTGTCTTCAGAAAGTGTCAAGCTTTTTCTAAATGTACTCTTCTGTGCTCACTCCCCATCAGCTACTTCCTGTTCCTGTGTATGAAAACGTTTCAGCTCTGACCAATCGCTTGGCTCCTGCAGCACAGAGAGAACCAATAGAAGAGCAGGATGACCATGACTATGTCAGCTTCCACACCTCTCTCTCAGAGAACCAGTAAGCACCGTCAAATAAACACCTCAGAGTGTGAACCACTAGCAGCAGCAGGATTTAAAGGACTGAGTATAGTGTCTCATTCATTCAGTTTGAACAGGACAATACGCTGGCTGATTGTTTGCTGCATATCCTACAGCGCTTCATTGCCTGTGTATGAAAACGTCTCAGCTCTGACCAATCGCTTGGCTCCTGCAGCACAGAGAGAACCAATAGAAGAGCAGGATGACCATCACTATGCCAACATCCATACCTCTCTCTCAGAGAACCAGTAAGTGTCTCGCTGTTTGGCTGGATCCCGTGTCCAATCAGACCAGACAGATGAGGTTCTTTACTCTGTGGTCAAAATAGACTCTATACTTTGGGACTTAATCAACCCAATGGATCTGCCTTACAGGGAGACTGAACTTCATATCTCCTCTGTCTTCTTTCAGGGACCAGGACCAGACAGAGATGGGAGAAACCTCAGAGATGTAAGCACCGTCAAAGAAACACCTCAGAGTGTGAACCACTAGCGGCAGCAGGATTTAAAGGACTGAGTATAGTGTCTCATTCATTCAGTTTAACCAGGACAATACGCTGGCTGATTGTTTGCTGCATATCCTACAGCGCTTCACTTCCTGTGCTGCACAATGCTGTTTTCTACTTCTGTATCCTTAATATGTTATCTTTGCATTTTATTAATTCTATATTTTGCGTGTGGTGATCCTGTGATGGTCATTTCCATTATTGCGATATATTGATCAATTGATGACGTGAATATGAAAGCATCCAATCACATTGGACCTTTTATAGGTTATCTTACCTGAAGCTTACATTATCAACAAAAAGACTGACTTCCATGCCTCATTCTGATATCTGTTGATTTGAATTGTTTTTAAATAAATGACTACTTTTACTGTGTTGTCTCCATCTACGGTCACGTTAGCCTGAGGTGGGCCTAGTCGTAACACACACTTCTACATTAAGTAGATGTTTAGAAATGAGTTTTCAGTAGGCTTAGCCAGTGTTTAGATTCCTATAATGTGGGCCCGTGAAGCCCTTTGAGACTGTAACTGTGATTAAGAGCAATATAAATCGTTGTTTTGGAGGGACTACACATTAAAATTTATATCAAATGATGTCTCCAAGGAATAATTTCTAATCATTAGTGAACACATGAGTGTTATTCTCTCCAGAGTTGAGGTCTATCCAAGTTCATCATTTCACTAGTGAACACTTGAGTATTCTTCTCTCCAGAGTTAAGGTGTATCTAAGTTCATCATTTCACTAGTGAACACATGAGTGTTCTTCTCTCTAGAGTTGTGGTCTATGTAAGTTCATATTTTCAGTATCTTTTCAGTATAGCACAGTAAAGAAACCCTTATTAATGTGTCTCCTCCAAGAGTAATTGCATTGATGTGGTAAAGTATGGACAGACCTAGTCCTGGTATGTGGGTGTTGAATGTCATCCAGCCTGGCACTAGAGAAGCTAACCTATGTGGTGAGAGGAAAGCCAAGTAATTTCGAAAGTTCTCATCCTACTTATTTTCTGTTAGTTTACTGTTAGTTTTCTTTTCTTTTTTTATTCTCTGTTTTGTTTTATCGTGAAGAATGGGGTGGGAAGGATGGAGGGAGGGAGGGTTTTTGGAGCGCTTTATTGTATAAATGTCTAATGATGGAAATTGTCTATGTGGAAACTATTGTTTTATAAAAAAGATAATTTCACTTCAGTGGCACACAGTGTGATCTTCTCTCTAGAGTTGTGCTGTCCCACATCCTGGGGATAAGATGAGGTAAGCCACATAAGTAACCAGACTTGACTAAAGGTGAAACTTTGCAACGCTATGGTGTGTGTGTGTGTGTGTGTGTGTGTGTGTGTGTGTGTGTGTGTGTGTGTGTGTGTGTGTGTGTGTGTGTGTGTGTGTGTGTGTGTGTGTGTGTGTGTGTGTGTGTGTGTGTGTGTGTGTGTGTGTGTGTGTGTTGTTAGATCCGTCACTATGTGAAGCTTGTTATCCTGTAACGGTTGTGGACAAGCTGGTGAGGAGTTTCGCCCAGCCCCTAACTACTGTATACCAGACACCTACCCCGCTTACTCCGGCGCCCCACCCCTGGGCATAACCCTGGCCAGGACCGTGGCTGCCGATCGCGTCTGTGTAGTAGCTCTCCTCTGGGACCCGTGCACTTGGAAGTTTGCTGGGATTGTTTAAGAGTTTGGAAAAATAACTCTAGGGATATGTTTCTTGAATGAGGACTAAGTAACCTCTTAGAATCACGATGCTTGTTCCGTCTCTACCGTTGTCCGAAAGAAGAGGGCGTTGTCCAATGAAAAATGGTTAAAATGATTTTATTAGTTGATAAGCTTGCAGATTACAGGGGGGAACCTTGCATAAAGCTAAAAATACCCTCAATAAAAAGTAAAAGGGAAAAAATAGAATAATAAAAAGGATACTTTCTATAAGTAATTTAAAGAAAAGTTTAAAACAACGATCACACATATGGCTTACTTGTGGGGTGGAGCCATATCAATTGCCGAGGAGAAAGGGAAAAAATCCCTTTGTGGAACATGGCCGAAAAAGTTATATTATTTTTTTCTGTAAATTTTTTTTTTCTAATTCTTCGGTGGGCCCGCAGCTGTAAGCCTTCATAGCTTCTTAGGGCTAAGGGAGGAATCCTCTCTTCGGAGGGTGGGCGGTCAAGGCTAGCTTCTGGTAAAAATGCGCGGCTGATAGAAGTTTTGAGAAGAAACTCTCTTCTCCTATTTTCTGAAATCTTTCTAAGTCTTTTTAGTATTTCTTCTTCTCCGGACTTTAGGTGGCCGTCCGGCATGGCCGTCCGGCACGGAGCCGCCGTGGCTAGGAGTCCTCTCTATTCCTACCCCGGTCAGGCTGTTTTATAGAGCGTATGACTCTGGCCATTTTACGCCCTTCTATTGGAGCAGATATGGTTTTGCCCTTTTCATGCCCTTTTATGGATTTATTCGTTGTGCTGTCATAACTTAGTTATGCTGACCTCACCTATGCTATCCTCCATTTTGTCCTTACACGAACCGCAGCTGGTGTTTTTCTGCTGATGTCAGCTAATCTACTCGTTATTTTGGTGATCTTATCAGTACTCATCAAACCCTCACAGGCAAGGCCAACTTTCCCAAGTAAACCAGTTAAGTTATGTTCCAAACAATAACAACACCCCACGTATGCCATAATACATAAAACAGTAATTATCCTCAGAGACCTGTAAGTCACACCAGACCTGAATGGTGACCCCATGTACCCTTAGTCAACAGTGTTATACTATCTCTAGACATAGAAGAGTTTGCACATGCCAACCGGGCTTACTAACATTGGATGCAGTACATGTACTTCTCGTATCATAAAGTGTTTCTTCATTTTATAAGATACTCCCGAGTGCTTCAGCATTGTAGCTAGTGCATTACTTATAGTATGTATGGTTACGCAGTATGACATACAGATGTGTATACAGTAAAACATACAGTGTTCATTGGTTATTGGTTATAGCTTCCCATAGGGTTGCACAGTGTTATAGTAAAACATACATTGATGCATGACCAGTGTATTACTTTTAAGCGCGCCTATAGTTATGATAAAACAATGCTTAGGTTTATATAGAATGTGATTAATAAAGAGTAACATCCCTTACGCCCCATACCTTCTAATATATCTGGACACCGATGAATCAACATTACTTGACAGTGTGTGTGTGTGTGTGTGTGTGTGTGCGCGCGCGCGCGAGTGTTTGTGTGTGCGAGTTATGAGCAGTAGGAGAGAAGATGAATACAAAATACAATAAAATTGCAAGAATGAAACATGCAGGAACTTTGTATCGTTCATTGTGGTCTAAAAAGGTGATTCTATGTTCTAGGCCCAGTAGTTACCAGGCTTCTGTTCATTCTGCTGCTAACCATGGTGTGAAGAGGAAGTCTTTTTTTTTTTGGTTTCTGTTAAAAAAACAAAAGTGCATGATGAACTTGAACCACAGACTAGATGACAGACCAGCTTCACCTTCTACCGTAACAGGTTGTATTTTCTTAACTTTTATTTCAATGCTTACCAAAAATAATTCATAGAGTTGTGGATTACATTGTTGTGGATTGAAAACTGATATATTTGAACTTGCATGACCTTTTAAATTATATTTTTTACTTGCAGGTGTATTTAAATATCTCCCCAGAACAACAGAGTGAGAGAGGAGAGGACTCACTATGAATTTAAGATCAGCAGCAAGAGGATTTCTAGCTTTCCTTCTGTCAGTACCAGGTTGGTTCATTTACATTGTGAACATTTAGTTGAACTGTTTCAATACCATGACAACCAAGCAACTGGAACGAGGAGAGGGTGAAACCACAGTATGATGAAGATAGAATAATAGTAAATACAACATTAAAGAATTACCCTCTAGAACGCTGTGTTTGGTTGAACAGACCACTAGAAAAGAGAAAGGTCCCCTTTATATAGTTCAGTTATGGTTCATTAGTCATTGGAAAAGACCACTTCACTGCAAGATGTATACAGCCTCTTGTAGTGAAAGTACTGTACGGGTTTTTAGATCACAATACTCTGAATTATTTTACAGAATAAATATTTGCATTTGAGTTTTTTTGGCCATTTCCTGGTTGCTAGGAAAACCTGAACTATATACAAGATCAAAGGGTTAATTTGGTTACTTTTTGAAAAAGATAGATGTTGAAATCTACTGTTTTCCCCCATTTATTCTATTGATAATGATTTAGACATGACATATCAATCTTCTGCTGCAATTTTTGTAATTCTGATTCAGTGATATGGTAGACACTGCATGCCTTCTCCTGTCCTCTCTTCTCTCTTCTCTTCTCTCCTCTCCTCTCCTTGTTTCCTCTCCTTGTCTTCTCTCCTCTCCTCTCCTTGTCTGCTCTCCTCTGTTTGTCTCCTCTCCTCTCTTCCTTGTCTTCACTTTTCTCCTCTCCTTACCTTGTCTCCTCACCACTACTCCTAAATCCCCCTTACCTATCCTTGTCTCCAATTGTCGTAGGGTAATGTGCCTCTTGGTCCAACTGAGGTAAAGCCACACGTTGAAGTTAAAGGGAAATATTTATTACACAAACTATAGGACAACAAACAAGAATGCAGACAGGAACTAACATAACACATAAATGTCAATCATGACCTACAACAATTACGGCTATCGCAACCGTCTCTAACCGTCTCCCCCATACAATGAAGCCATCCAGGCTTAAATAGCAGTAGCCTTTGGTTAGCTCCACCCCTAAGCTAAACCAAGTCATTTATAAATCAATTAACCCTTCTGTCTATTTTACCCAGCCATAACACAAAACAAAAGTATATTATTATGCCATAACATATTACACACACAGCACAACGTTATCCATATATTTTACACCCCCATATAATAGGTATTGTAAAAATACCTAAAAATACCCCTCACCATTTACCGCGATGGCCTGACCCAGCGCGATCCCGTGACATAAATTGCGGAAGTAAATGGAAACTTGCCCTTAATGCAGGAGAACTGTGGTGAGTATGATGGATGTGATTTTACAAACGGATTGGCCAGGAAATACAGAAATAACATATAACGTGCAAATGTCCATAAGCTGTTAAAAATAGTCTGTCGGCTTCCATGCCGTGCCGCTTCGTAGCGCTGTACCATTGGTACTACATGTGACGATCACTTCGTCACATTACCCCCCTCCTTCAAATGTTTTCGTCCTCGAAAACACGAGACAGGTAATCGGCAGTCACATTCTGCGCCCCCGGTCTGTACTTCACCACGAAGTTGTATGGCTGAAGGGCCAAATACCACCGTGTAATGCGGTCGTTGGAGTCTTTCATTTTGTGGAGCCACTGCAAGGCCCTGTGATCGGTCTCCACGGTGAAGCTCTTCCCCATCAGGTAGTAGCGCAGAGAGTCTAGCGCCCACTTGAGGGCAAGGCACTCCTTCTCCACAGTAGAGTACCTGCACTCTCTGGGAAACAACTTCCTGCTTAGAAACATAATCGGTTTCCGGCCACTCTCCTCCCCCTGTAACAGAACAGCCCCAAGCCCCACACCAGAGGCATCTGTCTGCACCGTAAAAGGGAGATCAAAGTCTGGCTGTTGCAATACTGGATCACTGCAAAGACAATTCCTCAAGTCCTCAAAGGCAAGCTGACACTGAGCAGTCCACTTGACCTTGTTTGTCTTTCTTAGTCAACTCGGTTAAGACGGCTGGCCTACTAGAGCAGTTAGGTATAAACCGTCTGTACCACCCAACCATCCCCAGGAAAGACCTCACCTGGGATTTAGTTTTTGGTACTGGGGTATCAGTGAGGGCACTCACCTTCCCCACCTGTGGCCTTACTGACCCACCTCCGATGACAAATCCCAGGTACTCCACCTGTGACTGGGCAAAGGAGCACTTGGAGGGATTCATGGTCAGGCCAGCATCCTTGATTCGCTGGAGAATGTCTTGGACATGGACCAGATGATCCTCCCAAGTCTTGCTGAAGACTATGATGTCGTCCAGGTACGCCCCTGCGTAATCCCAAGCACCTTCCAACACCCCATCCATGAGGCGCTGAAACGTTGCGGGCGCCCCCTTCAGACCAAATGGCATCACCGTATATTGGTAAAAACCAAACGGTGTTCTGAATGCTGTCAGGGGTTTTGTCTCCTCTGACAGAGGAACTTGCCAGTACCCCTTACACAGGTCCAAGGTGGTCAGATATCTGGCACAGCCCAACCTGTCCAGAAGATCGTCCACTCTGGGCATAGGGTAAGGGTCGAAAGTTGAAATGGTGTTCAACTTTCTAAAGTCATTGCAAAAACGCAGAGTACCGTCCTTTTTGGGCACAATAACAATGGGACATGACCACTCACTGTGAGATGGTTCGATGATCCCCATCTCTTTCATTGTTTCTAGCTCCTTCTTGAGCTTTGGAACCATCTGTGCTGGAATCCTGTAGCTCGGGACCCTGATCGGTCCTGGTTCCTTCAGGGTTACGTGGTGTTGAGCCAGCTGTGTGAGGCCAGGAGTCTCAGCAAACAGCCCCACCGGACAACAGCTAGCCAGCGCCTCCTGCTGGGAAACCGAGAGGTGGTGCATGTCTACCTGGACTCCAGAACCATCAGTTGTAGGGAAAAACTGCTCATCTCCCTCGTCTTCCTCCACGACCCTCCTGGCAAACAGCACGACCGCAGGCTCCTCACGGGGAACCCACTCCTTCAGCAGGTTGATGTGGAACGTCTGCGTCTGCTTCCTCCTCTCTGGCATGATGACCTCGTACGTCACCGGCCCAGTCCTTTGGCGAACCACATATGGTCCCTGCCACTTGGCCAATAGACTGCTCTCACATGTCGGCAACAACAGGAGAACCTGCTGACCCGGCTTGAAAGAACGGTCTCTCGAAGACTTGTCATACCACCTTTTCTGGGTGGCTTGTGCAGCTTTGAGATTTTGCTGCACTTCCTCTGTCAATGTCCCCATCCTGTCCCTCATTTTTAAAATGTAGGACAAAATGTTCACCTGCTTTTCTGGCTGGTCTCCTTCCCAGGTCTCCTTCAGCACATCCAGTGGACCTCTCACCTTCCTCCCGTAGAGCAACTCGAAAGGTGAGAAGCCAGTGGATGACTGAGGAACCTCACGGTAAGCAAACAGCAGGTATGGTAGCCACTCGTCCCAGTCTGCACCTGTGTCCAACACAAACTTTCGCAGCATAGACTTCAGGGTCTGGTTGAGGCGCTCCACAAGCCCGTCTGTCTGAGGGTGGTAAGGCGTGGTCTTAATAGCCTTGATCCCTAAATACTGGTAGACCTGCCTGAGAAACTTTGAAGTAAAGTTTGTGCCCTGGTCTGTCAGTACCTCCCTCGGGATCCCTACCCTGGTTAACAGCTGGAGAAGCGCATTAGCTACCTGCCTGGCCTTCACATTCCTAAGCGGAAATGCCTCGGGGTACCTGGTAGCATAGTCAGAGATAACCAAGATGTAGCGGTTTCCTCTACGACTACGCTCTAGAGGCCCCACAATGTCCATGGCTATTCTGCTAAATGGTACATCTATAATGGGTAAAGGTATTAATGGTGCCCTGTTACCCTTCTTACCCGGTGCTGTCAGCTGACACTGGGGACAAGACTTGCAGTACTGTATCAGCTGAACATACATGTTTGGCCAATAAAACCTCCCTGCAACCCTTTCCCATGATTTGTTCTGGCCTAGGTGACCTGCCCATGGACTAGAGTGCCCTAACTCTACCACCTTTTCCCTGAGATCCCTTGGCACAACCAGCTGCTCCCCCTCTTCCCCATGGCGGTACAGTATGCCTTGCCTAAGCCTAAACTTGGGCCCTTCCGCATTACCACCACCATCCTCTAACAAGTCCTTGTAGAAGGAAGTAAGGGTGACATCGGCTCTCTGCAATTCCCTGATGTCTGCTGGGATTGTGACCTGCTCGCTATTCTCCAGTGAAGGTATGGGAACTGTCTCATGCACTGGGGTCCCTTGAAACCTGTCCCTCCTTCTCTGGCTCCTTGTCTTTACTTTTTCAGTGGGGTGAGAAAATGGCAACTCATCCCACGTACTTGTCACATCACCCTCTGCCACCATCTAGTGGCGCCGGCTGCCACTTCACCATGTGCCTCTGTTTACTTTCCCTCGTCAATCACCCACGTGCACTCCGGTCTTCACTCCTGTCTTCCATCAGCTAATCAGCGCACCCTACTTAACCCTCGCTCCCCAAGCAGCCGGCGCCAGATCTTTGTGTTCAAACCCAGAGTTAGTACCACGTTCCCGCACTAAGTTTAGAATTACCTTATCTTTTCCCGTACCTTGCTTACCCTTAACTTGCCTTTGTCCTTTACCCAGTTTTCCCGATTACCTGCCCGTCTCCTGTTACCTACCTCCGGACTGCCTTCCCGTTGTCGACTCCACGCCTGCAAAGACTCCCCGCCTGCTCCCGTCTGTCTGTATGCCTGACCTCTTGTCTGCCAACTGCCTGTCCGACTACGCCTTGCTCTGCCTTGCCCTTGCCTGTACCTTTGGACAATAAACCCCTTGAACCATTCTCCATCTCGTCTGCTGTGTTCCGCATTTGGGTTTACCAGTCGCTCCTCGTAACAGTACGATCTGGCCAATATGGACCCAGCGGAACTGGACGCTGTCCGCACAGCCTCTTCCCAGCAAGGAGTTTTGTTGGGACAGCACCGTGAGACTTTAAAGGAAATCATCGGCGCAATTCGTAGTCTAGAGGTTGGCCTTGCCACTGTCCAGACTCAGCTCAGTGCTCTATCTACACCACCTGTGACTACACCCCCGCCTGTTGTTCCAGGGACTGCGTCGGTCCGAGAGCCCAAGATCCCGACGCCGGACAAGTATGAGGGGGATTTGGGAGGATGTAGAGCTTTTCTCATGCAGTGTGAGTTGGTCTTCGACTTACAACCCCTCTCATATGTTTCTGATAAGGCGAAGGTTGCCTTCGTTTTGGAATTACTGCGGGGAAAGCCTTTGGAGTGGGCGTCCGCCCTGTGGGAACGAGGGGACCCGTGTCTATCTTCTTACCGTGAGTTCTCAGCCATGATGAGAAAATTGTTTGATCATCCCGTCCGAGGAAAAGACGCGTCGAAGCGGTTGTGTTCGCTGCGTCAGGGGTCACGCAGCGTAGCAGAATTTGTGATCGAGTTTAGAACGTTGGCAGGAGAGAGTGGGTGGAACGAAGAGTCTCTTCAGGCCATTTTTCATCAGGGATTGTCTGAACAACTAAAGGATGAATTAATCTCGTATCCTGAACCTAGGGACTTAGACGAGTTAGTGGCTTTATCCATCCGGGTCGATAACAGGTGCCGAGAGAGAAGGAGGGATAAACGTGAGAGGTTTACCAACCATTCTCCGGGTCGTCAGTCTTCCAGGTATGGAGTGGAGTTGGGGGGCCGAATTACGTCCCAGGAGTCTAAGGGGGAACAGCAGTTGTACGACTCCGAACCCATGCAAGTAGGCCGAGCTCATCTGTCCCCGTCCGAGCGCCAACACCGACGAGCTACGAGAGTATGTCTCTACTGCGGTCTTCCTGGCCATTTCATTAGTACCTGTCCCACACGCCCGGGAAAAGAGCCGTCTCGTCAGTAATTCGAGGGGTCCTGGCGAGTCGTACTCTTATTCCCTCTGTTTTCCGACCTCAGTTAGATGCCGTTCTCTCGTGGCGAGGCCAGGCGATTCCACTTTCTGTTCTTTTAGATTCAGGGGCCGACGAGTCATTTATTGATAGCGAGTTGGTTAAACAACTCAAAATAGATTCGACCCCGCTTAGCTCCCCTATTGAGACTCAGGCTCTCAATGGGAAGTCCCTCGGCCGTATTAAGCATCAAACCGTACCGATTTCTTTGTTAATCTCGGGCAATCACCGCGAGACACTTTCACTTCATATTATGGACTGTCCCGCTTCCCCAATAGTGTTGGGTTTCCCTTGGTTGCGAGAGCACAATCCTAACATCGATTGGCAATCGGCTCGTATTACGTCCTGGAGCCCTCACTGTCTCTCCCACTGCCTTCGCTCCGCCTCGTCACCCCACGTAGTTGAATCCACGAAACCGCCACTTCCTGACCTGTCCGCGGTTCCAGATTGTTACCATGATCTCGCGGAGATTTTTAGTAAGACACACACTCTCACTTTGCCTCCCCACCGCCCATACGACTGCTCCATAGACCTTCTTCCGGGCGCACCCCTGCCTAGCAGTCGGTTATTTAATCTCTCCCGCCCGGAACGGGAGGCTATGGAGCGGTACATTCAGGAGTCCCTGGCCGCGGGAATTATCCGCCCTTCCTCTTCTCCGGTCGGAGCGGGATTTTTTTTTGTTTCTAAGAAGGATCATTCCCTCCGTCCGTGTATTGATTATAGAGGCCTGAATGGTATCACCATTAAGAATAAATACCCTCTGCCCCTGATCAGCTCTGCTTTTGTTCCCCTCCACGGAGCCCAGATTTTTTCTAAACTCGATCTGCGTAACGCGTACCATTTGGTCCGCATCCGGGAGGGGGACGAGTGGAAGACGGCGTTCAACACTCCCCTTGGCCACTTTGAATATCTAGTGATGCCTTTCGGTCTCACTAACGCCCCAGCCGTCTTCCAAGCCCTCGTGAACGACGTTCTTCGCGACATGCTGAACCGCTCGGTTTTCGTTTACTTAGATGACATACTCATCTTCTCCGAGTCGTTGGAGGAACATAAGATCCACGTCCGGCAGGTTCTCCAGCGGCTCCTAGAAAATCGGCTCTTCGTCAAAGCTGAGAAGTGCGAGTTTCATGTCACCTCCACTTCTTTCCTGGGATACATCATCGGCCAGGGACAGGTCAGGATGGACCCTGCAAAGGTCTCGGCGGTTGCTGAATGGCCCACTCCCTCTACCCGGAAGAAGCTCCAGCAATTCCTGGGTTTTGCAAACTTTTATCGGAGGTTCATCCGCGGGTACAGTCAGATCGCGGCACCCCTCACTGCTCTGACCTCCATTAAGAGCCCTTTTCTATGGACCTCGGAGGCCGAAGCAGCGTTCCTCAACCTCAAGGAACGCTTCGTCTCCTCCCCGATTCTCGTCCAACCCAACCCTGCAAACCAGTTCGTGGTGGAGGTGGACGCTTCGGACACCGGTGTGGGCGCAGTGCTTTCCCAGCGTTCCTCCTCCGACCAGAAAATGCACCCGTGTGCTTTCTTCTCCCGCCGCCTGACTCCTCCCGAGAGGAATTACGACGTGGGCAACCGTGAGCTCTTGGCCGTCAAGTTGGCATTAGAGGAATGGCGACACTGACTGGAGGGAGCCGAGCAGCCGTTCGTTGTTTGGACGGACCACCGGAACCTTGAGTACATTCAATCTGCAAAAAGGCTGAACTCTCGGCAGGCCAGGTGGGCCCTGTTCTTCGGTAGATTCAACTTTACCCTCACTTACCGGCCCGGTTCCAGAAATGTTAAGCCCGACGCCTTGTCTCGCCTCTATTCCCCGGAGGATCCCAACCCGGATCCTGAACCTATTCTGCCCCCGGTTTGCTTGGTAGCGACACTTACCTGGGAGGTCGAGTCCGCCGTCCTCCAGGCCCAGGAACACCAGCCCGACCCGGGGACCGGTCCCACCGGTCGCCTTTTTGTCCCGGACATGGAGCGGTCAAGGGTCCTTTCGTGGGCACACTCCACCAGGCTCACCTGCCATCCTGGCGTGACCCGAACTCTGGAGTTCATCCGCCGGCGATTCTGGTGGCCAACGATGGACACGGACGTTCGTGGTTACGTCGCGGCCTGCCCAACGTGTTCGCGCAGTAAGACCTCAACTCGGCCCCGCTCCGGTCTTCTCCGACCCTTGCCCATTCCTAGCCGTCCCTGGTCCCACATCGCCTTGGACTTCGTCACTGGTCTTCCCCCTTCTGACGGCAACACCACCATCCTTACCGTCATCGACCGGTTCTCCAAGGCTGCCCATTTCCTCGCGCTCCCCAAACTCCCCTCTGCTAAGGAGACTGCGGAACTCCTCGTCGCCCACGTCTTCCGGCTGCACGGCATTCCAATGGACGTGGTCTCAGACCGAGGTCCCCAGTTTACATCCCAGGTTTGGCGAGCCTTCTGCACTGCTCTGGGGGCCTCGGTCAGCCTGTCCTCGGGATACCACCCCCAGACCAACGGCCAAGCTGAACGGGCAAATCAGGAGATGGAGGCGGCTTTACGTTGCATCACTGAAGCGAACCCATCCACATGGAGTTCCCAATTACCGTGGGTTGAATATGCCCATAACTCCCTAGAGAACTCCTCCACCGGTTTATCCCCGTTTCAGTGTTCCTTGGGGTATCAGCCACCTCTATTTCCTTCCCTGGAGGCGGAGATCGCTGTACCATCAGTGCAGGCTCACATGCAACGCTGCCAGAGGACCTGGAAGCGCACTCGGACGGCGCTTCTCCGGGCCTCCTCCCGTTCCCAGAAACAGGCCAACAAACGCCGTGCACCTGCCCCTCATTATACCCCAGGCCAAAGGGTTTGGCTCCGGTCCAAGGATCTTCCTCTCAAGGGAGAGACACAGAAGCTTTCGCCCCGTTTCATCGGTCCATTCGAGATTGAGGCAATCGTCAACCCCTGTGCCGTCCGCCTCAGACTCCCTGCCTCCCTTCGTATTCACCCCACGTTCCATGTTTCTCAGGTCAAGCCTGTTTCTTCCAGTCCCCTGTCTATTCCATCCCCGGCCCCGCCCCCTCCCCGGATCATCGATAACCACCCGGCCTGGACGGTGCGTCGTCTACTAGATGTTCGTCGTCGCGGCCGAGGACATCAGTATCTGGTGGACTGGGAGGGGTACGGGCCGGAGGAACGTGCATGGGTTCCGCGGAGCTACATCCTGGATGCGTCCCTCATCAGGGACTTCCACCGCCATCACCCATCCCTTCCCGGGCGTTCGCCTGGAGGCGATCGTCGAGGGGGGGGTACTGTCACATCACCCTCTGCCACCATCTAGTGGCGCCGGCTGCCACTTCACCATGTGCCTCTGTTTACTTTCCCTCGTCAATCACCCACGTGCACTCCGGTCTTCACTCCTGTCTTCCATCAGCTAATCAGCGCACCCTACTTAACCCTCGCTCCCCAAGCAGCCGGCGCCAGATCTTTGTGTTCAAACCCAGAGTTAGTACCACGTTCCCGCACTAAGTTTAGAATTACCTTATCTTTTCCCGTACCTTGCTTACCCTTAACTTGCCTTTGTCCTTTTTCCCGATTACCTGCCCGTCTCCTGTTACCTACCTCCGGACTGCCTTCCCGTTGTCGACTCCACGCCTGCAAAGACTCCCCGCCTGCTCCCGTCTGTCTGTATGCCTGACCTCTTGTCTGCCAACTGCCTGTCCGACTACGCCTTGCTCTGCCTTGCCCTTGCCTGTACCTTTGGACAATAAACCCCTTGAACCATTCTCCATCTCGTCTGCTGTGTTCCGCATTTGGGTTTACCAGTCGCTCCTCGTAACAGTACTGTCCCTTGGTGCCTGTGCCTGTGCCCGAGTAACCACCATGTGACATGCTTTCTCTATATTTAAAAGTTGCACTAGCCCTGGCATGTCTATCCCCAATACCACGGGGTATGGCAAGTCCTCCAGCACCCCAACAGTAACCAGGTACTCTTGTCCCTCAACCTCCAGGTAAATGTCTGCTGTTGGATATGTTTTATTGTGACCATGGACGCAACGTGTGATGACTGTGTGTTCGTGCCTTATCTCTGATTTGGGAATTAGGTGTGCTTTGACTAATGTCTGATTGCTCCCTGTGTCAATCATAGCCTGCACCCTTTTCCCCCTGATTCCCACCCAAACCAACGACTCCCACTGGTGCTCTGGACCCTGCCTATCTATACCACACACATATGTGCTTTTAGGCTTTATCAGGGGACACTTAGGCTTAATGTGCCCAGGCTGGCCACAGTGATAACACACTAGGGGTTCTTTTGCTGGTCTAGGGCTATCACTGGGTGTTAATGGATTGCTTGGATTGATTATGGGACCAACATCTCTGGGATGAACACCTGATCTAACTGGGTTCCTGGGATAATTCACATACTGCCTGCCTTGACCACTCGCCCGACCACCCTCAGACCTACCCCATGGAGAAGAGCTTGGTGGTTGATCCCCTCCCATCTGGTAGGATCTGAAGTGTCGACGCGCTGTGATGAAGGAGTCAGCAAGGAGTACTGCCTCTTGAGCTGTGCTGGGGTTATGTTCCCGGATCCACAGCTGAACGTCCGTGTTGACCATCCGGAGGAACTGCTCCAAGACGATCTTCTCCCCGATCTGCTCCTTTGTGTGAGTCTTTGGAGAAACCCACTTCTCATAGAGCTCATTTAGCCTTGTGAAAAGCTCTCTGGGGGTCTCTTCTGGTAAGACCTCCATTGCTCGGAACTTCAGTCTATAGGTCTCACTGTGAATTTCATACTTAGCCAAAATGGCTGCTTTGACCTTCTGATAGCATAAAGTGTCCTCCATGTCCATGGCTATGTAGGCCGCTCTAGCTTTTCCCGTTAAAAGAGGGACCAAGTAGATTGCCCACTCTGCTATGGGACACCGGCTGACTGTACCCATGCGTTCAAATGCCGTCAGAAAGTGTTCAATGTTCTCTTCTTCCAAGAAGCGCTGCATTTTAGGGCCTCTCCAGCCAGACAGCTGGCCCTGCTGGATCCTTGGTGGACCTGGCTCTGCCACCACTTCGGCGTAACCTGGATGCTGCGCTGCTCCTCCAGGACCCGCATCCACTGCCGCTGGGGTCATCGCACGAACCGCCGCCGGCTCCTGGACCATCGCTGCTGGGAACACCGCCGGGTCCGCCGCCGCCTCCCGGACCATCACCGCTGGGTCTGCTGTTGGAGCTGCTGAGACTGGGGCTGCCGCTTCCATGCGTCCACTCCTGTCCTTAGTAGCTCCCGTTTCAAATTTCTTTAACTGGTGGCCCACATAACGCCACCGCTCCTCCTGGTTCTTCTCGAACTCTCTCTGCGCCACGTCCTTCTCCTTTTGAGTCCGCATGAAGTCCCGAAACATGGCTCTCAGTTCCGTGACTTCCGACTCTTCATTAGCCCCGCCTTCTGCACCTTTTTCCAGGCGGCAATCCTGCTGCTTTCTTCGACGCATGCTCATCCCTCATTGGCTACTGGTCCCGAAAACCACTGCCACCAAATGTCGTAGGGTAATGTGCCTCTTGGTCCAACTGAGGTAAAGCCACACGTTGAAGTTAAAGGGAAATATTTATTACACAAACTATAGGACAACAAACAAGAATGCAGACAGGAACTAACATAACACATAAATGTCAATCATGACCTACAACTATTACAGCTATCGCAACCGTCTCTAACCGTCTCCCCCATACAATGAAGCCATCCAGGCTTAAATAGCAGTAGCCTTTGGTTAGCTCCACCCCTAAGCTAAACCAAGTCATTTATAAATCAATTAACCCTTCTGTCAATTTTACCCAGCCATAACACAAAACAAAAGTATATTATTATGCCATAACATATTACACACATAGCACAACGTTATCCATATATTTTACACCCCCATATAATAGGTATTGTAAAAATACCTAAAAATACCCCTCACCATTTACCGCGATGGCCTGACCCAGCACGATCCCGTGACATAAATTGCGGAAGTAAATGGAAACTTGCCCTTAATGCAGGAGAACTGTGGTGAGTATGATGGATGTGATTTTACAAACGGATTGGCCAGGAAATACAGAAATAACATATAACGTGCAAATGTCCATAAGCTGTTAAAAATAGTCTGTCGGCTTCCATGCCGTGCCGCTTCGTAGCGCTGTACCATTGGTACTACATGTGACGATCACTTCGTCACACCAATCCTTTCCTTGTCTCCTCTCCTCACCTCCTCTGCTCTACATTCCTTGTCTCCACATCTAAGTAATTACAAAGCTTATAGTCACAAGGCCACAAAAGAAGCACATCGACTACAGGGCCGAGGCCTACAGAGACTACACAGCCTAGCAGCCTACACTACCGTAATTAACTGTTAGTGTTTGCTTAATACTGCATGAACTAATGTTAATTAATGGTTAAATAATGTACCCTTATTGTAAAGTTTTCAAGGCTTAATTTCAATGAACGGCATAACCTGTTGCAATTGCAAATTATAAAAATGCAGTTTTAACTTAATAACCCAATCTTCATTTTGATTCAAACAAAAATAAAAATGGACTGAATTGAAAATATGAATCCCCTGGCTACGCCACTGGTGTCACATGAGGTTCTGGAAGGTTCCTCTCACAGCTCAGTGGTCATCATGTATCTGTAGTTTCCATCTCCACCCACCAGCCTCCATCTCTTTATGTATCTTCTGATCTTTTCATCAGCTGAACCTCTGTGTTCATTCTCAATGAGATGTGTTTGTTTTTTCACAGCGCTTCAGAGTAATGATGACTGGACATTTATTTACTTTTCTAGTAAAGTCTGCGCCTTAAGAGGAGCAACGGTTAACATCAGCTGCACTTATGAATACCCTGCCAACCTACAGTACCCCCCTACCACAGTCACAACTCTGTGGTTTACTAAAGGAGATCACCATCAGCCTGTTGATCTGCTAAGTGATACAGACTATACAGGTCGTGTTGAATACAGCTGTGGAGAGGTCAGCTGTACCAGGTCCAGATGTTATGGAACATGTACCCTGAGAATCAAAGACCTGAGAACGAGTGACTCTGCTGTCTACAAGTTTAGATTCACCACAAACCAACCAGGTGGGGAATATACTGGTGACCCTGGAGTGAAGTTATCTGTAACAGGTAAACTATGATGAGTCTAGTGTGTGTGTGTGTGTGTGTGTGTGTGTATGTGTTTGTGTACGTATGTGTGTGTGTGTGTGTGTGTGGGGGAGGGGGGGGGGTTTAGAAGGTTTGTATTGTGCGTTATCTTCATTATTCTTTATAATTGTGTGTAACTTGTTCTTACACCCAGATCTCCAGGTGAAGGTGTCCTTTCCTCAGCCTACCGATCCTACCTGGACAGAGCTGGAGTGTCACAGTATGTGTGGTCTAGCTGGTGACCCTCCCTACATCTGGTTCAGGAATGGACAGAATGTAGGACAGGGAGTGAACTACAGGGCCTACATTCAGTCTGAAGACAGCTTTTCATGTGCTGTTGGAGGATACGATCTCCACTCTCCTTTAGTGTGTAAGTCCACTCCCCAGTACACTGACATGATACCAGATGTTATGGACCTTTTAGGGTAAAGAACTACATGTAGATTTACTATGATGGACCCAAACTGCTGGTATTTTATATAATTAATCAAATGTAACTGTTAACAGACGCTCCAAAGACCCCCTCAGTGACCGTGAGTCCCTCTGGTGAAATAGAGGAGGGCAGTTCAGTGACTCTGAGCTGCAGCAGTGATGCCAACCCAGCAGCTAACTACATCTGGTTCAAGGTTAATACAGGTCGTTCCTCCAGAGTCATGAACCAGGGACAAAAGCTTGTCTATAGAAGCATCCTGTCTTCACAATCTAGACAATACTACTGTCTAGTTCAGACTGAGCTAAGGACAGCATCTAACTTGATCTCTATTAATGTGAAATGTGAGTAAAACACATCTTTAACATCTTATAAAAATAAATAAAAAAGAAATGAATCTTGGCATCATAAGTCATCAGTAAATTCATAATGTAATAATACCAAAAAAACTTCTCCACTTTGTGATTTTCATTATCATTAATACTGTCATGAATATAAATGTACTTGCTGATGCGTGCTTTAAACAGTTTTATATCTTTAGGGTGAATATTGATCATTTGTGTTTATTACAGACGCTCCAAAGACCCCCTCAGTGACCGTGAGTCCCTCTGGTGAAATAGAGGAGGGCAGTTCAGTGACTCTGAGCTGCAGCAGTGATGCCAACCCAGCAGCTAACTACACCTGGTTGAAGAACAACCAACCTCTGGTCTGGAAACCAAGTCAACCTTATACCTTCCCCTCAGTCCGCCCTGAAGACAGAGGAATGTACCACTGTCACGCACAGAACAAATATGGACATCTGAGCTCTAACTCGCTATTCATGGATGTTAAGTGTGAGTTGAAAATCTGTCTAATATGTAAACACCTTTTCTATATCTGGTCTTTAAAATGTTTAGCTGGTATTCATGTATTACTGCTTGCCTGTCAGCAATAATGACTCACTTATCAAACTGGTATTGCAGTTGCATGCTAAACATGGTTTCATAACTTTAGGATGATATTGTTATTTTGTGTTCGTTACAGTTGCTCCAAAGACCCCCTCAGTGACCGTGAGTCCCTCTGGTGAAATAGAGGAGGGCAGTTCAGTGACTCTGAGCTGCAGCAGTGATGCCAACCCAGCAGCTAACTACACCTGGTTCAAGGAACATGAAATCTCAGTGAAAGAATCAGGACAGAACTACACCATCACTAATATCACATCTGAGCTTGGAGGAAACTATTACTGCCAAGCTCACAATGCAATCGGACTTCATAATTCCACCTCTTTGGTCATTAAAGGTAATTGTTCATTTAAAAGACACTTTCACCTTCCACACAGTTGAACATTGGCCTTCTTATGTTGCAGTTTTCTATCAGTGTTTGAATTCAAATGACTGTGTTCCAGTGACATCATCATCATCTTCACAGACCACAACAGTGGCTGTAACAACCATTGTTGTCTTACTGGCCATCATACTCCTCCTGGTCTTCCTCTGGATGAGGTGAGATTTCTCTCTTTCTCGTTTTCCGTTCCTTCACTGCACCTGTTGCTTCTTCATCTCTCTGTTCTCTTCACCAGAAGAAAGAGGGCCTCCAGAAAAGCACGTGGACAGGGAGGAAGGCCAGATACCGTGGAGGAGGTGAGACACAGGAAGCCATTTATTACTAACCCATCCTTTACTGAGACACACGGTGGAAATGCCCTGAGGCCACAACACAAGACCACACAAGAGACTTCTAGTTGTTTCCTTAGTAAGTGTCCTTCTTTGTTGCTCTAGGCCTGTGACTAGGAGAGACTGTTCATCACAGTTTCTCTATTTTCATAAAGAATCTCAAGTTAAACCTTCTGCCTGGTTTGGAAAATTCAGAACTGGAGATAACTTATGTTTACATTTTGCAGCTTTAAACAAAGCCTGGTCCTAATGTTTTTACAGGAAGAGAGTTTATCTTACTTGGTGTTCCTAGTAGTTTTTATAGGAAGATAGTGTATCTTACCTGCCAATTTTCAAACAAATGTGAAAACTCCAACAAGCTCTCTGGTAGTTGCCCTTGTGAAGTTCAATCAGTTGTTTGGGTAGTTCACACTGCTGTTTAACTTGTTGTATTATAAATGTACTTTTAATGTCGAATAGAGAGGATGTTCTTTATTAATGTTGATGTGTCTGTCTTTTAACGTGGTTGTTTTGACATCAAGGTCCAGTTTGGAATAAGTGTTCAACACTTTAAAGCGCTAATCTGTGGGATGTTTTATGTTTTCTAACCTGAAATTAAACCAAACCGAAGCATTGCTCCGTGATCATCAGTCTTGTTTGTATGCTTTCTCTGGGGCCGTGTTGCCATGGCACCTGTCCACTATGAAGTGGTGTGGTCATCTGAGCATAGAAACGTCAGTGGAATTCATTATCAGAGTCTCAGATTTAAGAGTCACGACTTGACAGTGATGTTTGTTAAAAGGGTAAGATCTAGGGTGAAATCTAGAGGACAAACTAGGATCTGCAGGGACTTCTGCCAGTGAGCAGAAAGAGAAGATGGATGAATGGAATTATTTATGTCTAATCTTGTTTTCAAGAAGCAAATGAAGATGTTGTTGAAAGACAAAAAGGTCTTACTATATCAACAGTTGGATGAAACCTTGCAGGAAGGACTTGAAGTGAGGCCTACAGCAGCCTGCATGGTGGGACCACTAGTCACCACTAAGGGTCTCTAAATGAACCAGAAACACATGGACCTTCAGGACTGTCTTCAGGAATTGTCAATCGTTTTCTAAATGTGCTCTTCTGTGCTCATTCCCCATCAGCTACTTCCTGTTCCTGTGTATGAAAACGTTTCAGCTCTGACCAATCGCTTGTCTCCTGCAGCAGAGAAAGAACCAATAGTAGAGCAGGATGACCATCACTATGCCAGCATCCACACCTCTCTCTCAGAGAACCAGTAAGTGTCTCGCTCTTTGGCTGGATCCCGTGTCCAATCAGACCAGACAGATGAGGTCCTTTACTCTGTGGTCAAAGTAGACTCTATACTTTGGGACTTAATCAACCCAATGGATCTGCCTTACAGGGAGACTGAAGTTCATATCTCCTCTGTCTTCTTTCAGGGACCAGGACCAGACAGAGATGGGAGAAACCTCAGAGATGTAAGCACCGTCAAATAAACACCTCAGAGTGTGAACCACTAGCGGCAGCAGGATTTAAAGGACTGAGTATAGTGTCTCATTCATTCAGTTTAAACAGGACAATACGCTGGCTGATTGTTTGCTGCATATCCTACAGCGCTTCATTTCCTGTGCTGCACAATGCTGTTTTCTACTTCTGGATCCTTAATATGTTATCTTTGCATTTTATTAATTCTATATTTTGAGTGTGGTGATCCTGTGATGGTCATTTCCATTATTGCGATATATTGATCAATTGATGACGTGAAAATGAAAGCATCCAATCACATTGGACCTTTTATAAGTTATCTTACCTGAAGCTTACATTATCAACAAAAAGACTGACTTCCATGCCTCATTCTGATATCTGTTGATTTGAATTGTTTTTAAATAAATGACTAATTTTACTGTGTTGTCTCCATCTACGGTCACGTTAGCCTGAGGTAGGCCTAGTCGTAACACACACTGCTACATTAAGTAGATGTTTAGAAATGAGTTTTCAGTAGGCTTAGGCAGTATTTAGATTCCTATAATGTGGACCTGTGAAGCCCTTTGAGACTGTAACTGTGATTAAGAGCAATTTAAATCGTTCTACTCAGGCCCCACCATCACTGAGAAGAGAGGTCAGCCAGCTAACATTTACCAATTAGTCATCAGTGTAGAAAACTATTCAAAAGGTTCATCTTGCAAATTAACATTCAATGTTGTTCCGTTTTGTCAAATAGCTATATAGAAGTAATTATAAGTAAAAATATACTATACAAAAAATATACTTTTGTTTTGGAAGGACTACACATTAAAAGTTATTGATTTATCAAATGATGTCTCCAAGGAATCATCTATAATCACTAGTGAACACGAGTGTTCTTCTCTCCAGAGTTGTGGTCTATCTAAGTTCATAATTTCAGTATATTTTCAGTATAGCTCAGTAAAGAAACCCTTATTAATGTGTCTCCTCCAAGAGTAATTGCATTGATGTGGTAAAGTATGGACAGACCTAGTCCTGGTATGTGGGTATTGAATGTCATCCAGCCTGGCACTAGAGAAGCTAACCTATGTGGTGAGAGGAATGCCAACTGATTTGGAAAGTACTCATTCTACTTATTTTCTGATAGTTTTCTTTTCTTTTTTTATTCTCTTTGTTTTGTTTAATTGTGAAGAATGGAGTGTGAGGGAGGGAGGGTTTTTGGGGTCCTTTATTGTATAAATGTCTAATGATGAAAATTGTCTATGTGGAAACTATTGTTTAATAAAAAAGTAAATTTTACTTCACTGGTTAGCACAGTGTGTGATCTTCTCTCTAGTGTTGTGCTGCCCCACATCCTGGGGTTAAGATGAGGTAAGCCACATAAGTAACCATACTTGACTAAAGGTGAAGCTAGGCAACACTATGGTGTGTGTGTGTGTGTGTGTGTGTGTGTGTGTGTGTGTGTGTGTGTGTGTGTGTGTGTGAGAGTGTGTGTGTGTGTGTGTGTGTGTGTGTGTGTGTGTGTGTGTGTGTGTGTGTGTGTGTGTGTGTGTGTGTGTGTGTGTGTGTGCGAGTTATGAACAGTAGGAGAGAAGATTAATACAAAGTACAATAAAATTGCAAAGAATGAAACATGAAGGAACTTTGTACTATTCATTGTGGTCTAAAAAGGTGATTCTATGTTCTAGGCCCAGTAGTTACCAGATTTCTGTTCATTCTGCTGCTAACCATGGTGTGAAGAGGAAGTATTTATTTTTGGTTTTTGTTAAACCGAACTAAAGTTCATGATGAACTGGAACCACAGACTAGATGACAGACCAGCTTCACCTTCTACCTTAACAGGTGGTATTTTCTTAAGTTTTATTTCAATGCTTATCAAATGTAATTCGTAGAGTTGTGGATTACATTGTTGTTGATTAAAAAATGATATATTTCTACTTGAATGACCTTTTAAATTATATTATCTTTTTACTTGCAGGTGTATTTAAAAATCTCCCCAGAACTACAGAGTGAGAGAGGAGAGGACTCACTGTGAATTTAAGATCAGCAGCAAGAGGATTTCTAGCTTTCCTTCTGTCGGTACCAGGTTGGTTCATTTACATTGTGAACATTTAGTTGAACTGTTTCAATAACATGACAACCAAGCAACCGGAACGAAGAGAGGGTGAAACCACAGCATGTTGAAGATAGAATAATAGTAAATACAACATTAAAGAATCACCCTCTAGAACGCTGTGTTTGGTTGAACAGACCACTAGAATGGAGAACGGTCCCCTTTATATAGTTCAGTTATGGTTCATTAGTCATTGGAAAAGACCACTTCACTACAAGTTGTATATAGCCTGTTGTAGTGAAAGTACTGTACGGGTTTTTAGATCACAATACTCTGTGAATTATTTGACGGTATATATTTTTTACAATTGCGATTTGTTGGCCATTTCCTGGTTGCTGGGCAAACCTGAATTATTTAGCAGATCAAATTGTTAATTTAGTTACTTTTTGTGTTGAGACAATGTGACCTAAGTCCCACTCCACATAAGGATTGTGACCAGACCTCCTCCCTGCGTTTAAGTTGAGTTATGGTGCCTCAGTGTCTCTCTGTCGGTTGTAGCAACACACAATCACACACATACACATAAATACACATGCTAATACACACACACACTTATATATATTATATATATAATGCCACATTTATTTATTGAATGCCACATTTATTTATTTAAGGCCACATTTATTTCATAACGCCACTTTTATTTCATAATGCCATATTTATTTCATAATCACACATTTATTTATTTAATGCCACTTTTCTTTCATAATGCCACATTTATTTATTTCATAATGCCACATTTATTTATTTAATGCCACTTTTTTATTTGATGCCGCTTTTATTTCATAATGCCACATTAATTTATTTCATAATGCCACTTTTATTTTTTTAATGCCACATTTATTTATTTAATGCCTCTTTCATTTCATAACTTGTGTTTCGCCTTGAGAGTTTTAGGAAGGAGGGGTGCATGTTATCCCCATAGTTACGACTCATGAAAACTCTTGTGCTCTTTCTCTCTGCAACTCTCACACCTTACAGCAGCTTTATGTTTTCCCACAGCAGCCTCTAGTGGCTTGAGTTGTGGTAATAGCTTTATCAGTTCCCACTGTGGGGGCATAGTTCACATCTTCTTAAATGGCGGAAATAGCTGCAGTAGAAAAGTGACATAGGTGGCAGGTTTAAGTTGGCCTACTTCAGTGAACACCCTCTATTGGCATGTTGCTCAGGCAAAAGGATTTGAGTACTTCACATAAAGTATACATGGAAAAGGTAGTTATTCAACATCATGAGCTGATACTTAAATTTGAGTTTCATCCTTTATTAATTTGGTGTTCTTGGGAAACTATTGAACCGATTTACAAACTCTTCATGACTAAACTAAGTATCTGTGCCTGAGCCGGCTTTTTAGTGAGTCTGAAACTCATGTTTAGAGCTACTTGTACCTGATTAATCTGTCTTGCTGGAAAGAACCAGACATGGGGTGTGCATAATATGCATGCAATCACATTCACACACAGGTCCCTGAATGCAACACTTCTCAGTGGTGCAGAAATGTGGAGATGGAGGGAGCGGAGAGGAAGGGGGGGGGGTTCTTTGGTTGATTATTATCAAAATCTTTCCCTCTTCTTTCTCTCTCTCGGTTATCAACTCTCAAATCTTGAGAGCTGAGGGAGTGTCAAGACAGAGCCCTCTTCATGTTCCTTCTAGGTACTGTAGAGGCCGGATGAGACTTATAGCCCACAAACAAAATACAATGTGTAGCAGTTATCAAAAGGACTATGATTGAGGTTTTTCTATTATTTTATATTTGTAAAATGTGTACAAATTGAAAACATCCTAAACAAATATCAAGACCATTTGTAACAGTTTTTATTATCATTAATTGTATTAACAATCCATGGCAAATTGCACCAAAACATTGATTTGCAGCTGCTTACTTACTCAAGATACTGATAAATTGATTACAAAAACACAAACATTGACATTGATTTGGCGCCAAAGGTTGTAATTGACACTGTTCTTTTTTTTAAAGACCAATTACATTTTTCAGTAGGTTAAAAATAAATAATTGGTTCATCGAAAGCCTTGCCCCCCTGAACATCTGTCAGCGTCACCCCTCCTCCATAACACGGAAGTGCCTCGAAGACACGAAGGTGAATGCAATCACTGTCTCCCACATGGACCTTCAGGAAAATAACATAACGTAACATTTAAATACGAGGTCAAATTAAAATCTACATTTCACACCGTTATTTCAGCCACTGGTGACTACCTTGATGAAGAAATTGGCTCCCTCCACCACCTGGCTCTTGTAGCATATGGCTGTGAAAACGGCATATTCTTTGCCCGTTTTTACCTCTGCAGCATCCTTCACCTTTGTAATCATATTGAGAAAGAATGCAGTTGTGACAATGACATCTAAACACATTTTATCATATAACAATGTTGATCCTCGGAAGTTTTCATATTCTGGGGAATGAGATTGGGCTAGCATTATAACTGCTTAACAATAAAAAAAGTTTTTATTCTTTATATTTTTTATTTTATTATAAGTATGTTTTATTTGAATTTATTCATTGGTTCTTCCCACCGCCTCTGTCCCCATATTGAGAAGGTATTTCATCTTATAAGCTAATAATAAAGTCTACTATTATTATTATCAATGTAAAATTATGAATATAAGAAATATTTCACTCACCACATCACAGTCCTGCTGGGTCTTCTTATCTGCACTCAAAGCTTTTGAAAGTCCTCCAAGGTTGTCCATTATTTGTGATTATAAGCGACCAACCATTCATTTAGTGACTGGAGTGTAAACTGCAAAATCAGCCACACTGAGTTTTATAGTGTAGTGCATAGACCATGTGACTCACCAATGTGGGTGTGTCTGAGGCAAAACATGAAATTCGCATGAAATTCTTTGTGGTTGGATTTGATGTTGCCAAATTATCGTGGGTTGCTGCACTCCTAACTAAATGTAGCATAGACTGAGTATGGGGTCACCTCTGCTTCACCAGTACTGCTGCTTTGGGGATTCTTACGGTTCATGAATTACCAACCAGTGCAAGTTCAACTTTTCATTACTCTCCCTTAAAGCTGGGGTAGGCAGCTATGAAGAAACCAGCCAGAGTAAGCTAGATTTTGAAATGATACAACCGAAAGAATCCCAATCCTCCTTTCATACATATAGTTTGGATACGATGATGTTTACATTTAATTCATAATATATCAGATCAAACTAAATTGGTCATCAGAATAATGAAAAGTTAGAAATTCATAAGAAGTAAGAATCCCCAAAGCAGCTGTACTGGTGAAGCAGAGGTGACCCCATAGGCTACATGTAGTGAGGAGTGCATGCTGCACAGTACTGGTGAAGCAGAGGTGACCCCATAGGCTACATGTAGTGAGGAGTGCATGCTGCACAGTACTGGTGAAGCAGAGGTGACCCCATAGGCTACATGTAGTGAGGAGTGCATGCTGCACAGTACTGGTGAAGCAGAGGTGACCCCATAGGCTAAGAGTGCATGCTATACAGCGCAGGGTTCCAGCCCGGTATATCCAGAATCAAAAGCCAAAACTTGTGAAGGCGTTTACTTCTTTGTTCCTTTGAAAAACGTTTTTCATTGAATTACTCAAAAGGTAAGGGTAACAACTTGCTTAAAACCTGATCTTTATCTATCAAAGCACACATGCTCTTCATTTCCCATGTATTTTTCTAAACCAGTCTAACATGCCCAAGATCCAGGTTATAATTATATGTTACATTAAAATGTATTCTGTTCATTTCATTGCTGTTGTGATTTATCAAGTCAGACAGTGACAGAATGGGACTAAAAACTAGCTTTTTAAACTCTATTGTTGCACCTTATTTTGTAGTTTTACTACTGCATGTGCTGTTGTATATATAAATATATAGTAGTTTTACTACTGCATGTGCTGTTGTATATATATACATAAGGAAATACACAGCTGCTTGAGATTCGTAGTATAGTATGTAACACATTGGATATAATCACAGGTTGTTTGGTCTGGAAACATAGCTTGGCTTGAAAGTTAACATTTGTTGTTTTATGGAGTAGTGGTTAGTGGTTTAAACTGGCTCTAAGTATGTGGGTGGAAGTGGGAATGCTCACAAGTCCCTGCATGCTGGGTCAGTGCTGGAGTTCATCACGGTGTATTAGGGTCGCCTCGTGTGAGGACAACTGACTGTTGTTTACATCCACCTAACAGTCTGACCTTTGGGAGGAGGTGACAAAAAACAAGATAGAAAGGATACAATTAAGTATTTCAACTCAATGCTGTGAATATAGATGTAGAACAAGGTAATCCATGTAGACTCTTGATTATCGATTCACTTTTAATACTTAATTTAGGTAGAATGCATGTTATGTCCTTGTTATTTTTATACTCAACCACATAAAGTACAAGGTCATGCATTTTCAGCATAAAATAGATGGTATCCTATCCTCTATCCTTCAAAATGTAATGGGTTCAGTTTAAAAAAGCAGTAAGGAAGACAAGTTTTGTTGTATTCCAGTTATAAAATTTAATAATTATCTAAGGAATGTATGGCTTCAGTGAATTGACAACACAGAGTGAAAATGAGACTATGGTCAATTAAACACAAATTTCTGTCTTATTAGTCCAATAACAAGAGTAATGCATACTGAAATGAAGCCTAGCCCATATCACAGGGTATCATAGCATGTCTTACCCGTAGACTGGAACCTATGGGCCTTATTCACCCAGCGATTATCTGTGATAAGGCCCATAATACTCATTAGTCATATAGGAAGTAATAAAAGCAACAGGATCAATAGGGTCTTTGACTTCTGGAGACCAGCCATAACGAGGCTTTGCACCTTATATACTTTGAAGACATGTAGGTGAACGTATTCATCTCCTCCCACATGCACCTTGGGGAAAGGTTAATAACGATCTTACTATACTTTGCTCAGTATAAGCATAAGCATAAGTATTATCTAAGAGTTTTCCCCCACTAATCTCCTAATTACTGCTTAATGATAGTAAGTAAGGAAGTTGTTGTACATTAATAAAAATCTTAATATGCTTTGCTCAGTATGGGCCTTATAAGGTGGTAATAACACAAGCATAGTCATTGTCCTTAATGACACTAAATATATATGGTCTATTCTTATGTAAATGAGTGTTCTTACCTCCAGAATTGAGGTCTATCTAAGTTCATCATTTCACTAGTGAACACATGAGTGTTCTTCTCTCCAGAGTTTAGGTCAATCCAAGTTCATCATTTCACTAGTGAATACATGAGTGTTCTTCTCTCCAGAGTTGTAGTCTATCTAAGTTCATCATTTCACTAGTGAACACATGAGCGTTCTTCTCTCCAGAGTTGAGGTCTATCTAAGTTCATATTTCAGTATCTTTTCAGTATAGCAGAGTAAAGAAACCCTTATTAATGTGTCTCCTCCAAGAGTAATTGCATTGATGTGGTAAAGTATGGACAGACCTAGTCCTGGTATGTGGGTGTTGAATGTCATCCAGCCTGGCACCAGAGAAGCTAACCTATGTGGTGAGAGGAAAGCCAACTGATTTGGAAAGTATTAATTCTACTTATTTTCTGTTCATTTTCTGTTAGTTGTTGTTTTTTATTCTCTTTGCTTTGTTTTATCGTGAAGAATGGGGTGGGAGGGAGGGAGGGAGGGTTTTTGGGGTGCTTTATTGTATAAATGTCTAATGATGGAAATTGTCTATGTGGAAACTATTGTTTAATAAGAAAGTTCATTTCACTTCACTGGTTAACACAGTGTGATCTTCTCTCTAGAGTTGTGCTGTCCCTCATCCTGGGGATAAGATGAGGTAAGCCACATACAAAACCAGACTTGACTACAGGTGAAACTATGCAACACTATGGTGTGAGTGTGTGTGTGTGTTTGTGTGTGCGAGTTAGGAGCAGCAGGAGAGAAGATAAATAAATGATTTTTGAAGGAACTTTGTACCGTTCATTGAGGTCTAAAAAGGTGATTCTATGTTCTAGGCCCAGTAGTTACCAGGCTTCTGTTCATTCTGCTGCTAACCATGGTGTGAAGAGGAAGTCTTTTTTTGTGGTTTTTGTTAAACCGAACTAAAGTGCATGATGAACTGGAACCACAGACTAGATGACAGACCAGCTTCACCTTCTACCGTAACAGGTTGTATTTTCTTGACTTTTATTTCAATGCTTACCAAACGTAATTCATAGAGTTGTGGATTATATTGTTGTGGATTAAAAACTGATGTATTTCTACTTGCATGAGCTTTTAAATTATATTTTTTACTTGCAGGTGTATTTAAATATCTCCCCAGAACAACAGAGTGAGAGAGGAGAGGACTCACTATGAATTTAAGATCAGCAGCAAGAGGATTTCTAGCTTTCCTTCTGTCAGTACCAGGTTGGTTAATTACATTGTGAACATTTAGTTGAACTGTTTCAATAACATGACAACCAAGCAACTGGAACGAGGAGAGGGTGAAACCACAGCATGTTGAAGATAGAATAATAGTAAATATTGATTAAAGAATCACCCTCTAGAATGCTGTGTTTGGTTGAACAGACCACTAGAACAAAGAACGGTCCCCTTTATATAGTTCAGTTATGGTTCATTAGTCATTGGAAAAGACCACTTCACTACAAGTTGTATATAGCCTGTTGTAGTGAAAGTACTGTACGGGTTTTTAGATCACAATACACTGTGAATTATTTGACGGTATATATTTTTTACAATTGCGATTTGTTGGCCATTTCCTGGTTGCTGGGCAAACCTGAATTATTTAGCAGATCAAAGTGTTAATTTAGTTACTTTTTGTGTTGAGACAATGTGACCTAAGTCCCACTCCACATAAGGATTGTGACCAGACCTCCTCCCTGCGTTTAAGTTGAGTTATGGTGCCTCAGTGTCTCTCTGTAGGTTGTAGCAACACACAATCACACACATACACATAAATACACATGCTAATACACACACACACACTTATATATATATTATATATATATATATATATATATATATAATGCCACATTTATTTATTTAAGGCCACATTTATTTGATAACGTCACTTTTATTTCATAATACCATATTTATTTCATAATGCCACATTAATTTATTTCATAATGCCACTTTTATTTTTTTAATGCCACATTTATTTCATAATGCCACATTTATTTATTTAATGCCTCTTTCATTTCATAACTTGTGTTTCGCCTTTAGAGTTTTAGGAAGGAGGGGGGCATGTTATCCCCATGGTTATGACTCATGAAAACTCTTGTGCTCTTTCTCTCCCTGCAACTCTCATACCTTACAGCAGCTTTATGTTTTCCCACAGCAACCTCTAGTGGCTTGAGTTGTGGTAATAGCTTTATCAGTTCCCACTGTGGGGGCATAGTTCACATCTTTTTAAATGGCGGAAATAGCTGCAGTAGAAAAGTAAAATAGGTGGCTGGTTTAAGTTGGCCTACTTTAGTGAACACCCTCTATTGGCATGTTGCTCAGGCAAAAGGATTTGAGTACTTCACATAAAGTATACATGGAAAAGGTAGTTATTCAACATCATGAGCTGATACTTAGATTTGAGTTTCATCCTTTATTAATTTGGTGGTCTTGGGAAACTATTGAACCCATTTACAAACTCTTCATGACTAAACTAAGTATCTGTGCCCGAGCCGGCTTTTTAGTGAGTCTGAAACTCATGTTTAGAGCTGCTTGTACCTGATTAATCTGTCTTGCTGGAAAGAACCAGACATGGGGTGTGCATAATATGCATGCAATCACATTCACACACAGGTCCCTGAATGCAACACTTCTCAGTGATGGAGAAATGTGGAGATGGAGGGAGCGGAAAGGGAGGGGGGGGGGGGGGTTTCTTGGGTTGATTATTATCAAAATCTTTCCCTCTTCTCTCTCTCTCTCGGTTAACAACTCTCAGATCTTGAGAGTTAAGGGAGTGTCATGACAGAGCCCTCTCCATGTTCCTTCAAGGTACTGTAGAGGCTGGATGAGACTTATAGCCCACAAACAAAACACAAAGTGTAGCATTTATCAAAAGGACGGTGATTGAGGTTTTTATATTATTTTATATTTGTAAAATGTGTAAGAAATAAAATCAACCTTAACAAATATCAACACCAATTGTAACAGTTTATTATTATCATCAATTTTTATTAACAATCCATGGCAAATTGCACCAAAACATTGATTTTCAGCTGCTTACTTATTCAAGATACTGATAAATTGATTACAAAAACCCAAACACTGACATTAATTTGGCGCCAAAACTTGTAACTTTTTTCTTTAAGACCAATTACATATTTCAGTAGGTTACATATGTTCAATTGATTCATCGAGAGCCTTGCCCTCCTGAACACCTGTCAGCGTCACCCCTCCTCCATGACAGGGAAGTGGCTCGAAGACACAAAGGTGAATGCAATCACTGTCTCCCACATGGACCTTCAGGAAAATAACATAACGTAACATTTAAATACGAGGTCAAATTAAAATCTACATTTCACACCGTTATTTCAGCCACTGATGACTACCTTGATGAAGAAGTTGGCTCCCGCCACCAATTGGCTCTTGTAGCATATGGCTGTGAAAACGGCATATTCTTTGCCCGTTTTTACCTCTGCAGCATCCTTCACCTTTGTAATCATATTGAGAAAAAATGCAGTTGTGACAATGACATCTAAACACATTTTATCATATAACAATGTTGATCCTCTGAAGTTTTCATATTCTGGGGAATGAGATTGGGCTAGCATTATAACTGCTTAACGATAAAAAAAGTGTTTATGTTTAATATTTTTTATTTTATTATAAGCATGTTTTATTTGAATTTATTCATTGGTTCTTCCCACCGCCTCTGTCCCCATATTGAGAAGGTATTTCAGCTTATAAGCTAATAATAAAGTATACTATTATTATTATTATCAATGTAAAATTATGAATATAATAAATATTTCACTCACCACATCACAGTCTTGCTGGGTCTTCTTATCTGCAATAAAAGCTTTTGAAAGTCCTCCAAGGTTGTCCATTATTTGTGATTATAAGCGACCAATCATTAATTTAGTGACTGGAGTGTAAACTGCAAAATCAGTCACACTGAGTTTTATAGTGTATTGCATAGACCATGTGACTCACCAATATGGGTGTGTCTGAGGCAAAACATGAAATTCGCATGAAATTCTTTGTGGTTGGATTTGATGTTGCCAAATTATCGTGGGATGCTGCCCTCAAAACTAAATGTAGCATAGACTGAGTATGGGGTCACCTCTGCTTCACCAGTACTGCTGCTTTGGGGATTCTTACGTTTCATGAATTACCAACCAGTTCAAGTTCAACTTTTCATTACTCTCCCTTAAAGCTAGGGTAGGAAGCTATGAAGAAACCAGCCTGAGTAAGCTAGATTTTGAAATGATACAACAGAAAGAATCCCAACCCTCCTTTCATACATATAGTTTGGATATGATGCTGTTTACATTTCATTCATAATATATCAGATCAAACTAAATTGGTCATCAGAATAATGAAAAGTTAGAAATTCATAAGAAGTAAGAATCCCCAAAGCAGCTGTACTGGTGAAGCAGAGGTGACCCCATAGGCTACATGTAGTGAGGAGTGCATGCTGCACAGTACTGGTGAAGCAGAGGTGACCCCATAGGCTACATGTAGTGAGGAGTGCATGCTGCACAGTACTGGTGAAGCAGAGGTGACCCCATAGGCTAGGAGTGCATGCTATACAGCGCAGGGTTCCAGCCCGGTATATCCAGAATCCAAAGCCAAGACTGGTGAAGGCGTTTACTTCTTTGTTCCTTGGAAAAATGTTTTTTTTTTCCAAAAGGTAAGGGTGCGGTAAGGTAACAAGTTGCTTAAAACCTGATCCTTATCTATCAAAGCACCCATGCTCTTCATTTCCCATGTATTTTTCTGACCCAGTCTAACATGCCCAAGGCCCAGGTTATAATTATATGTTACATTAAAATGTATTCTGTTCATTTCATTGCTGTTGTGATTTATCAAGTCAGACAGTGACAGACTGGGACTAAAAACTAGCTTTTTAAACTCTATTATTGCACCTTATTTTGTAGTTTTACTACTGCATGTGCTGTTGTATATATATTATATATATATATATATATATATATATATATATATATATATATATATATATATATATATATATATATATATATATATATATATATATATTATATAAGGAAATACACAGCTGCTTGAGATTCCTAGTAACACATTGGACATAATGACAGGTTGTTTGGTCTGGAAACATAGCTTGGCTTGAAAGTTAACATTTGTTGTTTTATGGAGTAGTGGTTAGTGGTTTAAACTGTCTCTAAGTATGTGGGTGGAAGTGGGAATGCTCACAAGTCCCTGCATGCTGTGTCAGTGCTGGAGTTCATCACGGTGTATTAGGGTCGCCTCGTGTGAGGACAACTGACTGTTGTTTACATCCACCTAACAGTCTGACCTTTGGGAGGAGGTGACAAAAAACAAGATGGAAAGGATACAATTAAGTCTTTCAACTCAATGCTGGGAATATAGATGTAGAACAAGGTAATCCATGTAGACTCTTGATTATCGATTCACTTTTAATACTTCATTCAGGTAGAATGCATGTTATGCCCTTGTTATTTTAATATTCAACCACATAAAGTACAAGGTCATGCATTTTCAGCGTAACATAGATGGTATCCTATCCTCTATCCTTCAACATGTAATGGTTTCAGTTTAAAAAACCAGTAAGGAAGACAAGTTTTGTTGTATTCCAGTATTAACATTTTATAATTATCTAAGGAATGTATGGCTTTACTGAGAGTGAAAATGAGAATATGGTCAATTAAACACAAATTTCTGTCTTATTAGTCCAATAACAAGAGCAATGCATACTGAAATGAAGCCTAGCCCATATCACACGGTATCATAGCATGTCTTACCCGTAGACTGAACCTATGGGCCTTATTCACCCAGCGGCCATCTGTGATAAGGCCCATAATACTCATATTATAGAGGTCATAGAGGAAGTAAAAATAGCAACAGGATCATGGAGGGTCTTTGACTTCTGGAGACCAGCCATAGCGAGGCTTTGCACCTTATATACTTTGAAGACATGTAGGCGAACGTATTCATCTCCTGTAACGTGACCCTCTGCCACCACCTAGTGGCGCCGGCTGTCACTTCCCCACGTGCCCTTGTTTACCTCTTTGCCAAAAATTACCCACGTGCACTCCGCTCTACACTCCGGTCTCCAATCCAGTAATCAACGCACCCTATTTCCAAGCAGCCGGCGCCAGTTCGTAGTTCCACTTTTCCAAGTCAGTGCCTCGTTCCAGCGCTCTAGTTCTCGTACTCAGTACTTGCCTGTCTAACCCGCCTGTCCTTCTTCTCTAGTCCTCCCGACTCCAGCCTCCGCTCGTCTGACTGCCTTCCCTGCGAACGACCACTCGCCTGCCTGACCACCCGCCTGCCTACGTCCCTCGACCGGCTGCCACCCGCCTGCCAACGAACCTCTGCCTGCCTGACCATCCGCCTGCCTTGCCCTTGCCTGTACCTTTGCAAATAAATTCCTTTCGTCCCCGTTCCATCTCTGTCTCTGTCTCGGTGTCTCGCGTTTGGGTCCAAGCTCTGTTCCTTAACATCTCCTCCCACATGCACCTTGGGGAAAAGTTAATAACGATCTAACTATGCTTTGCTCTATATAAGCATAAATATTATCTAAGTGTTTTCCCCCACTAAACTCCTAATTACTGCTTAATGATAGTAAGTAAGGAATTTGTTGTACATGAATAACAATATTAATATGCTTTGATCAGTATGGGCCTTATAAGGTGGTAATAACACAAGCATAGTCATTGTCCTTAATAGCACTAAATATATATGGTCTATTCTTATGTAAATGAGTGTTCCCACCTCTGGAGTTGAGGTCTATCTAAGTTCATCATTTCACTAGTGAACACATGAGTGTTCTTACCTCTAGAGTTGTGGTCTATCTAAGTTCATCATTTCACTAGTGAACACATGAGTGTTCTTACCTCTAGAGTTGTGGTCTATCTAAGTTCATCATTTCACTAGTGAACACATGAGTGTTCTTCTCTCCAGAGTTTAGGTCAATCCAAGTTCATCATTTTACTAGTGAACAGGTGAGTGTTCTTCTCTCCAGAGTTGTGGTCTAAGTTCATATTTTTGAATATGAAAGCATCCAATCACATTGGACCATTTATAGGTTATCTTACCTGAAGCTTACATTATCAACAAAAAGACTGACTTCCATGCCTCATTCTGATATCTGTTGATTTGAATTGTTTTTAAATAAATGACTAATTTTACTGTGTTGTCTCCATCTACGGTCACGTTAGCCTGAGGTAGGCCTAGTCGTAACACACGCTTCTACATTAAGTAGATGATTAGAAATGAGTTTTCAGTAGGCTTAGCCAGTATTTAGATTCCTATAATGTGGGCCTGTGAAGCCCTTTGAGACTGTAACTGTGATTAAGAGCAATATAAATCGTTCTACTCAGGCCCCACCATCACTGAGAAGAGAGGTAAGCCAGCTAACATTTACCAATTAGTCATCTGTGTAGAAAACTATTCAAAAGGTTCATCTTGAAAATTAAAATACAATTTTGTTCCGTTTTGTCAAATAGCTGTATAGAAGTACTTATAAGTACAAATATACTATACAAAAAATATACTTTTGTTTTGGAGAGACTACACATTAAAAGTGATTGGTTTATCAAACGATGTCTCCAAGGAATCATATATAATCACTAGTGAACACATGAGTGTTCATCTCTCCAGAGTTGAGGTATATCTAAGTTCATATTTCAATATAATTTCAGTATAGCAAAGTAAAGAAACCCTTATTAATGTGTCTCCTCCAAGAGTAATTGCATTGATGTGGTAAAGTATGGACAGACCTAGTCCTGGTATGTGGGTGTTGAATGTCATCCAGCCTGGCACTAGAGAAGCTAACCTATGTGGTGAGAGGAAAGCCAACTGATTTGGAAAGTACTCATTCTACTTCTTTTCTGTTAGTTTACTGTTAGTTTTCTTTTCTTTTTTTATTCTCTTTGTTTTGTTTTATCGTGAAGAATGGGGTGGGAAGGAGGGAGGGAGGGAGGGTTTTTGGATCGCTTTATTGTATAAATGTCTAATGATGGAAATTGTCTATGTGGAAACTATTGTTTAATAAAAAAGTTCATTTCGTTTCAGTGGCACACAGTGTGATCTTCTCTCTAGAGTTGTGCTGTCCCACATCCTGAGGATAGGATGAGGTAAGCCACATACGAAACCAGACTTGACTAAAGGTGAAACGTTGCAACGCTATTGTGTGTGTGAGTGTGTGTGTGTGTGTGTGTGTGTGTGTGTGCGTGTGTGTTTGTGTGTGCGAGTTATGAGTAGTAGGAGAGAAGATGAATACAAAATACAAGAACATTTGAAGAATGAAACATGCAGGAACTTTGTATCGTTTATTGTGGTCTAAAAAGGTGATTCTATGTTCTAGGCCCAGTAGTTACCAGGCTTCTGTTCATTCTGCTGCTAACCATGGTGTGAAAAGGAAGTCTTTTTTTTCGGTTTCTGTTAAAACGAACAAAAGTGCATGATGAACTGGAACCACAGAATAGATGACATACCAGCTTCACCTTCTACTGTAACAGGTTGTATTTTCTTAACTTTATTTCAATGCTTACCAAACGTAATTCATAAAGTGGTGGATTACATTGTTGTGTATTGAAAACTGATATATTTGAACTTGCATGACCTTTTTAATTATATTTTTTACTTGCAGGTGTATTTAAATATCTCCCCTGAACAACAGAGTGAGAGAGGAGAGGACTCACTATGAATTTAAGATCAGCAGCAAGAGGATTTCTAGCTTTCCTTCTGTCAGTACCAGGTTGGTTCATTTACATTGTGAACATTTAGTTGAACTGTTTCAATAACATGACAACCAAGCATCTGGAACGAGGAGAGGGTGAAACCACAGCATATTGAAGATAGAATAATAGTAAATACAACATTAAAGAATCACCCTCTAGAACGCTGTGTTTGGTTGAACAGACCACTAGAATAGAGAACGGTCCCCTTTATATAGTTCAGTTATGGTTCATTAGTCATTGGAAAAGACCACTTCACTGCAAGTTGTACACAGCCTCTTGTAGTGAAAGTACTGTACGGGTTTTTAGATCAAAACACTCTGTGAATTATTTGACAAAAGATATATTTTCATTTGAGTTTTGTTGGCCATTTCCTTGTTGCTAGGCAAACCTGAACAATTAAAAGATCAAAGGGTTACTTTAGTTACTTTTTGACTTTTAGAAAGATTTAGATTTAGACATGGCATATCAATCTTCTGCTGCAATGTGGTAATTCTGATTCAGTGATATGGTAGACACTGCAAAACTCCTGTCCTCTCTCCTCTCTCCTGCTCTCCTCTCCTTGTCTCCTCTCCTTTCCTTGTCTCCTCTCCTCACCTCCTCACCTCTACATTCCATGTCTCCACATCTAAGTAATTACAAAGCTTATAGTCACATGGCCACAAAAGAAGCACATAGACTACAGGGCCGAGGCCTACAGAGACTACACAGCCTAGCAGTCTACACTACCGTAAATAATTGTTAGTGTATGCTTATTACTGCATGAACTAATGTTAATTAATGGTTACATAATGTACCCTTATTGTAAAGTTTTCAAGGCTTAGTTTCAATGAATGGCGTAAACTGGTGCAATTGCAAATTATAAAAAAATATTTGAACTTAATAACCCAATCTTCATTTTGATTCACATAAAAATAAAAATATAATTCCTGAATCCCCCTGGCTACGCCACTGGTGTCACATGATGTTCTGGAAGGCTCTCACAGCTCAGTGGTCATCATGTATCTAGTTTCCATCTCCACCAACCAGCCTCCATCTCCTTATGTATCTTCTGATCTTTTCATCAGCTGAACCTCTGTGTTCATTCTCAATGAGATGTGTTTTTTTTTCACAGCGCTTCAGAGTAATGATGACTGGACAGTTATTTACTCTTCTAGTAATGTCTGTGCTTTAAGAGGAACAACCGTTAACATCAGCTGCACTTATGAATACCCTGCCAACGTACAGTACCCCCCTACCACAGTCACAACACTGTGGTTTACTAAAGGAGACCAACATCAGCCTGTTGATCTGCTAAGTGATACAGACTATACAGGTCGTGTTGAATACAGCTGTGGAGAGGTCAGATGTACCGGGTCCAGATGTTATGGAACATGTACCCTGAGAATCAAAGACCTGAGAACGAGTGACTCTGCTGTCTACAAGTTTAGATTCCCCACAAACCAACCAGGTGGGGAATATACTGGAGACCCTGGAGTGAAGTTATCTGTAACAGGTGAACTATGATGAGTCTAGTGTGTGTATGTGTGTGTGTGTGTGTGTGTGTGTGTGTGTGTGTGTGGGGGGGGGGGGGGGGGGGGGGGTTCTAGAAGGTTTGTGTTGTGCGTTATCTTCATTATTTTTTATAATTGTGTGTAACTTGTTCTCAGACCCAGATCTCCAGGTGAAGGTGTCCTTTCCTCAGCCTACCGATCCTACCTGGACAGAGCTGGAGTGTCACAGTATGTGTGGTCTAGCTGGTGACCCTCCCTACATCTGGTTCAGGAATGGACAGAATGTAGGACAGGGAGTGTATTACTGGGCCAACTTTCAGTCTGAAGACAGCTTTTCATGTGCTGTTAGAGGATACGATCTCCACTCTCCTTTAGTGTGTAAGTCCACTCCCCAGTACACTGACATGATACCAGATGTAATGGACCTTTTAGGGTAAAGAACTACATGTAGATTTACTATGATGGACCCAAACTGCTGGTATTTTATATAATTAATCAAATGTAACTGTTAACAGACACTCCAAAGACCCCCTCAGTGACCGTGAGTCCCTCTGGTGAAATAGAGGAGGGCAGTTCAGTGACTCTGAGCTGCAGCAGTGATGCCAACCCAGCAGCTAACTACACCTGGTTCAAGGAACATGACGACTCAGTGAAAGAATCAGGACAGAACTACACCATCACTAATATCACATTTGAGCTTGGGGGAAACTATTACTGCCAAGCTCACAATGCAATCGGACTTCATAATTCCACCTTTTTGTTAATTAAAGGTAATTGTTCATTTAAAAGACACTTTCACCTTCCACACAGTCACAATCACACTGAAACATTTCCCTATTTATGTTGCAGTTTGCTATCAGTGTATGAAATCAACTGACTATGTACCAGTGACATCATCAGAGACAACAACAGTAACAGTAAGATCCATTGTTGTCTTACTGGCCACCATACTCCTCCTTGTCTTCCTCTGGATGAGGTGAGATATTCTCTTTCTCGTTTTCCGTTCCTTCACTCCACCTGTTGCTTCTTCATCTCTCTGTTCTCTTCACCAGAAGAAAGAGGGCCTCCAGAAAAGCACGTGGACAGGGAGGAAGGCCAGATACCGTGGAGGAGGTGAGACACAGGAAGCCATTTATTACTAACCCATCCTTTACTGAGACACACGGTGGAAATGCCCTGAGGCCACAACACAAGACCACACAAGAGACTTCTAGTTGTTTCCTTAGCAAGTGTCCTTCTCTGTTGCTCTAGCCCTGTGTCTAGGAGAGACTGTTCATCACAGTGTCTCTATTCTCATAAATAATCTGAAGTTAAACCCTCAGCCTGATTTGGAAAATTCAGAACTAGAGATAACTTATGTTGACATTTTACAGGAAGAGAGTGTATCTTACCTGACGATCCTAATGTTTTTACAGGAAGAGAGTGAAATCTTACTTGGTGATTTTTATACTATACGTTTCTAGATTTTATGATGGTAAACCAAATATTTCAGTCAGTTGTTTTAAACGTTGGCATTAATGATCACCTGGTCTTTTTTTGCACCCTTTAAATCCTGAAAGTGCGCTTGAACAGAGAAACAACTGCATCATGTGTTCCATGAAGAGTTCCTCAAAAGAGTGATTTAATCACACATTAAGGGAGAAGGATCGCTCAGGATTACTAGACTGTGACAGTGAGGACATATCATCTATCTATAAAGAACATTATTCATAGATGCTTGATGCACTAACTCCTATGATGCAAAGAAGAGTTAAACAGCAGACAGCAACATGGATTACCAGTGAGATTTTAGACTGTTCTCTATAAATACTTTAACGCTTTAAAAATGTAGCAATTTCATGATCAGTACGAAACCTTTAAAAACCAGACAAGATATAAAACAAAGCTAAACCAAAGCTGGATATTATAAAGATGCAGTTAATCCAAATTTTTGTCTGCCCCAAAAACTATGGAAAGTGTTGAAGCAGATGGGCTCATCTATTAAAATAAAGATGAAACCGATCAAGTTTAAATACTGATGGCATTATGTGTCACAACATAACAAAGATGGATTATCACTTCAACACTTTCTTCACTACTGTGGCTTTGGTTTTGTCTCATTTGCCTTTGGAATCTGGATATGATGGTCGCTCTATCATTGAGAGTTTTGACCAGGACAGTAAGCCAGCACAGGAAGCACAGACCATGTGTCTACAGTCTGGCTCAGGAAGGCATATTACACAGACACTTGTCTCACTCAGCTGGTTTATTATGAGATAAAGATGGGAGGCAATAGAGGCAATTCCACTGGAATGGTCCTTTTAGATCTACTCAAGGCTTCTGATACATTACACCACACCATTTAGTTGACTCACTTAATGTTTAGGGCAAAGTGACACATCAATAGAGTGGTTTGAATCCTGTTTGACAGGAAGATGATTGTAAGCAATGTAAGAGAGATAGTATCAGTGGCCAGAGAGTTGACCTGTGGTGCCCCAGGGATAAATTCTTGGCCCTGTTTTATATTTGATGTATGTCAATAATATGATAGGTGCTGTTGACTGCAAGTTGCTTCTTTATGCGGAAGCCTTACTGGTAACAGGTTAGGATTCAGTAGGATTATGCCTTTATGATTGTGCATGCCCAGCCTGGTACAGTGGTTTATCACAAAAACCAAAAAATGTAGTAGTGAGGCCTACAGCAGCCTGCATGGTGGGACCACTAGTCACCACTAAGGGTCTCTAAATGAACCAGAAACACATGGACCTTCAGGACTGTCTTCAGAAAGTGTCAAGCTTTTTCTAATAGTACTCTTCTGTGCTCACTCCCCATCAGCTACTTCCTGTTCCTGTGAATGAAAACGTCTCAGCTCTGACCAATCGCTTGGCTCCTGCAGCACAGAGAGAACCAATAGAAGAGCAGGACGCCCAGCACTATGCCAGCATCCACACCTCTCTCTCAGAGAACCAGTAAGTGTCTCGCTGTTTGGCTGGATCCCGTGTCCAATCAGACCAGACAGATGAGGTCCTTTACTCTGTGGTCAAAGTAGACTCTATACTTTGGGACTTAATCAACCCAATGGATCTGCCTTACAGGGAGACTGAAGTTCATATCTCCTCTGTCTTCTTTCAGGGACCAGGACCAGACAGAGATGGGAGAAACCTCAGAGATGTAAGCACCGTCAAAGAAACACCTCAGAGTGTGAACCACTAGCGGCAGCAGGATTTAAAGGACTGAGTATAGTGTCTCATTCATTCAGTTTAAACAGGACAATATGCTGGCTGATTGTTTGCTGCATATCCTACAGCACTTCATTTCCTGTTCTGCACAATGCTGTTTTCTACTTCTGTATCCTTAATATGTTATCTTTGCATTTGATTAATTCTATATTTTGAGTGTGGTGATCCTGTGATGGTCATTTCCATGATTACGATATATTGATCAATTGATGACGTGAATATGAAAGCATCCGATCACATTGGACCTTTTATAAGTTATCTTACCTGAAGCTTACATTATCAACAAAAAGACTGACTTCCATGCCTCATTCTGATATCTGTTGATTTGAATTGTTTTGAAATAAATGACTACTTTTACTGTGTTGTCTCCATCTACGGTCACGTTAGCCTGAGGTGGGCCTAGTCGTAACACACACTTCTACATTAAGTAGATGTTTAGAAATGAGTTTTCAGTAGGCTTAGCCAGTATTTAGATTCCTATAATGTGGGCCCGTGAAGCCCTTTGAGACTGTAACTGTGATTAAGAGCAATATAAATCGTTGTTTTGGAGGGACTACACATTAAAAGTTATATCAAATGATGTCTCCAAGGAATAATTTCTAATCATTAGTGAACACATGAGTGTTATTCTCTCCAGAGTTGAGGTCTATCCAAGTTCATCATTTCACTAGTGAACACATGAGTATTCTTCTCTCCAGAGTTAAGGTGTATCTAAGTTCATCATTTCACTAGTGAACACATGAGTGTTCTTCTCTCTAGAGTTGTGGTCTATGTAAGTTCATATTTTCAGTATCTTTTCAGTATAGCACAGTAAAGAAACCCGTATTAATGTGTCTCCTCCAAGAGTAATTGCATTGATGTGGTAAAGTATGGACAGACCTAGTCCTGGTATGTGGGTGTTGAATGTCATCCAGCCTGGCACTAGAGAAGCTAACCTATGTGGTGAGAGGAAAGCTAACTAATTTCGAAAGTTCTCATCCTACTTATTTTCTGTTAGTTTACTGTTAGTTTTCTTTTCTTTTTTTATTCTCTGTTTTGTTTTATCGTGAAGAATGGGGTGGGAAGGATGGAGGGAGGGAGGGTTTTTGGAGCTCTTTATTGTATAAATGTCTAATGATGGAAATTGTCTATGTGGAAACTATTGTTTTATAAAAAAGATAATTTCACTTCAGTGGCACACAGTGTGATCTTCTCTCTAGAGTTGTGCTGTCCCACATCCTGGGGATAAGATGAGGTAAGCCACATAAGTAACCAGACTTGACTAAAGGTGAAACTTTGCAACGCTATGGTGTGTGTGTGTGTGTGTGTGTGTGTGTGTGTGTGTGTGTGTGTGTGTGTGTGTGTGTGTGTGTGTGTGTGTGTGTGTGTGTGTGTGTGTGTGTGTGTGTGTGTGTGTGTGTGTGTGTGTGTGTGTGTTGTTAGATCCGTCACTATGTGAAGCTTGTTATCCTGTAACGGTTGTGGACAAGCTGGTGAGGAGATTCGCCCAGCCCCTAACTACTGTATACCAGACACCTACCCCGCTCACTCCGGCGCCCCACCCCTGGGCATAACCCTGGCCAGGACCGTGGCTGCCGATCGCGTCTGTGTAGTAGCTCTCCTCTGGGACCCGTGCACTTGGAAGTTTGCTGGGATTGTTTAAGAGTTTGGAAAAAGAACTCTAGGGATATGTTTCTTGAATGAGGACTAAGTAACCTCTTAGAATCACGATGCTTGTTCCGTCTCTACCGTTGTCCGAAAGAAGAGGGCGTTGTCCAATGAAAAATGGTTAAAATGATTTTATTAGTTGATAAACTTGCAGATTACAGGGGGGAACCTTGCATAAAGCTAAAAATACCCTCAATAAAAAGTAAAAGGGAAAAAATAGAATAATAAAAAGGATACTTTCTATAAGTAATTTAAAGAAAAGTTTAAAACAACGATCACACATATGGCTTACTTGTGGGGTGGAGCCATATCAATTGCCGAGGAGAAAGGGAAAAAATCCCTTTGTGGAACATGGCCGAAAAAGTTATATTATTTTTTTCAGTACATTTTTTTTTCTTCTAATTCTTCGGTGGGCCCGCAGCTGTAAGCCTTCATAGCTTCTTAGGGCTAAGGGAGGAATCCTCTCTTCGGAGGGTGGGCGGTCAAGGCTAGCTTCTGGTAAAAATGCGCGGCTGATAGAAGTTTTGAGAAGAAACTCTCTTCTCCTATTTTCTGAAATCTTTCTAAGTCTTTTTAGTATTTCTTCTTCTCCGGACTTTAGGTGGCCGTCCGGCATGGCCGTCCGGCACGGAGCCGCCGTGGCTAGGAGTCCTCTCTATTCCTACCCCGGTCAGGCTGTTTTATAGAGCGTATGCCTCTGCCCATTTTACGCCCTTCTATTGGAGCAGATATGGTTTTGCCCTTTTCATGCCCTTTTATGGATTTATTCGTTGTGCTGTCATAACTTAGTTATGCTGACCTCACCTATGCTATCCTCCATTTTGTCCTTACACGAACCGCAGCTGGTGTTTTTCTGCTGATGTCAGCTAATCTACTCGTTATTTTGGTGATCTTATCAGTACTCATCAAACCCTCACAGGCAAGGCCAACTTTCCCAAGTAAACCAATTAAGTTATGTTCCAAACAATAACAACACCCCACGTATGCCATAATACATAAAACAGTAATTATCCTCAGAGACCTGTAAGTCACACCAGACCTGAATGGTGACCCCATGTACCCTTAGTTAACAGTGTTATACTATCTCTAGACATAGAATAGTTTGCACATGCCAACCGGGCTTACTAACATTGGATGCAGTACATGTACTTCTCGTATCATAAAGTGTTTCTTCATTTTATAAGATACTCCCGAGTGCTTCAGCATTGTAGCTAGTGCATTACTTATAGTATGTATGGTTACGCAGTATGACATACAGATGGGTATACAGTAAAACATACAGTGTTCATTGGTTATTGGTTATAGCTTCCCATAGGGTTGCACAGTGTTATAGTAAAACATACATTGATGCATGACCAGTGTATTACTTTTAAGCGCGCCTATAGTTATGATAAAACAATGCTTAGGTTTATATAGAATGTGATTAATAAAGAGTAACATCCCTTACGCCCCATACCTTCTAATATATCTGGACACCGATGAATCAACATTACTTGACAGTGTGTGTGTGTGTGTGTGTGTGTGTGTGTGTGTGTGTGTGTGTGTGTGTGTGTGTGTGTGTGTGTGTGTGTGTGTGTGTGTGTGTGTGTGTGTGCGAGTTATGAGCAGTAGGAGAGAAGATTAATACAAAATACAATAAAATTGCAAGAATGAAACATGCAGGAACTTTGTATCGTTCATTGTGGTCTAAAACGGTGATTCTATGTTTTAGGCCCAGTAGTTACCAGGCTTCTGTTCATTCTGCTGCTAACCATGGTGTGAAGAGGAAGTCTTTTTTTGGTTTCCGTTAAAAAAACAAAAGTGCATGATGAACTGGAACCACAGACTAGATGAAACACCAGCTTCACCTTCTACCGTAACAGGTTGTATTTTCTTAACTTTTATTTCAATGCTTACCAAAAATAATTCATAGAGTTGTGGATTACATTGTTGTGGATTGAAAACTGATATATTTGAACTTGCATGACCTTTTAAATTATATTTTTTACTTGCAGGTGTATTTAAATATCTCCCCAGAACAACAGAGTGAGAGAGGAGAGGACTCACTATGAATTTAAGATCAGCAGCAAGAGGATTTCTAGCTTTCCTTCTGTCAGTACCAGGTTGGTTCATTTACATTGTGAACATTTAGTTGAACTGTTTCAATACCATGACAACCAAGCAACTGGAACGAGGAAAGGGTGAAACCACAGCATGATGAAGATAGAATAATAGTAAATACAACATTAAAGAATTACCCTCTAGAACGCTGTGTTTGGTTGAACAGACCACTAGAATAGAGAAAGGTCCCCTTTATATAGTTCAGTTATGGTTCATTAGTCATTGGAAAAGACCACTTCACTGCAAGATGTATACAGCCTCTTGTAGTGAAAGTACTGTATGGGTTTTTAGATCACAATACTCTGTGAATCATTTTACAGAATAAATATTTGCATTTGAGTATCTTTGGCCATTTCCTGGTTGCTAGGAAAACCTGAACTATATACAAGATCAAAGGGTTAATTTTGTTACTTTTTGAAAAAGATAGATGTTGAAATCTACTGTTTTCCCCCATTTATTCTATTGATAATGATTTAGACATGACATATCAATCTTCTGCTGCAATTTTTGTAATTCTGATTCAGTGATATGGTAGACACTGCATGCCTTCTCCTGTCCTCTCTTCTCTCTTCTCTTCTCTCCTCTCCTCTCCTTGTTTCCTCTCCTTGTCTTCTCTCCTCTCCTCTCCTTGTCTGCTCTCCTCTGTTTGTCTCCTCTCCTCTCTTCCTTGTCTTCACTCTTCTCCTCTCCTTACCTTGTCTCCTCACCACTACTCCTAAATCCCCCTTACCTATCCTTGTCTCCAATCCTTTCCTTGTCTCCTCTCCTCACCTCCTCTGCTCTACATTCCTTGTCTCCACATCTAAGTAATTACAAAGCTTATAGTCACAAGGCCACAAAAGAAGCACATAGACTACAGGGCCGAGGCCGACAGAGACTACACAGCCTAGCAGCCTACACTACCGTAATTAACTGTTAGTGTTTGCTTATTACTGCATGAACTAATGTTAATTAATGGTTAAATAATGTACCCTTATTGTAAATTTTTCATGGCTTAATTTCAATGAACGGCATAACCTGTTGCAATTGCAAATTATAAAAATGCAGTTTTAACTTAATAACCCAATCTTCATTTTGATTCAAACAAAAATAAAAATGGACTGAATTGAAAATATGAATCCCCTGGCTACGCCACTGGTGTCACATGAGGTTCTGGAAGGTTCCTCTCACAGCTCAGTGGTCATCATGTATCTGTAGTTTCCATCTCCACCCACCAGCCTCCATCTCTTTATGTATCTTCTGATCTTTTCATCAGCTGAACCTCTGTGTTCATTCTCAATGAGATGTGTTTGTTTTTTCACAGCGCTTCAGAGTAATGATGCCTGGACAGTTATTTACTCTTCTAGTAAAGTCTGCGCTTTAAGAGGAGCAACGGTTAACATCAGCTGCACTTATGAATACCCTGCCAACATACAGTACCCCCCTACCACAGTCACAACACTGTGGTTTACTAAAGGAGAACGCCATCAGCCTGTTGATCTGCTAAGTGATACAGACTATACAGGTCGTGTTGAATACAGCTGTGGAGAGGTCAGATGTAAAGGGTTCAGATGTTATGGAACATGTACCCTGAGAATCAAACACCTGAGAACGAGTGACTCTGTTGTCTACAAGTTTAGATTCACCACAAACCAACCAGGTGGGGAATATACTGGAGACCCTGGAGTGAAGTTATCTGTAACAGGTAAACTATGATGAGTCTAGTGTGTGTATGTGTGTATGTGTACGTATGTGTGTGTGTGTGTGTGGGGGGGGGGGGGGGGGGAGGGGGGGGGGGGGGGGTTCTAGAAGGTTTGTGTTGTGCGTTGTCTTCATTATTTTTTATAATTGTGTGGAACATGTTCTTACACCCAGATCTCCAGGTGAAGGTGTCCTTTCCTCAGTCTACCAATCCTACCTGGACAGAGCTGGAGTGTCACAGTATGTGTGGTCTAGCTGGTGACCCTCCATACATCTGGTTCAGGAATGGACAGAATGTAAGACAGGGAGTGAACTACAGGGCCTACATTCAGTCTGAAGACAGCTTTTCATGTGCTGTTAGAGGATACGATCTCCACTCTCCTTTAGTGTGTAAGTCCACTCCCCAGTGCACTGACATGATACCAGATGTAATGGACCTTTTAGGGTAAAGAACTACATGTAGATTTACTATGATGGACCCAAACTGCTGGTATTTTATATAATTAATGAAATGTAACTGTTAACAGACGCTCCAAAGACCCCCTCAGTGACCGTGAGTCCCTCTGGTGAAATAAAGGAGGGCAGTTCAGTGACTCTGAGCTGCAGCAGTGATGCCAACCCAGCAGCTAAGTACACCTGGTTCAACGTTAATACAGGTCGTTCCTCCAGAGTCATGAACCAGGGACAACAGCTCATCTTTAGAAATATCCTGTCTTCACACTCTGGACAATACTACTGTCTAGTTCAGACTGAGCTAAGGACAGCATCTAACTTGATCACTATTAACATGAAATGTGAGTAAAACACATGTTTTACATCTTATTAAAGAAGTTTAAAGATAAATGATTCTTGGCAACATAGGTCACAAGTAAATTCATCGTGTAATAATCCCCAAAACGTCTCCACTTTCTGATTTTCAAAATAATTAATACTGTCATGAATATAAATGTACTTGCTGTTGCGTGCTTTAAACAGTTTCATATTTGATTATCTGCATTATTTTCTGTTTTTTGCACAGCATTTTATTTTCTTATCCCTTTATTTATTTTTTGCACGACCACCGTGAATGGCACCACTACCACTACCACTTGAATTCTTGTATTGATGTTAATACTTATAATTATTACTTACTTTGTTATTGTGATCTTGTATTGATTCTGCTGTGTGACTGTTGAGGATCCAAGGCTAAGAATTTTACTCTTGCGTACTTTGCGTACGTTAAGATGTAATAAAAGCAACTCTGATTCTTATTCTGATCATTTGTGTTCATTGCAGACGCTCCAAAGACCCCCTCAGTGACCGTGAGTCCCTCTGGTGAAATAAAGGAGGGCAGTTCAGTGACTCTGAGCTGCAGCAGTGATGCTAACCCAGCAGCTAAGTACACCTGGTTCAAGGTTAATACAGATGGTTCCTCCAGAGTCATGAACCAGGGACAACAGCTCGTCTTTAGCTACATCCTGTCTTCAAACTCTGGACAATGTCGCTGTGACGCTAGGAATGAGCTAGGGACAAGGTCGAAGATGACCACTATTAACGGGAAATGTGAGTAAAACACATATTTATGTCATCTTATTAAAGACTTGTATATAATACATGAATAGTGTCAACATTAGTCATCAGTAAAGTCACATGCAATGAACCACAACAATTATTTCTGATTTTAATTATCATTAACACTGTCATGAACATTAATCATTGCTATATCTGGTCTTTAAAATATTTAACTGGTGTTCATGTATTGCTGTATACTTGTAATCACTATTACTCTTTAATAAGTAGTAGTATTTTATTAGTTTAAAAAATATTCTGTATCATACTGGAATTGCAGTTGTGTGCTTTAACCAGTTTTATATCTTCAGGATGGATATTGATCATTTGTGTTCATTACAGACGCTCCAAAGACCCCTTCAGTGACCGTGAGTCCCTCTGGTGAAATAGAGGAGGGCAGTTCAGTGACTCTGAGCTGCAGCAGTGATGCCAACCCAGCAGCTAACTACACCTGGTTCAAGGTTAATACAGGTCGTTCCTCCAGAGTCATGAACCAGGGACAACAGCTCGTCTTTAGAAACATCCTGTCTTCAAACTCTGGGCACTATCTCTGTGAAGCTAGGAATGAGCTAGGGACAAAAAAGGAGTTGATCACTATTAACGTGAAATGTGAGTAAAACACATATATTACATCTTATTAAAGACTTGTATATAATAAATGAATCATGTCAACATTAGTCAAGAGTAAATTCATCGTGCAATGAACCACAACAATTATCTTTGATTTTCAATATCATCATTACAGTCATGAATAAAAATCTTTGCTATATCTGGTATTTAAATTATTTTACTGGTATTCATGTATTGCTATATGCTTGTAAACATTATTACTCATTAATAAGTATTAGTGTTTTATTAGTTTAAACAATATTCTGTATCATACTGGAATTGCAGTTGGATGCTTTAAACAGTTTTATATCTTTAGTATGGATATTGATCATTTGTGTTCATTACAGACGCTCCAAAGACCCCCTCAGTGACCGTGAGTCCCTCTGGTGAAATAGAGGAGGGCAGTTCAGTGACTCTGAGCTGCAGCTGTGATGCCAACCCAGCAGCTAAGTACACCTGGTTCAAGAACAACCAACCTCTGGTCAGAAAACCAAGTCAACGTTATACCTTCCCCTCAGTCCGCCCTGAAGACAGAGGAACGTACCACTGTCACACAGAGAACAAATATGGACATCTGAGCTCTAACTCGCTATTCATGGATGTTAAGTGTGAGTTGAAAATCTTTCTAATATGTAAACATCTTTTCTATATCTGGTCTTTAAAATGTTTTGCTAGTATTCATGTATTGCTCTATGCTTGTAAACAATATCACTCATTAATAAGTAGAAGTATTTTATTAGTTTAAAAAAGATTCTGTATCATACTGTAATTGCAGTTGTGTGCTTTAAACAGTTTTATATCTTTAGGATGGATATTGATCATTTGTGTTCATTACAGATGCTCCGAAGACCCCCTCAGTGACCGTGAGTCCCTATGGTGAAATAGAGGAGGGCAGTTCAGTGACTCTGAGCTGCAGCAGTGATGCCAACCCAGCAGCTAACTACACCTGGTTCAAGGAACATGACGACTCAGTGAAAGAATCAGGACAGAACTACACCATCACTAATATCACATCTGAGCTTGGGGGAAACTATTACTGCCAAGCTCATAGTGCAATCGGACTTCATAATTCCACCTTTTTGTTAATTAAAGGTAATTGTTCATTTAAAAGACACTTTCACCTTCCACACAGTCACAATCACATGGTGAAACATTTTCCTATTTATGCTGCAGTTTGCTATCAGTGTTTGAAATCAACTGACTATGTACCAGTGACATCATCACAGACAACAACAGTGACTGTAAGAACCATCGTTGTCTTACTGGCCACCATACTCCTCCTGGTCTTCCTCTGGATGAGGTAAGATCTCTCTCTTTCTCGTTTTCCGTTCCTTCACTCTACCTGTTGCTTCTTCATCTCTCTGTTCTCTTCACCAGAAGAAAGAGGGCCTCCAGAAAAGCACGTTGACAGGGAGGAAGGCCAGATACCGTGGAGGAGGTGAGACACAGGAAGCCATTTATTACTAACCCATCCTTTACTGAGACACACGGTGGAAATGCCCTGAGGCCACAACACAAGACCACACAAGAGACTTCTAGTTGTTTCCTTACTAAGTGTCCTTCTCTGTTGCTCTTGGCCTGTGGCTAGGAGAGACTGTTCATCCCAGTGTCTCTATCTTTCATAAAGAACAGTCTGAAGTTTGGCCCATGTCCGGATTTGGAAAATCCTGAACTGGAGATACGTAATTTATGTTGACATTTTACAGAATTACTTTTAGACGAGGGAAGATACTGATTGATGCAGTCATAATGTCTTTACAGAAGGAGAGCATATCCTACTTAGCAATCCTAATGTTTTTACAGGGAGAGTGTATCTTACTTGGTGTAGCTAATGTTTTTACAGGGACAGAGTGTATCTTACCTGGCAATTTCTATACTATGCATTTCTAGATTTTATAATAAAATATTTCAGTCAGATGTTTTGAACGTTGGCATTAATGATAACCTGGTCATTTTTTGCACCCTTTAAATCCTGAAAGTGCGCTGGAACAGAGAAACAACTGCATAAGTGTTCCATGAAGAGTTCCTCAAAAGAGTGATTTAATCACACAATAATGGAGAAGGATCGCTCAGGATTAGTAGACTGTGACAGTGTAGACATATCATCTATTTAGAAAGAACATTATTTATAGGTGCTTGATACACTAACTCCTATGATGCAAATAAGAGTTAAACAGCAGACAGCAACATGGATTACCAGTGAGATTTTAGACCATTCTCTATAAATACTTTAACGCTTTAAAAAAGTAGCAATTTTATGTTCAGTACGAAACCTTTAAAAACCAGACAAGATATAAAACAAAGCTAAACCAAAGCTGGATATTATAAAGATGCAGTTAATCAACATTTTTTTCTGCCCCAAAAACAATGGAAATTGTTGAAGCAGATGGGCTCATCTATTTAAATAAAGATAAAATCGATAACGTTTTAAATACTGATGGCATTATGTGTCTCAACATAACAAAGATGGATCATCACTTCAACACTTTCTTTACTACTGTGGCTTTGGTTTTGTCTCAGTTGCCTTTTGGCTCTAGATAGAATGGTCGCTCTATCATTGAGAATTTTGATCAGGACAGCAAGCCAGCACAGGAAGCACAGACCATGTGTCCACAGTCTGGTTCAGGAAGGCATATTACACAGACACTTGTCTCACTCACCTGGTTTATTATGATATAAAGACGGGAGGCAATAGAGGCAATTCCACTGGAATGGTGCTGTTAGATCTACTCAACGCTTTTGATACATTACACCACACCATTTAGTTGATTCACTTAATGTTCAGGGCAAAGTGACACATCAATAGAGTGGTTTGAATCCTGTTTGATAGGAAGATGATAGTAAGCAATGTAAGAGAGATAGTATCAGTGGCCAGAGAGTTGACCTGTGGTGCCCCAGGGATAAATTCTTCGCCCTGTTTTATATTTGATGTATGTCAATGATATGATAGGTGCAGTTGACTGCAAGTTGCCAAATTTAGTTTGGCCTGAAGCACAAGTTAAAGGAACTTGTAAGAGTAAGATCCTGGTAGAAGTAGTTTCACATCCAAACCTAATGTCCCTTATCTTGGAGCGACAATCAACAAAGGTGTATCTGGTGACCTGGTTACCAATCTTGTAGCGCCACTCTAAATCATTTAATCTCAGAGTTAGAGAACCGTTGCTTTGAGCCTTCATTCAGTGCCATTATGATTGTGCATGCCCAGCCTGGTACAGTGGTTTATCACAAAAACTAAAAACTAGAATGCAGGTTACGCAAAACAATGTTATCAGATACGTCTTAAATGCCTCCCTAAAACACACATAGGACCCCAGGAGTTTCAACAGGCCTGCCTCCTCCAGTGGCAGATCATGTGAACCAGCTGAAGCAAAACCATATGTATGATATTATTAATAGAACAGCTCCTGGTTACTTGATGTGCCATATTGACATGGTGCATCAGCAACATGGTCAATTCATCTACGCTAGTGGCATGTATTGTAGTGTGTCTAGGGTAAGTAACACTGCAAGGCTCTCCATCTTCCACACTGTTACTGTACTAGGGAATGATCTCCCACTGTACATGAAACAGAGCCCCAGCAGAGAGACAAGAGCAGGGTGAGAGAGCACCTCTGGTACTTGGTACAGGTTTTATATTTGTAGTTCACACTGCTGTTTAACTTGTTGTATTATAAATGTACTTTTAATCTTGAATAGGGATGTTGTTCTATATTAATGTTGATGTGTCTGTCTTTTAACGTGGTTGTTTTGACATCCAGGTCCACTTTGGAATAAGTGTTCAACACTTTCAAGCGCTAATCTCTAGGATGTTTTATGTTTTGTAACCTGGAATTAAACCAAACCAAAGCATTGCTCCGTGATCATCAGTCTTGTTTGTATGCTTTCTCTGGGGCCGTGTTGCCATGGCACCTGTCCACTATGAGGACTGCGGTCATCACTTGTGGTCATCTGAGAATAGAAACTGCAGTGGAATTCATTATCAGTCTCAGATTTAAGAGTAACGACTTGACAAAGTGGTGTTTGTTTAAAGGGTGCGATCTAGGGTGACATCTAGAGGACAAACTAGGATCTGCAGGGACTTCTGCCAGGGAGCAGAAAAAGGAGATGGATGAATGGAATTATTTATGTCTAATCTTGTTTTCAAGAATCAAATGAAGATGTTGTTGAAAGACAAAAAGGTCTTACTATATCAACAGTTGTAGGAAACCTTGCAGGAAGGACTTGAAGTGAGGCCTACAGCAGCCTGCATGGTGGGACCACTAGTCACCACTAAGGGTCTCTAAATGAACCAGAAACACAGGACCTTCAGGACTGTCTTCAGGAATTGTCAATCGTTTTCTAAATGTGCTCTTCTGTGCTCATTCCCCATCAGCTACTTCCTGTTCCTGTGTATGAAAACGTTTCAGCTCTGACCAATCGCTTGTCTCCTGCAGCACAGAGAGAACCAATAGTAGAGCAGGATGACCATCACTATGCCAGCATCCACACCTCTCTCTCAGAGAACCAGTAAGTGTCTCGCTGTTTGGCTGGATCCCGTGTCCAATCAGACCAGACAGATGAGGTCCTTTACTCTGTGGTCAAAGTAGACTCTCTACTTTGGGACTTAATCAACCCAATGGATCTGCCTTACAGGGAGACTGAAGTTCATATCTCCTCTGTAGAATAATAGTAAATACAACATTAAAGAATCAACCTCTAGAACGCTGTGTTTGGCTGAACAGACCACTAGAATAGAGAACGGTTCCCTTTATATAGTTCAGTTATGGTTCATTAGTCATTGGAAAAGACCACTTCACTACAAGATGTATACAGCCTCTTGTAGTGAAAGTACTGTACGGGTTTTTAGATCACAATACTCTGTGAATCATTTTACAGAATAAATATTTTCATTTGAGTTTTTTTGGCTGTTTCTTGGTTGCTAGGAAAACCTGAACTATTTACAAGATCAAAGGGTTAATTTAGTTACTTTTTGAAAAAGATAGATGTTGAAATCTACTGTTTTCCCCCATTTATTCTATTGATGATGATTTAGACATGACATATCAATCGTCTGCTGCACTGTTGTAATTCTGATTCAGTGATATGGTAGACACTGCATGCCTTCTACTGTCCTCTCTTCTCTCTTCTCTTCTCTCCTCTCCTCTCCTTGTTTCCTCTCCTTGTCTTCACTCTTCTCCTCTCCTTACCTTGTCTCCTCACCACTACTCCTAAATCCCCCTTACCTATCCTTGTCTCCAATCCTTTCCTTGTCTCCTCTCCTCACCTCCTCTGCTCTACATTCCATGTCTCCACATCTAAGTAATTACAAAGCTTATAGTCACAAGGCCACAAAAGAAGCACATAGACTACAGGGCCGAGGCCGACAGAGACTACACAGCCTAGCAGCCTACACTACCGTAATTAACTGTTAGTGTTAGCTTATTACTGCATGAACTATTGTTAATTAATGGTTAAATAATGTACCCTTATTGTAACGTTTTCAAGGTATAATTTCAATGAACGGCATAACCTATTGCAATTGCAAATTATAAAAATGCAGTTTTAACTTAATAACCCAATCTTCATTTTGATTCAAACAAAAATAAAAATGGACTGAATTGAAAATATGAATCCCCCTGGCTACGCCACTGGTGTCACATGATGTTCTGGAAGTTTTCCTCTCACAGCTCAGTGGTCATCATGTATCTATAGTTTCCATCTCCACCCACCAGCCTCCATCTCTTTATGTATCTTCTGATCTTTTCATCAGCTGAACCTCTGTGTTCATTCTCAATGAGATGTGTTTGTTTTTTCACAGCGCTTCAGAGTTATGATGACTGGACACTTATTTACTCTTCTAGTAAAGTCTGCGCTTTAAGAGGAGCAATGGTTGACATCAGCTGCACTTATGAATACCCTGCCAACGTACAGTACCCCCCTACCACAGTCACAACTCTGTGGTTTACTAAAGGAGATCACCATCAGCCTGTTGATCTGGTAAGTGATACAGACTATACAGGTCGTGTTGAATACAGCTGTGGAGAGGTCAGCTGTACCGGGTTCAGATGTTATGGAATGTGTACCCTGAGAATCAAAGACCTGAGAACGAGTGACTCTGTTGTCTACAAGTTTAGATTCACCACAAACCAACCAGGTGGGGAATATACTGGTGACCCTGGAGTGAAGTTATCTGTAACAGGTAAACTATAATGAGTCTAGTGTGTGTGTGTGTGTGTGTGTGTGTGTGTGTGTGTGTGTGTGTGTGTGTGTGTGTGTGTGTGTGTGTGTGTGTGTGTGTGTGTGTGTGTGTGTGTGTGTGTGTGTGTGTGTGTGTGTGTGTGTGTTACGGGGTACGACTGGAAACCCAAGTGCGAGACACAACAGGCAGAGATGGTTTTAGGAATTAAGGAATTTAATAGCAACGGTACAGGCATGGGCAGAGCAGGACGTAGTCGGGCAGGCAGAGGTTCGGTGATAGGCGCGCGAGAGGCAGACAGGCAGACGAAGGCAGGCGGGGAGTTACGCAAGCGAAGGGTCGGCAATGGGAAGACAGTCAGAGGGTTGGCGGTCAGGAGGTGGATAGGGATCCGGGAAGGCTGGATAGAAGGGAAAGGCAGGTTAGGAGCAGGCAAGGCACGGGTAAACAGGAATCTAAATGCGGGAACGCGGTACTAACACGAGGATAGAATACAACGATCTGGCACTGGCTGCTCGGGAAACGAGGGACAAATAGAGTGCAATGATTGATGATTGTTGGCAGGAGTGTAGACCGGAGTGCACGTGGTTAATTGATGACGGGGAGGTAAACAGAGGCATGTGGTGAAGTGGCAGCCGGCGCCACTAGGTGGAGGCAGAGGGTGTCGTGACAGTGTGTGTGTGTGTGTGTGTGTGGGGGGGGGGGGGGGGGGGGGGGGGGGGTTCTAGAAGGTTTGTGTTGTGGGTTATCTTCATTATGTTTTATAATTGTGTGTAACTTGTTCTTACACCCAGGTCTCCAGGTGAAGGTGTCCTTTCCTCAGCCTACCTATCCTACCTGGACAGAGCTGGAGTGTCACAGTGTGTGTGGTCTAGCTGGTGACCCTCCCTACATCTGGTTCAGGAATGGACAGAATGTAGGACAGGGAGTGAACTACAGGGCCTACATTCAGTCTGAAGACAGCTTTTCATGTGCTGTTAGAGGATACGATCTCCACTCTCCTTTAGTGTGTAAGTCCACTCCTCAGTACACTGACATGATACCAGATGTAATGGACCTTTTAGGGTAAAGAACTACATGTAGATTTACTATGATGGACCCAAACTGCTGGTATTTTATATAATTAATCAAATGTAACTGTTAACAGACGCTCCAAAGACCCCCTCAGTGACCGTGAGTCCCTCTGGTGAAATACAAGAGGCCAGTTCAGTGACTCTGAGCTGCAGCAGTGATGCCAACCCAGCAGCTAAGTACACCTGGTTCAAGGTTAATACAGGTCGTTCCTCCAGAGTCATGAACCAGGGACAACAGCTCGTCTTTAGCTACATCCTGTCTTCAAACTCTGGACAATATCGCTGTGAAGCTAGGAATGAGCTAGGGACAAGGTTGAAGATGACCACTATTAACGTGAAATGTGAGTTAAACACATATTTATGTCATCTTATTAAAGACTTGTATATAATACATGAATAGTGTCAACATTAGTCATCAGTAAAGTCACATGCAATGAACCACAACAATTATTTTTGATTTTAATTATCATTAATACTGTCATGAACATTAATAATTGCTATATCTGGTCTTTAAAATATTCAACTGGTATTCATGTATTGTTGTATACTTGTAATCACTATTACTCTTTAATAAGTAGTAGTATTTTATTAGTTTAAAAAAGATTCTGTATCTTACTGTAATTGCAGTTGTGTGCTTTAAACAGTTGTATATCTTTAGGATGAATATTGATCATTTGTGCTCATTACAGACGCTCCAAAGACCCCCTCAGTGACCGTGAGTCCCTCTGGTGAAATAGAGGAGGGCAGTTCAGTGACTCTGAGCTGCAGCAGTGATGCCAACCCAGCAGCTAACTACACCTGGTTCAAGGAAAATGACAACTCAGTGAAAGAATCAGGACAGAACTACACCATCACTAATATCACATCTGAGCTTGGGAGAAACTATTACTGCCAAGCTCACAATGCAATCGGACTTCATAATTCCACCTTTTTGTTAATTAAAGGTAATTGTTCGTTTAAAAGACACTTTCACCTTCCACACAGTCACAATCACACTTTGAAACCTTTTCCTATTTATGTTGCAGTCTGCTATCAGTGTTTGAAATCAACTGACTATGAACCAGTGACATCATCATCACAGACAACAACAGTGACTGTAAGAACCATCGTTGTCTTACTGGCCACCATACTCCTCCTGGTCTTCCTCTGGATCAGGTGAGATCTCTCTCTTTGTCGTTTTCCGTTCCTTCACTCCACCTGTTGCTTCTTCATCTCTCTGTTCTCTTCACCAGAAGAAAGAGGGCCTCCAGAAAAACACGTGGACAGGGAGGAAGGCCAGATACCGTGGAGGAGGTGAGACACAGGAAGCCATTTATTACTAACCCATCCTTTACTGAGACACACGGTGGAAATGCCCTGAGGCCACAACACAAGACCACACAAGAGACTTCTAGTTGTTTCCTTAGTAAGTGTCCTTCTCTGTTGCTCTAGCCCTGTGGCTAGGAGAGACTGTTCATCACAGTGTCTCTATTTTCATCAAGAATCTGAAGTCAAACCCTCGACCTGATTTTGAGAGTTTATCTTACTTAGCGACCCTAATGTTTTTACATCCTATTATTTATTTTTTGACAACAAACAGATTCCATTTACTTTGGGCTGAAGCACAAGTTAATGAAACTTGTAAGAGTAAGATTCTGGTAGAAGTAGTATCACATCCAAACCTAATGTCTCTTATCTTGGAGCGGCAATCAACAAAGGTTTATCTGGTGACCTGGTTACCAATCTTGTATCGCCACTCTAAATCATTTAATTTCAGAGTTAGAGAACAGTTGCTTTGAGCCTTCATTCAGTGCCATTATGATTGTGCATGCCCAGCCTGGTACAGTGGTTTATCACAAAAACTAAAAACTAGAATGCAGGTTTTGCAAAACAATGTTATCAGATACGTTTTAAATGCCTCCCTAAAACACAAATAGGACCCAAGGAGTTTCAACAGGCCTGTCTCCTCCAGTGGCAGATTGTGTGAACCAGCTGAAGCTAAACCATATGTATGATATTATTAATAGAACAGCTCCTGGTTACTTGATGTGCCATATTGACATGGTGCATCAGCAACATGGTCAGTTCATCTACGCTAGTGGCATGTCTTGTAGTGTGTCTAGGGTAAGTAACACTGCAAGGCTCTCCATCTTCCACACTGTTACTGTACTAGGGAATGATCTCCCACTGTACATGAAACAGAGCCCCAGCAGAGAGACAAGAGCAGGGTGAGAGAGCACCTCTGGTACTTGGTACAGGTTTTATATTTGTAGTTCACACTGCTGTTTAACTTGTGTTATTATAAATGTACTTTTAATGTTGAATAGGGAGGTTGTTCTATATTAATGTTGATATGTCTGTCTTTAAATGTGGTTGTTTTGACATCCAGGTCCACTTTGGAAGAAGTGTTCAACAGTTTCAAGGGCTAATCTCTGGGATGTTTTATGTTTTGTAACCTGAAATTAAACCAAACCAAAGCATTGCTCTGTGATCATCAGTCTTGTTTGTATGCTTTCTCTGGGGCCATGTTGCCATGGCACCTGTCCACTATGATGTGGTGTGGTCATCTGAGAATAGAAACTTCAGTGGAATTCATTATCAGAGTCTCAGATTAAAGAGTCACGACTTGAAAAAGTGATGTTTGTTAAAAGGGTGAGATCTAGGGTGACATCTAGAGGACAAACTAGGATCTGCAGGGACTTCTGCCAGGGACCAGAAAGAGAAGATGGATGAATGGAATTATTCATGTCTAATCTTGTTTTCAAGAAGCAAATGAAGATGTTGTTGAAAGACAAAAAGGTCTTACTAGATCAACAGTTGTAGGAAACCTTGCAGGAAGGACTTGAAGTGAGGCCTACAGCAGCCTGCATGGTGGGACCACTAGTCACCACTAAGGTTCTCTAAATGAACCAGAAACACAGGACCTTCAGGACTGTCTTCAGGAATTGTAGATCTTTTTCTAAACGTACTCTTCTGTGCTCACTCCCCATCAGCTGCTTCCTGGTCCTGTGTATGAAAACGTTTCAGCTCTGACCAATCGCTTGGCTCCTGCAGCGCGGAGAGAACCAATAGAAGAGCAGGATGACCATCACTATGCCAGCATCCACACCTCTCTCTCAGAGAACCAGTAAGTGTCTCGCTGTTTGGCTGGATCCCGTGTCCAATCAGACCAGACAGATGAGGTCCTTTACTCTGTGGTCAAAATAGACTCTATACTTTGGGACTTAATCAACCCAATGGATCTGCCTTACAGGGAGACTGAAGTTCATATCTCCTCTGTCTTCTTTCAGGGACCAGGACCAGACAGAGATGGGAGAAACCTCAGAGATGTAAGCACTGTTAAAGAAACACCTCAGAGTGTGAACCACTAGCGGCAGCAGGATTTAAAGGACTGAGTATAGTGTCTCATTCATTCAGTTTAAACAGGACAATACACTGGCTTATTGTTTGCTGCATATCCTACAGCGCTTCACTTCCTGTGCTGCACAATGCTGTTTTCTACTTCTGTGATGGTCCTGTGATGGTCCTGTGATGGTCATTTCCATTATTGCGATATATTGATCAATTGATGACATGAATATGAAAGCATCCAATCACATTGGACCTTTTATAGGTTATCTTACCTGAAGCTTACATTATCAACAAAAAGACTGACTTCCATGCCTCATTCTGATATCTTTTGATAGCAAATTAACATACAATTTTGTTCCATTTTGTCAAATAGCTATATAGAAGTAATTATAAGTACAAATAAGTATCAAATTATGTCTCCAAGGAATCATCTGTAATCACTAGTGAATACGAGTGTTTTTCTCTCCAGAGTTGAGGTCTATGTAAGTTCATCATTTCACTAGTGAACACATGAGTGTTCTTCTCTCTAAAGTTGAGGTCTATACAAGTTCATAATTTCTCGAGTGTACAGGTGAGTGTTCTTCTCTCCAGAGTTGTGGTCAATCTAAGTTAATGTTTTCAGTATATTTTCAGTATAGCACAGTAAAGAAACCCTTATTAATGTGTCTCCTCCAAGAGTAATTGCATTGATGTGGTAAAGTATGGACAGACCTAGTCCTGGTATGTGGGTGTTGAACGTCATCCAGCCTGGCACTAGAGAAGCTAACCTATGTGGTGAGAGGAAAGCCAACTGATTTGGAAAGTACTCATCCTACTTATTTTCTGTTCGTTTACTGTTAGTTTTCTTTTCTTTTTTTATTCTCTTTGTTTTGTTTTATTGTGAAGAATGGGGTGGGAAGGAGATAGGGAGGGAGGGTTTTTAGGGTGCTTTATTGTATAAATGTCTAATGATGGAAATTGTCAACGTGGAAACTATTGTTTTATAAAAAAGTTCGTTTCAATTCAGCGGCAAACAGTGTGATCTTCTCTCTAGAGTTGTGCTGTCCCACATCCTGGGGATAAGATGAGGTAAGCCACATAAGTAACCAGACTTGACTAAAGGTGAAACTATGCAACACTGTGGTGTGTGTGTGTGTGTGTGTGTGTGTGTGTGTGTGTGTGTGTGTGTGTGTGTGTGTGTGTGTGTGTGTGTGTGTGTGTGTGTGTGTGTGTGTGTGTGTGTGTGTGTGTGTGTGTGTGTGTGTGTGTGTGCGAGTGTTTGTGTGTGCGAGTTATGAGCAGTAGGAGAGAAGATTAATACAAAATACAATAAAATTGCAAGAATGAAACATGCAGGAACTTTGTATCGTTCATTGTGGTCTAAAAAGGTGATTATATGTTCTAGGCCCAGTAGTTACCAGGCTTCTGTTCATTCTGCTGCTAACCATGGTGTGAAGAGGAAGTCTTTTTTTTGGGGGGGTTTCTGTTAAAACGAGCAAAAGTGCATGATGAACTGGAACCACAGACTAGATGACAGACCAGCTTCACCTTCTACCGTAACAGGTTGTATTTTCTTGACTTTTATTTTAATGCTTACCAAACGTAATTCATAGAGTTGTGGATTACATTGTTGTGGATTGAAAGCTGAAATATTTGAGCTTGCATGACCTTTTGAATTATATGTTTTACTTGCAGGTGTATTTAAATATCTCCCCAGAACAACAGAGTGAGAGAGGAGAGGACTCACTATGAATTTAAGATCAGCAGCAAGAGGATTTCTAGCTTTCCTTCTGTCAGTACCAGGTTGGTTCATTTACATTGTGAACATTTAGTTGAACTGTTTCAATAACATGACAACCAAGCAACTGGAACGAGGAGAGGGTGAAACCACAGCATGTTGAAGATAGAATAATAGTAAATACAACATTAAAGAATCACCCTCTAGAACGCTGTGTTTGGTTGAACAGACCACTAGAATAGAGAACGGTCCCCTTTATATAGTTCAGTTATGGTTCATTAGTCATTGGAAAAGACCACTTCACTGCAAGTTGTATACAGCCTCTTGTAGTGAAAGTACTGTACAGGTTTTTAGATCACAATACTCTGTGAATTATTTGATATAATAAAAATTAGCATTTGAGATTTGTTGGCCATTTCCTGGTTGCTAGGCAAACATGAACTAAGGGTTTAATTTAGTTACTTTTTGACTTTTTGAAAAAGATAGATGTTGAAATCTACTGTTTTCCCCCATTTATTCTATTAATGACGATTTAGACATCACATATTAATCTTCTGCTGCAATGTTGTAATTCTGACTCAGTGATATGGTAGACACTGCATGTCACCTCCTGTCCTCTCTCCTCTCTCCTCTCTCCTGCTCTCCTCTCCTTGTCTCCTCTATTTGTCTCCACTCATCTCCTCTCCTTACCTTGTCTCCTCCCCACTACTCCTACAACCCCCTTTCCTCTACTTGTCTCCAATCCTTTCCTTGTCTCCTCTCCTCACCTCCTCTCCTCTACATTCCTTGTCTCCACATCTAAGTAATTACAAAGCTTTTAGTCACATAGCCACAAAAGAAGCACATAGACTACAGGGCCGAGGCCTACAGAGACTACACAGCCTAGCAGCCTATATCTACTGTAATTAACTGTTAGTGTTTGCTTATTACTGCATGAACTAATGTTAATTAATGGTTAAATAATGTACCCTTATTGTAAAGTTTTCAAGGCTTAATTTCAATGAATGGCGTAAACTGTAGCAATTGCAAATTATAAAAATATATTTTAAGTAATAACCTTCTTCATTTTTAATCAGATGTACGTGCTAAATTGAAAATATAATTCCTGAATCCCCCTGGCTACGCCACTGGTGTCACATGATGTTCTGGAAGGTTCCTCTCACAGCTCAGTGGTCATCATATATCTGTAGTTTCCTTCTCCACCCACCAGCCTCCATCTCTTTATGTATCTTCTGATCTTTTCATCAGCTGAACCTCTGTGTTCATTCTCAATGAGATGTGTTTGTTTTTTCACAGCGCTTCAGAGTAATGATGACTGGACAGTTATTTACTCTTCTAGTAAAGTCTGCGCTTTAAGAGGAGCAATGGTTGACATCAGTTGCACTTATGAATACCTTGCCAACGTACAGTACCCCCCTACCACAGTCACAACACTGTGGTTTACTAAAGGAGACCGACATCAGCCTTTTGATCTGCTAAGTGATACAGACTATACAGGTCGTGTTGAATACAGCTGTGGAGAGGTCAGCTGTACCAGGTCCAGATGTTATGGAACATGTACCCTGAGTATCAAAGACCTGAGAACGAGTGACTCTGCTGTCTACAAGTTTAGATTCACCACAAACCAACCAGGTGGGGAATATACTGGAGACCCTGGCGTGAAGATATCTGTAACAGGTAAACTATGATGAGTCTAGTATGTGTGTGTGTGCGTGTGCGTGTGTGCAGGAGTGAGAGTGTGTACGTATGTGTGTGCGTGGGTTCCAGAAGGTTTGTGTTGTGCGTTATCTTCATTATTTTTTATAATTGTGTGTAACATGTTCTTACACCCAGATCTCCAGGTGAAGGTGTCCTTTCCTCAGTCTACCAATCCTACCTGGACAGAGCTGGAGTGTCACAGTATGTGTGGTCTAGCTGGTGACCCTCCCTACATCTGGTTCAGGAATGGACAGAATGTAGGACAGGGAGTGAACTACAGGGCCCTACATTCAGTCTGAAGACAGCTTTTCATGTGCTGTTAGAGGATACGATCTCCACTCTCCTTTAGTGTGTAAGTCCACTCCCCAGTACACTGACATGATACCAGATGTAATGGACCTTTTAGGGTAAAGAACTACATGTAGATTTACTATGATGGACCCAAACTGCTGGTATTTTATATAATTAATCAAATGTAACTGTTAACAGACTCTCCAAAGACCCCCTCAGTGACCGTGAGTCCCTCTGGTGAAATAAAGGAGGGCAGTTCAGTGACTCTGAGCTGCAGCAGTGATGCCAACCCAGCAGCTAAGTACACCTGGTTCAAGGTTAATACAGATGGTTCCTCCAGAGTCATGAACCAGGGACAACAGCTCGTCTTTAGCTACATCCTGTCTTCAGACTCTGGACAATATCGCTGTGAAGCTAGGAATGAGCTAGGGACAAAAAAGGAGTTGATCACTATTAACGTGAAATGTGAGTAAAACACATATATTACATCTTATTAAAGACTTGTATATAATAAATGAATCATGTCAACATTATTCAAGAGTAAATTCATCATGCAGTGAACCACAACAATTATTTTTGATTTTCATTATCATCATTACAGTCATGAATATACATCTTTGCTATATCTGGTATTTAAATTATTTTACTGGTATTCATGTATTGCTATATGCTTGTAAACACTATTACTAATTAATAAGTATTAGTATTTTATTAGTTTAAACAATATTCTGTATCACACTGGAACTGCAGGTGCATGTTTTAAACAGTTGTATATCTTTAGGATGGATATTGATCATTTGTGTTCATTACAGACGCTCCAAAGACCCCCTCAGTGACAGTGAGACCCTCTGGTGAAATAGAGGAGGGCAGTTCAGTGACTCTGAGCTGCAGCAGTGATGCCAACCCAGCAGCTAACTACATCTGGTTCAAGGTTAATACAGATGGTTCCTCCAGAGTCATGAACCAGGGACAACAGCTCGTCTTTAGAAACATCCTGTCTTCAGACTCTGGACAATACTACTGTCTAGTTCAGACTGAGCTAAGGACAGCGTCTAACTTGATCACTATTAACGTGAAATGTGAGTAAAACACATGTTTTACATCTTATTAAAGATGTTTAAAGATAAATGAATCTTGGCAACATAAGTCATCAGTAAATTCATCGTGCAATAATCCCAAAAACATCTCCACTTTCTGATTTTCAAAATCATTAATACTGTCATGAATATAAATGTACTTACTGTTGCGTGCTTTAAACAGTTTCATATTTGATTATCTGCATTGTATTGTTTTTTGCACAGAATTTTATTTTTTTATTCCTTTATTTATTTTTTGCACTACCACCGTAAATGGTACCAGTACCACTTGAATACTTGTATTGATGTTGCTACTTATAATTATTTATTATTACTTACTTTCTTCTTGTGATCTTGTATTGATGCTGCTTTGTGACTGTTGAGGATCCAAGCCTAAGATTTTTACTCTTGCGTACTTGTACGTTAAGATGTAATAAAAGCAACTCTGATTCTGATTCTGATCATTTGTGTTCATTGCAGACGCTCCAAAGACCCTCTCAGTGACCGTGAGTCCCTCTGGTAAAATAGAGGAGGGCAGTTCAGTGACTCTGAGCTGCAGCAGTGATGCCAACCCAGCAGCTAAGTACACCTGGTTCAAGAACAACCAACCTCTGGTCTGGAAACCAAGTCAACCTTATACCTTCACCTCAGTCCGCCCTGAAGACAGAGGAACGTACCGCTGTCACGCACAGAACAAATATGGACATCTGAGCTCTAACTTGCTATTCATGGATGTTAAGTGTGAGTTTAAAATCTGTCATACATTCAAACATCTTTTTTATATCTGGTCTTTAAAATATTTAGCTAGTATTCTTGTATTGCTGTATGCTTGTAAACAATATTACTCATTAATAACTAGAAGTAATTTATTAGTTTAACCAATATTCTGTATCATACTTGAACTGCAGTTGTGTACTTTAAACAGTTGTATATCTTTAGGATGGATATTGATCATTTGTGTTCATTACAGACGCTCCAAAGACCCCCTCAGTGACAGTGAGACCCTCTGGTGAAATAGAGGAGGGCAGTTCAGTGACTCTGAGCTGCAGCAGTGATGCCAACCCAGCAGCTAACTACATATGGTTCAAGGTTAATACAGATGGTTCCTCCAGACTCATGAACCAGGGACAACAGCTCGTCTTTAGAAACATCCTGTCTTCAGACTCTGGACAATACTACTGTCTAGTTCAGACTGAGCTAAGGACAGCGTCTAACTTGATCACTATTAACGTGAAATGTGAGTAAAACACATGTTTTACATCTTATTAAAGATGTTTAAAGATAAATGAATCTTGGCAACATAAGTCATCAGTAAATTCATCGTGCAATAATCCCAAAAACATCTCCACTTTCTGATTTTCAAAATCATTAATACTGTCATGAATATAAATGTACTTACTGTTGCGTGCTTTAAACAGTTTCATATTTGATTATCTGCATTGTATTGTTTTTTGCACAGAATATTATTTTTTTATTCCTTTATTTATTTTTTGCACTACCACCGTAAATGGTACCAGTACCACTTGAATACTTGTATTGATGTTGCTACTTATAATTATTTATTATTACTTACTTTCTTCTTGTGATCTTGTATTGATGCTGCTTTGTGACTGTTGAGGATCCAAGCCTAAGATTTTTACTCTTGCGTACTTGTACGTTAAGATGTAATAAAAGCAACTCTGATTCTGATTCTGATCATTTGTGTTCATTGCAGACGCTCCAAAGACCCTCTCAGTGACCGTGAGTCCCTCTGGTAAAATAGAGGAGGGCAGTTCAGTGACTCTGAGCTGCAGCAGTGATGCCAACCCAGCAGCTAAGTACACCTGGTTCAAGAACAACCAACCTCTGGTCTGGAAACCAAGTCAACCTTATACCTTCACCTCAGTCCGCCCTGAAGACAGAGGAACGTACCGCTGTCACGCACAGAACAAATATGGACATCTGAGCTCTAACTTGCTATTCATGGATGTTAAGTGTGAGTTTAAAATCTGTCATACATTCAAACATCTTTTTTATATCTGGTCTTTAAAATATTTAGCTAGTATTCTTGTATTGCTGTATGCTTGTAAACAATATTACTCATTAATAACTAGAAGTAATTTATTAGTTTAACCAATATTCTGTATCATACTTGAACTGCAGTTGTGTACTTTAAACTGTTTTATATCTTTAGGATGGATATTGATCATTTGTGTTCATTACAGACGCTCCAAAGACCCCCTCAGTGACCGTGAGTCCCTCTGGTGAAATAGAGGAGGGCAGTTCAGTGACTCTGAGCTGCAGCAGTAATGCCAACCCAGCAGCTAACTACACCTGGTTCAAGGTTAATACAGATGGTTCCTCCAGAGTCATGAACCAGGGACAACAGCTCGTCTTTAGAAACATCCTGTCTTCACACTCAGGACAATACTACTGTCTAGTTCAAACTGAGCTAAGGACATCATCTAACTTGATCACTATTAACGTGAAATGTGAGTAAAACACATGTTTTACATCTTCTTAAAGATGTTTAAAGATAAATGAATCTTGGCAACATAAGTCATCAGTAAATTCATCGTGTAATAATCCCAAAAACGTCTCCACTTTTTGATTTTCAAAATCATTAATACTGTCATGAATATAAATGTACTTGCTGTTGCGTTCTTTAAACAGTTTCATATTTGATTATCTGCATTGTATTGTTTTTTGCACAGAATTTTATTTTTATTTATTTTTTTATTTTTTGCACTACCACCGTAAATGGTACCACTACCACTTGAATACTTGCATTGATGTTGCTACTTATAATTATTTATTATTACTTACTTTCTTCTTGTGATCTTGTATTGATGCTGCTTTGTGACTGTTGAGGATCCAAGCCTAAGATTTTTACTCTTGCGTACTTGTAAGTTAAGATGTAATAAAAGCGATTCTGATTCTGATCATTTGTGTTCATTACAGACACTCCAAAGACCCCCTCGGTGACCGTGAGTCCCTCTGGTAAAATAGAGGAGGGCAGTTCAGTGACTCTGAGCTGCAAAATGAATCATGTCAACATTATTCAAGAGTAAATTCATCATGCAGTGAACCACAACAATTATTTTTGATTTTCATTATCATCATTACAGTCAAGAATATACATCTTTGTTATATCTGGTATTTAAATTATTTTACTGGTATTCATGTATTGCTATATGCTTGTAAACACTATTAATAATTAATAAGTATTAGTATTTTATTAGTTTAAACAATATTCTGTATCACACTGGAACTGCAGGTGCATGTTTTAAACAGTTATATCTTTAGGATGGATATTGATCATTTGTGTTCATTACAGACGCTCCAAAGACCCCCTCAGTGACCGTGAGTCCCTCTGGTGAAATAGAGGAGGGCAGTTCAGTGACTCTTAGCTGCAGCAGTGATGCCAACCCAGCAGCTAAGTACACCTGGTTCAAGGAACATGACGACTCAGTGAAAGAATCAGGACAGAACTACACCATCACTAATATCACATCTGAGCTTGGGGGAAACTATTACTGCCAAGCTCATAGTGCAATCGGACTTCATAATTCCACCTTTTTGTTAATTAAAGGTAAGTGTTCATTTAAAAGACACTTTCACCTTCCACACAGTCACAATCACACTGTGAAACATTTTCCTATTTATGCTGCAGTTTGCTATCAGTGTTTGAAATCAACTGACTATGCACCAGTGACATCATCACAGACAACAACAGTGACTGTAAGAACCATTGTTGTCTTACTGGCCACCATACTCCTCCTGGTCTTCCTCTGGATGAGGTGAGATCTCTCTCTTTCTCGTTTTACGTTCCTTCACTCCACCTGTTGCTTCTTCATCTCTCTGTTCTCTTCACCAGAAGAAAGAGGGCCTCCAGAAAAGCACGTGGACAGGGAGGAAGGCCAGATACCGTGGAGGAGGTGAGACACAGGAAGCCATTTAATACTAACCCATCCTTTACTGAGACACACGGTGGAAATGCCCTGAGGCCACAACACAAGACCACACAAGAGACTTCTAGTTGTTTCCTTAGTAAGTGTCCTTCCCTGTTGCTCTAGCCCTGTGGCTAGGAGAGACTGTTCATCACAGTGTCTCTATTTTCATAAAGAATCTGAAGTTAAACCCTCAACCAGATTTTGAGAGTATATCTTACTTAGCGACCCTAATGTTTTTAAAGGAAGAAAGTATATCTATTTTCTTTTACAACAAACAGATTCCATTTAGCTTGGACTGAAGCACAAGTTAAAGAAACGTGTAAGAGTAAGATCCTGGTAGAAGTAGTATCACATCCAAACTTAACGTCTCTTATCTTGGAGGGACAATCAACAAAGGTTTATCTGGTGACCTGGTTACCAATCTTGTATCGCCACTCTAAATCATTTAATTTCAGAGTTAGAGAACTGTTGCTTTGAGCCTTCATTCAGTGCCATTATGATTGTGCATGCCCAGCCTGGTACAGTGGTTTATCACAAAAACTAAAAACTAGAATGCAGGTTATGCAAAACAATTGTTATCAGATACATCTTAAATACCTCCCCTAAAACACACATAGGACCCCAGGAGTTTCAACAGGCCTGCCATCTCCAGTGGCAGATCGTGTAAACCAGCTGAAGCTTAACCATATGTATGATATTATTAATATAACAGCTCCTGGTTACTTGATGTGCCATATTGACATGGTGCATCAGCAACATGGTCACTTCCTGTACGCTAGTGGCATGTCTTGTAGTGTGACTAGGGTAAGTAACACTGCAAGGCTCTCCATCTTCCACACTGTTACTGTACTAGGGAATGATCTCCCACTGTACATGAAACAGAGCCCCAGCAGAGAGACAAGAGCAGGGTGAGAGAGCACCTCTGGTACTTGGTACAGGTTTTATATTTGTCGTTCACACTGCTGTTCAACTTGTTGTATTATAAATGTACTTTTAATCTTGAATAGGGAGGATGTTCTATATTAATGTTGATGTGTCTGTCTTTTAATGTGGTTGTTTTGACAATAAGGTCCACTTTGGAATAAGTGTTCAACACTTTAAAGCGCTAATCTGTGGGATGTTTTATGTTTTCTAACCTGGAATTAAACCAAACCAAAGCATTGCTCCGTGATCATCAGTCTTGTTTGTATGCTTTCTCTGGGGCCGTGTTGCCATGGCACCTGTCCACTATGATGTGGTGTGGTCATCTGAGCATAGAAACTTCAGTGGAATTCATTATCAGAGTCTCAGATTTAAGAGTCACGACTTGACAAAGTGATGTTTGTTATAAGGGTAAGATCTAGGGTGACATCTAGAGGACAAACTAGGATCTGCAGGGACTTCTGCCAGTGAGCAGAAAGAGAAGATGGATGAATGGAATTATTTATGTCTAATCTTGTTTTCAAGAAGCAAATGAAGATGTTTTTCAAAGACAAAAAGGTCTTACTATATCAACAGTTGGAGGAAACCTTGCAGGAAGGACTTGAAGTGAGGCCTACAGCAGCCTGCATGGTGGGACCACTAGTCACCAGTAAGGGTCTCTAAATGAACCAGAAACACAGGGACCTTCAGGACTGTCTTCGGAAAGTGTAAAGCTTTTTCTAAATGTGCTCTTCTGTGCTCACTCCCCATAAGCTACTTCCTGTTCCTGTGTATAAAAACATCTCAGCTCTGACCAATCGCTTGGCTCCTGCAGCACAGAGAGAACCAATAGAAGAGCAGGATGACCAGCACTATGCCAGCATCCACACCTCTCTCTCAAAGAACCACAAAGTGTCTCGCTGTTTGGCTGGATCCCCGTGTCCAATCAGACCAGACAGATGAGGTCCTTTACTCTGTGGTCAAAGTAGACTCTATACTTTGGGACTTAATCAACCCAATGGATCTGCCTTACAGGGAGACTGAAGTTCATATCTCCTCTGTCTTCTTTCAGGGACCAGGACCAGTCCGAGATGTAAGCACCGTCAAATAAACACCTCAGAGTGTGAACCACTAGCGGCAGCAGGATTTAAAGGACTGAGTATAGTGTCTCATTCATTCAGTTTAAACAGGACAATACGCTGGCTGATTGTTTGCTGCATATCCTACAGCACTTCAATTTCTGTGCTGCACAATGCTGTTTTCTACTTCTGTATCCTTAATGTGGGATCTTTGCATTTTATTAATTCTATATTTTGAGTGTGGTGATCCTGTGATGGTCATTTCTATTAATGCGATATATTGATCAATTAATGATGTGAATATGAACGCATCCAATCACATTGTACCTTTAATAGGTTATCTTACCTGAAGCTTACATTATCAACAAAAAGACTGACTTCCATGCCTCATTCTGATATCTTTTGATTTGAATTGTTTTTAAATAAATGACTACTTTTACTGTGTTGTCTGCATCTACGGTCACGTTAGCCTGAGGTAGGCCTAGTCGTAACACACACTTCTACATTAAGTAGATGTTTAGAAATGAGTTTTCAGTAGGCTTAGCCGGTATTTAGATTCCTATAATGTGGGCCCGTTAAGCCCTTTGAGACTGTAACTGTGATTAAGAGCAATATAAATCGTTGTTTTGGAGGGACTACACATTAAAAGTTATTGGTTTATCAAATGATGTCTCCAAGGAATAATTTCTAATCACTAGTGAACACATGAGTGTTATTCTCTCCATAGTTGAGGTCTATCCAAGTTCATCATTTCACTAGTGAACACATGAGTATTCTTCTCTCCAGAGTTAAGGTGTATCTAAGTTCATCATTTCACTAGTGAACACATGAGTGTTTTTCTCTCTAGAGTTGTGGTCTATCTAAGTCCATCTTTTCAGTATCTTTTCAGTACAGCACAGTAAAGAAATCCTTATTATTGTGTCTCCTCCAAGAGTAATTGCATTGATGTGGTAAAATATGGACAGACCTAGTCCTGGTATGTGGGTGTTGAATGTCATCCAGCCTGGCACTGGAGAAGCTAACCTATGTGGTGAGAGGAAAGCCAACTGATTTCGAAAGTTCTCATCCTACTTATTTTCTGTTAGTTTACTGTTAGTTTTTTTTCTTTTTTTATTCTCTTTGTTTTGTTTTATCGTGAAGAATGGGGTTTGAAGGAGGGAGAAAGGGAGGGAGGGAGAAAGGGTTTTTGGGGTGCTTTATAGTAGAAATGTTTAATGATGGAAATTATCTATGTGGAAACTATAGTTTTATAAAAAAGTTCATTTCATTTCAGTGGTTAACACAGTGTGATCTTCTCTCTAGAGTTGTGCTGTCCCACATCCTGGGGATAGGATGAGGTAAGCCACATACGTAACCAGACTTGACTAAAGGTGAAACTATGCAACACTATGGTGTGTGTTTGTGTATGTGTGTATGTGTGTGTTTGTGTGTGTGTGTGTGTGTGTGTGTGCGTGTGTTTGTGTGTGCGAGTTATGAGCCGTAGGAGAGAAGAAGAAAAATAAATACAATACATTTGCAAAGAATGAAACATGAAGGAACTTTGTATCGTTCATTGTGGTCTAAAAAGGTGATTCTATGTTCTAGGCCCAGTAGTTACCAGGCTTCTGTTCATTCTGCTGCTAACCATGGTGTGAAGAGGAAGTCTTTTTTTGGTTTTTGTTAAACCGAACAAAAGTGCATGATGAACTGGAACCACAGACTAGATGACAGACCAGCTTCACCTTGTACATTAACAGGTTGTATTTTCTTAACTTTTATTTCAATGCTTACCAAAAGTAATTCATAGAGTTGTGGATTACATTAATGTGGATTAAAAACTGATGTAGTTAAACTTGCATGACCTTTTAAATTATATTTTTTACTTGCAGGTGTATTTAAATATCTCCCCAGAACAACAGAGTGAGAGAGGAGAGGACTCACTATGAATTTAAGATCAGCAGCAAGAGGATTTCTAGCTTTCCTTCTGTCAGTACCAGGTTGGTTCATTTACATTGTGAACATTTAGTTGAACTGTTTCAATAACATGACAACCAAGCAACTGGAACGAGGAGAGGGTGAAACCACAGCATGTTGAAGATAGAATAATAGTAAATACAACATTAAAGAATCACCCTCTAGAACGCTGTGTTTGGTTGAACAGACCACTAGAATAGAGAACGGTCCCCTTTATATAGTTCAGTTATGGTTCATTAGTCATTGGAAAAGACCACTTCACTGCAAGTTGGATACAGCCTCTTGTAGTGAAAGTACTGTACTGGTTTTTAGATCACAAAACTTTGTGAATTATTTGACAGAAGATATATTTTCATTTGAGATTTGTTGGCCATTTCCTGGTTGCTAGGCAAACCTGAATTATTTATAAGATCAAAGTGTAAGTTTAGTTACTTTTTGACTTTTTGAAAAACGATATATGTTAAAATCTACCGTTTTCCCCCATTTATTCTATTGATGTTGATTTAGACATTGCATATCAATCTTATGCTGCAATGTTGTAATTCTGATTCAGTGATATGGTAGACACTGCATGCCTTCTCCTGTCCTCTCTCCTCTCTCCTGCTCTCCTCTATTTGTCTCCTATCCTCTCCTCCTTGTCTCAACTCTTCTTCTCTCCTTACCTTGTCTCCTCACCACTACTCCTATATCCCCCTTTCCTTTCCTGGACTCCAATCCTTTCCTTATCTCCTCTCCTCACCTCCTCTCCTCTATCTTCCTTGTCTCCACATCTAAGTAATTACAAAGCTTATAGTCACATGGCCACAAAAGAACCACAGAGACTACAGGGCCGAGGCCTACAGAGACTACACAGCCTAGCAGTCTACACTACTGTCCTAAAAGCTACGGAAAGGGAAGAGCAGAACACTTGTGATCAATTTGAAAGGAGATTGTGTCTCTTAGCCTGATTATTAAGCAGCCTTCATACAGTGCCACATGCCATTAAACATTGCATTATATTGTGTCTATGAAACCCAATCTATGGCAATATTTCCTTTCTAGAAATAAGAAAGAAATCCAAGGATTCATATATTATATTAACGTTCAACAGATCGTCTTGTTCTTGTTTCTTACACTGATGTGTGTAACGACCGTTGGTAAAACTTTACAGTAAGGGTACATTAATTAACCATGAATTAACATTAGTTAATGCAGTAAGAAGCCTTATTATACGGCATAAAAATGGGGGTTAAGATTAGGGTTAATAAACGATTACTGGACCATAAGTTAACTGATAAGTAACTGTTAGCTAATTCCTATTTACCAATATAATTATTGCTTGATTAATTTACCCTTATGGTAAAGTTGTAAAGAATTAGCTTCAATGAATGCCATAACCTGTTGCAATTGCAAATAATAAAATTATTTTTTTACTTACTATCCCAATTTTCATTTTGATTCAAATAAACATGAAGATAATTGAAAATGTAATTCCCGAATCCCACATTTTATCTTTTTTTTTCTGTATTTCTTGGGGGGTTTGAACTTGATACCCCCCCTGGTTAGGCCACTGGTGTCACATGATGTTCTGGAAGGTTCCTCTCACAGCTCAGTGGTCATCATGTATCTGTAGTTTCCATCTCCACCCACCAGCCTCCATCTCTTTATGTATCTTCTGATCTTTTCATCAGCTGAACCTCTGTGTTCATTCTCAATGAGATGGGTTTGTTTACAGTGCTACAGGGGAATGATGAAGGATACGATCTCCACTCTCCTTTAGTGTGTAAGTCCACTCCCCAGTACACTGACATGATACCAGATGTAATGGACCTTTTAGGGTAAAGAACTACATGTAGATTTACTATGATGGACCCAAACTGCTGGTATTATATATAATTAATGAAATGTAACTGTTAACAGACGCTCCAAAGACCCCCTCAGTGACCGTGAGTCCCTCTGGTGAAATAGAGGAGGGCAGTTCAGTGACTCTGCGCTGCAGCAGTGATGTCAACCCAGCAGCTAAGTACACCTGGTTCAAGGTTAATACAGATGGTTCCTCCAGAGTCATGAACCAGGGACAACAGCTCGTCTTTAGAAACATCCTGTCTTCAGACTCTGGTCAATACTACTGTCTAGTTCAGACTGAGCTAAGGACAGCATCTAACTTGATCACTATTAACGTGAAATGTGAGTAAAACACGTATTTTACATCTTATTAAAGATGTTTAAAGATAAATGAATCTTGGCAACATAAGTCATCAGTAAATTCATCGTGAAATAATCCCAAATATGTCTCCACTTTCTGCTTTTCAAAATCATTAATACTGTCATGAATATAAATGTACTTGCTGTTGCGTGCTTTAAACAGTTTCATATTTGATTATCTGCATTATATTCTGTTTTTGGCACAGCATTTTATTTATTTATTCATTTATTTATTTTTTGCACTACCACCGTGAATGGTACCACTACCACTTGAATACTTGTATTGATGTTGCTACTTATAATTATTTATTATTACTTACTTTGTTATTGTGATCTTGTATTGATGCTGCTTTGAGACTGTTGAGGATCCAAGCCTAAGAATTTTACTCTTGCGTACTTGTACGTTAAGATGTAATAAAAGCAACTCTGATTCTGATTCTGATCATTTGTGTTCATTACAGACGCTCCAAAGACCCCCTCAGTGACCGTGAGTCCCTCTGGTGAAATAGAGGAGGGCAGTTCAGTGACTCTGAGCTGCAGCAGTGATGCCAACCCAGCAGCTAACTACACCTGTTTCAAGGAACATGACGACTCAGTGAAAGAATCAGGACAGAACTACACCATCACTAATATCACATCTGAGCTTGGGGGAAACTATTACTGCCAAGCTCATAGTGCAATCGGACTTCATAATTCCACCTTTTTGTTAATTAAAGGTAATTGTTCATTTAAAAGACACTTTCACCTTCCACACAGTCACAAAATCACATGGTGAAACATTTTCCTATTTATGCTGCTGTTTGCTATCAGTGTTTGAAATCAACTGACTATGCACCAGTGACATCATCACAGACAACAACAGTGACTGTAAGAACCATCGTTGTCTTACTGGCCACCATACTCCTCCTGGTCTTCCTCTGGATGAGGTAAGATCTCTCTCTTTCTCATTTTCCGTTCCTTCACTCCACCTGTTGCTTCTTCATCTCTCTGTTCTCTTCACCAGAAGAAAGAGGGCCTCCAGAAAAGCACGTGGACAGGGAGGAAGGCCAGATACCGTGGAGGAGGTGAGACACAGGAAGCCATTTATTACTAACCCATCATTTACTGAGACACACGGTGGAAATGCCCTGAGGCCACAACACAAGACCACACAAGAGACTACTAGTTGTTTCCTTAGTAAGTGTCCTTCTCTGTTGCTCTAGGCCTGTGACTAGGAGAGACTGTTCATCCCAGTGTCTCTATCTTTCATAAAGAACAGTCTGAAGTTTGACCCATGTCCGAATTTGGAAGATCCTGAACTGGAGATACGTAATTTATGTTGACATTTTACAGAATTACTTTTAGAAGAGGGAAGAGACTGATTGCTGCAGTCATAATGTCTTTACAGGAAGAGAGCATATCCTACTTAGCAATCCTAATGTTTTTACAGGGAGAGTGTATCTTACTTGGTGTAGCTAATGTTTTACAGGGACAGAGTGTATCTTACCTGGCAATTTCTATACTATGCATTTCTAGATTTTATAATAAAATATTTCAGTCAGGTGTTTTGCACGTTGGCATTAATGATAACCTGGTCATTTTTTGCACCATTTAAATCCTGAAAGTGCGCTGGAACAGAGCACAGAGCACAACTGCATAAGTGTTCCATGAAGAGTTCCTCAAAAGAGTGATTTAATCACACAATAATGGAGAAGGATCGCTCAGGATTAGTAGACTGTGACAGTGTAGACATATCATCTATTTATAAAGAACATGATTTATAGGTGCTTGATACACTAACTCCTATGATGCTAATAAGAGTTAAACAGCAGACAGCAACATGGATTACCAGTGAGATTTTAGACCATTCTCTATAAATACTTTAACGCTTTAAAAAAGTAGCAATTTTATGTTCAGTACGAAACCTTTAAAAACCAGACAAAATATAAAACAAAGCTAAAACAAAGCTGGATATTATAAAGATGCAGTTAATCAACATTTTTTTCTGCCCCAAAAACAATGGAAATTGTTGAAGCAGATGGGCTCATCTATTAAAATAAAGATAAAATCGATAACGTTTAAATACTGATGGCATTATGTGTCACAACATAACAAAGATGGATCATCACTTCAACACTTTCTTCACTACTGTGGCTTTGGTTTTGTCTCAGTTGCCTTTTGGCTCTAGATATAATGGTCGCTCTATAATTGAGAATTTTGATCAGGACAGCAAGCCAGTACAGGAAGCACAGACCATGTGTCCACAGTCTGGTTCAGGAAGGCATATTACACAGACACTTGTCTCACTCACCTGGTTTATTATGATATAAACATGGGAGGCAATAGAGGCAATTCCACTGGAATGGTCCTGTTAGATCTACTCAAGGCTTCTGATACATTACACCACACCATTTAGTTGATTCACTTAATGTTCAGGGCAAAGTGACACATCAATAGAGTGGTTTGAATCCTGTTTGACAGGAAGATGATGGTGAACCAGTGGCCAGAGAGTTGACCTGTGGTGCCCCAGGGATAAATTCTTGGCCCTGTTTTATATTTGATGTATGTCAATGATATGATAGGTGCAGTTGACTGCAAGTTGCCAAATTTAGTTTGGCCTGAAGCACAAGTTAAAGGAACTTGTAAGAGTAAGATCCTGGTAGAAGTAGTTTCACATCCAAACCTAATGTCCCTTATCTTGGAGCGACAATCAACAAAGGTTTATCTGGTGACCTGGTTACCAATCTTGTATCGCCACTCTAAATCATTCATTTCAGAGTTAGAGAACTGTTGCTTTGAGCCTTCATTCAGTGCCATTATGATTGTGCATGCCCAGCCTGGTACAGTGGTTTATCACAAAAACTAAAAACTAGAATGCAGGTTATGCAAAACAATGTTATCAGATACATCTTAAATGCCTCCCCTAAAACACACATAGGACCCCAGGAGTTTCAACAGGCCTGTCTCCTCCAGTGGCAGATTGTGTGAATCAGCTGAAGCTAAACCATATGTATGATATTATTAATAGAACAGCTCCTGGTTACTTGATGTGCCATATTGACATGGTGCATCAGCAACATGGTCAATTCATCTACGCTAGTGGCATGTCTTGTAGTGTGTCTAGGTTAAGTAACACTGCAAGGCTCTCCATCTTCCACACTGTTACTGTACTAGGGAATGATCTCCCACTGTACATGAAACAGAGCCCCAGCAGAGAGACAAGAGCAGGGTGAGAGAGCACCTCTGGTACTTGGTAAAGGTTTTATGTTTGTAGTTCACACTGCTGTTTAACTTGTTGTATTATAAATGTACTTTTAATCTTGAATAGGGAGGTTGTTCTATATTAATGTTGATGTGTCTGTCTTTTAACGTGGTTGTTTTGACATCAAGGTCCACTTTGGAATAAGTGTTCAACACTTTAAAGCGCTAATCTGTGGGATGTTTTATGTTTTCTAACCTGAAATTAAACCAAACCGAAGCATTGCTCCGTGATCATCAGTCTTGTTTGTATGCTTTCTCTGGGGCCGTGTTGCCATGGCACCTGTCCACTATGAAGTGGTGTGGTCATCTGAGCATAGAAACCTCAGTGGAATTCATTATCAGAGTCTCAGATTTAAGAGTCACGACTTGACAGTGATGTTTGTTAAAAGTGTAAGATCTAGGGTGACATCTAGAGGACAAACTAGGATCTGCAGGGACTTCTGCCAGTGAGCAGAAAGAGAAGATGGATGAATGGAATTATTGATGTCTAATCTTGTTTTCAAGAAGCAAATGAAGATGTTGTTGAAAGACAAAAAGGTCTTACTATATCAACAGTTGGAGGAAACCTTGCAGGAAGGACTTGAAGTGAGGCCTACAGCAGCCTGCATGGTGGGACCACTAGTCACCACTAAGGGTCTCTAAATGAACCAGAAACACAGGACCTTCAGGACTGTCTTCAGAAAGTGTCAAGCTTTTTCTAAATGTGCTCTTCTGTGCTCACTCCCCATCAGCTACTTCCTGTTCCTGTGAATGAAAACGTCCCAGCTCTGACCAATCGCTTGGCTCCTGCAGCACAGAGAGAACCAATAGAAGCGCAGGATGACCAGCACTATGCCAGCATCCACACCTCTCTCTTAGAGAACCAGTAAGCACCGTCAAATAAACACCTCAGAGTGTGAACCACTAGCGGCAGCAGGATTTAAAGGACTGAGTATAGTGTCTCATTCATTCAGTTTAAACAGGACAATACGCTGGCTGATTGTTTGCTGTATATCCTACAGCGCTTAATTTCCTGTGTATGAAAACGTCTCAGCTCTGACCAATCGCTTGGCTCCTGCACCACAGAGAGAACCAATAGAAGAGCAGGATGACCATCACTATGCCAGCATCCACACCTCTCTCTCAGAGAACCAGTAAGTGTCTCTCTGTTTGGCTGGATCCCCGTGTCCAATCAGACCAGACAGATGAGATCCTTTACTTTGTGGTCAAAATAGACTCTATACTTTGGGACTTAATCAACCCAATGGATCTGCCTTACAGGGAGACTGAAGTTCATATCTCCTCTGTCTTCTTTCAGGGACCAGGACCAGACAGAGATGGGAGAAACCTCAGAGATGTAAGCACCGTCAAAGAAACACCTCAGAGTGTGAACCACTAGCAGCAGCAGGATTTAAAGGACTGAGTATAGTGTCTCATTCATTCAGTTTAAACAGGACAATACGCTGGCTGATTGTTTGCTGCATATCCTACAGCGCTTCACTTCCTGTGCTGTAGAATGCTGTTTTCTACTTCTGGATCCTTAATATGGGATCTTTGCATTTTATTTATTCTATATTTTGAGTGTGGTGATCTTGTGATGGTCATTTGCATTATTACGATATATTGATCAATTGATGACGTGAATATGAAAGCATCCAATCACATTGGACCTTTTCTAGGTTATCTTACCTGAAGCTTACATTATCAACAAAAAGACTGACTTCCATGCCTCATTCTGATATCTTTTGATTTGAATTGTTTTGAAATAAATGACTACTTTTACTGTGTTGTCTCCATCTACGGTCACGTTAGCCTGAGGTAGGCCTAGTCGTAACACACACTTCTACATTAAGTAGATGTTTAGAAATGAGTTTTCAGTAGGCTTAGCCAGTATTTAGATTCCTATAATGTGGGCCTGTGAAGCCCTTTGAGACTGTAACTGTGATTAAGAGCAATATAAATCGTTCTACTCAGGCCCCACCATCACTGAGAAGAGAGATCAGCCAGCTAACATTTGCCAATTAGTCATCTGTGTAGAAAACTAGTCAAAAGGTTCATCTTGCAAATTAAAATACAATTTTGTTCCTTTTTGTCAAATAGCTATATAGAAGTAATTATAAGTAAAAATATACAATAAAAAATATATACTTTTGTTTTTGAGCGACTACACATTAAAAGTGATTGGTTTATCAAATGATGTCTCCAAGGAATCATCTGTAATCACTAGTGAACACATGAGTGTTCTTCTCTCTAGAGTTGTGGTTAATCTAAGTTCATAATTTCACTAGTGAACAGGTGAGTGTTCTTCTCTCCAGAGTTGTGGTCTATCTAAGTTCATATTTTCAGTATAGCACAGTAAAGAAACCCTTATTAATGTGTCTCCTCCAAGAATAATTGCATTGATGTGGTAAAGTATGGACAGACCTAGTCCTGGTATGTGGGTGTTGAATGTCATCCAGCCTGGCACTAGAGAAGCTAACCTATGTGGTGAGAGGAAAGCCAAGTGATTTGGAAAGTACTCATCCTACTTATTTTCTGTTAGTTAACTGTTAGTTGTCTTTTCTTTTTTTTATTCTCTGTTTTGTTTTATCGTGAAGAATGGGGTGGTAGGGAGAAAGGGTTTTTGGGGTACTTTATTGTATAAATGTCTAATGATGGAAATTGCCTATGTGGAAACTATTGTTTTATAAAAAAGTTAATTTCACTTCAGTGGCACACAGTGTGATAAAGGTGAAAGGTGAAACTATGCAACACTGGGGTGTGTGTGAGTGTGTGTGTGTGTTTGTGTGTGTGTGTGTGTGTGTGTGTGTGTGTGTGTGTGTGTGTGTGTGTGTGTGTGTGTGTGTGTGTGTGTGTGTGTGTGTGTGTGTGTGTGTGTTTACCTGTCTGACGGCCTGCCTGTGTGTGAGTAAGGAGCAGAAGGACAGAATATTTATAAAAATATAATAAAATAGCAGAAGATAAAACATTAAGAAACATTGTACCGTTCATTGTGGTCTAAAATGGTGATTCTATGATGGGACCTGTAGTTACCAGGCTTCTGTTCATTCTGCTGCTAATCATGGTGTGAATAGGAAGGCAGTCTTTCAATATTCTTTGGTGTCTGTTCTGCTAACTGCATCATGAACCGGAATCACAGACTAGACATCAGACCATCTTCCTCCTCCACAGTGTGATGTTGAAAAGTCTTAAACTTTTATCCTTAACAAATGCAATTCATAGAGTTTTCCTTGTAGAAAAGTTACTTTTTAAAAACCTTTTTACCTGCAGGAGTGTTTAAATATCTCCCCAGAACAACAGAGTGAGAGAAGAGAGGACTCACTATGAATTTAAGATCAGCAGCAAGAGGATTTCTAGCTTTCCTTCTGTCAGTACCAGGTTGGTTCATTTACATTGTGAACGTTTAGTTGAACTGTTTCAATAACATGACAACCAAGCCACTGGTACGAGGAGAGGGTGAAACCACATCATGATGAAGATAGAATAATAGTAAATACAACATTAAAGAATCACCCTCTAGAACGCTGTGTTTGGTTGAACAGACCACTAGAATAGAGAACGGTCCCCTTTATATAGTTCAGTTATGGTTCATTAGTCATTGGAAAAGACCACTTCACTGCAAGTTGTATACAGCCTCTTGTAGTGAAAGTACTGTACAGGTTTTTAGATCACAATACTCTGTGAATTATTTGATATAATTAAAATTAGCATTTGAGATTTGTTGGCCATTTCCTGGTTGCTAGGCAAACATGAACTAAGGGATTCATTTAGTTACTTTTTGACTTTTTGAAAAAGATACGTAGATGTTCAAAGCTACTGTTTTCCCCCATTTATTCTATTAATGACGATTTAGACATCGCATATTAATCTTCTGCTGCAATGTTGTAATTCTGATTCAGTGATATGGTAGACACTGCATGTCACCTCCTGTCCTCTCTCCTCCTCTCCTTACCTTGTCTACTCCCCACTACTCCTACAACCCCCTTTCCTCTACTTGTCTCGAATCCTTTCCTTGTCTCCTCTCCTCACCTCCTCTCCTCTACATTCCTTGTCTCCACATCTAAGTAATTACAAAGCTTATAGTAACATTGCCACAAAAGAAGCACATAGACTACAGGGCTTTTTTTTTTTACTTGATACCCCCCCTGGCTAGGCCACTGGTGTCACATGATGTTCTGGAAGGTTCCTCTCACAGCTCAGTTGTCATCATGTATCTGTAGTTTCCATCTCCACCCATCAGCCTCCACCTCTTTATGTATCTTCTGATCTTTTCATCAGCTGAACCTCTGTGTTCGTTCTCAATGAGATGGGTTTGTTTACAGTGCTACAGGGGAATGATGAAGGATATGATCTCCACTCTCCTTTAGTGTGTAAGTCCACTCCCCAGTACACTGACATGATACCAGATGTAATGGACCTTTTAGGGTAAAGAACTACATGAAGATTTAGTATGATGGACCCAAACTGCTGGTATTTTATATATTAATGAAATGTAACTGTTAACAGATTCTCCAAAGACCCCCTCAGTGACCGTGAGTCCCTCTGGTGAAATAGAGGAGGGCAGTTCAGTGACTCTGAGCTGCAGCAGTGATGCCAACCCAGCAGCTAAGTACACCTGGTTCAAGGAACATGACGACTCAGTGAAAGAATCAGGACAGAACTACACCATCACTTATATCACATCTGAGCTTGGAGGAAACTATTACTGCCAAGCTCACAATGCAATCGGACTTCATAATTCCAGCTTTTTGTTCGTTATAGGTAAATTTTAATTTAAAAGACACACACACACACCTCCCACACAGTCACAAGCACAAAGTTAAACATTGGCCTATTTATGTTGCTGTTTGCTATCAGTGTATGAAATCAAATTATCAAAAATCAACACAATCAAATGTGTTCCAGTGACATCGTCATCATCACAGACAACAACAGTAGCTGTAAGATCCATTGTTGTCTTACTGGCCACCATACTCCTCCTGGTCTTCCTCTGGATGAGGTGAGATCTCTCTCTTTCTCGTTTTCCGTTCCTTCACTCCACCTGTTGCTTCTTCATCTCTCTGTTCTCTTCACCAGAAGAAAGAGGGCCTCCAGAAAAGCACGTGGACAGGGAGGAAGGCCAGATACCGTGGAGGAGGTGAGACACAGGAAGCCATTTATTACTAACCCATCCTTTACTGAGACACACGGTGGAAATGCCCTGAGGCCACAACACAAGACCACACAAGAGACTTCTAGTTGTTTCCTTACTAAGTGTCCTTCTCTGTTGCTCTAGGCCTGTGGCTAGGAGAGACTGTTCATCCCAGTGTCTCTATCTTTCATAAAGAACAGTCTGAAGTTTGACCCATGTCCGGATTTGGAAAATCCTGAACTGGAGATACGTAATTTATGTTGACATTTTACAGAATTACTTTTAGACGAGGGAAGATACTGATTGATGCAGTCATAATGTCTTTACAGAAGGAGACCATATCCTACTTAGCAATCCTAATGTTTTTACAGGGAGAGTGTATCTTACTTGGTGTAGCTAATGTTTTTACAGGGACAGAGTGTATCTTACCTGGCAATTTCTATACTATGCATTTCTAGATGTTATAATAAAATATTTCAGTCAGGTGTTTTGCACGTTGGCATTAATGATAACCTGGTCATTTTTTGCACCCTTTAAATCCTGAAAATGCGCTGGAACAGAGAAACAACTGCATAAGTGTTCCATGAAGAGTTCCTCAAAAGAGTGATTTAATCACACAATAATGGAGAAGGATCGCTCAGGATTAGTAGACTGTGACAGTGTAGACATATCATCTATTTAGAAAGAACATTATTTATAGGTGCTTGATACACTAACTCCTATGATGCAAATAAGAGTTAAACAGCAGACAGCAACATGGATTACCAATGAGATTTTAGACCATTCTCTATAAATACTTTAACGCTTTAAAAAAGTAGCAATTTTATGTTCAGTACGAAACCTTTAAAAACCAGACAAGATATAAAACAAAGCTAAACCAAAGCTAGATATTATAAAGATGCAGTTAATCAACATTTTTTTCTGCCCCAAAAACAATGGAAATTGTTGAAGCAGATGGGCTCATCTATTAAAATAAAGATAAAATCGATAACGTTTTAAATACTGATGCCATTATGTGTCTCAACATAACAAAGATGGATCATCACTTCAACACTTTCTTTACTACTGTGGCTTTGGTTTTGTCTCAGTTGCCTTTTGGCTCTAGATAGAATGGTCGCTCTATCATTGAGAATTTTGATCAGGACAGCAAGCCAGCACAGGAAGCACAGACCATGTGTCTACAGTCTGGTTCAGGAAGGCATATTACACAGACACTTGTCTCACTCACCTGGTTTATTATGATATAAAGACGGGAGGCAATAGAGGCAATTCCACTGGAATGGTGCTGTTAGATCTACTCAACGCTTTTGATACATTACACCACACCATTTAGTTGATTCACTTAATGTTCAGGGCAAAGTGACACATCAATAGAGTGGTTTGAATCCTATTTGATAGGAAGATGATAGTAAGCAATGTAAGAGAGATAGTATCAGTGGCCAGAGAGTTGACCTGTGGTGCCCCAGGGATAAATTCTTCGCCCTGTTTTATATTTGATGTATATCAATGATATGATAGGTGCAGTTGACTGCAAGTTGCCAAATTTAGTTTGGCCTGAAGCACAAGTTAAAGGAACTTGTAAGAGTAAGATCCTGGTAGAAGTAGTTTCACATCCAAACCTAATGTCCCTTATCTTGGAGCGACAATCAACAAAGGTTTATCTGGTGACCTGGTTACCAATCTTGTAGCGCCACTCTAAATCATTTAATCTCAGAGTTAGAGAACCGTTGCTTTGAGCCTTCATTCAGTGCCATTATGATTGTGCATGCCCAGCCTGGTACAGTGGTTTATCACAAAAACTAAAAACTAGAATGCAGGTTACGCAAAACAATGTTATCAGATACGTCTTAAATGCCTCCCTAAAACACACATAGGACCCCAGGAGTTTCAACAGGCCTGCCTCCTCCAGTGGCAGATCGTGTGAACCAGCTGAAGCTAAACCATATGTATGATATTATTAATAGAACAGCTCCTGGTTACTTGATGTGCCATATTGACATGGTGCATCAGCAACATGGTCAATTCATCTACGCTAGTGGCATGTCTTGTAGTGTGTCTAGGGTAAGTAACACTGCAAGGCTCTCCATCTTCCACACTGTTACTGTACTAGGGAATGATCTCCCACTGTACATGAAACAGAGCCCCAGCAGTGAGACAAGAGCAGGGTGACCAAGCCCCTCTGTTACTTGGTACAGGTTTTATATTTGTAGTTCACACTGCTGTTTAACTTGTTGTATTATAAATGTACTTTTAATCTTGAATAGGGATGTTGTTCTATATTAATGTTGATGTGTCTGTCTTTTAACGTGGTTGTTTTGACATCCAGGTCCACTTTGGAATAAGTGTTCAACACTTTCAAGCGCTAATCTCTAGGATGTTTTATGTTTTGTAACCTGGAATTAAACCAAACCAAAGCATTGCTCCGTGATCATCAGTCTTGTTTGTATGCTTTCTCTGGGGCCGTGTTGCCATGGCACCTGTCCACTATGAGGACTGCGGTCATCACTTGTGGTCATCTGAGAATAGAAACTGCAGTGGAATTCATTATCAGTCTCAGATTTAAGAGTAACGACTTGACAAAGTGGTGTTTGTTTAAAGGTTGAGATCTAGGGTGACATCTAGAGGACAAACTAGGATCTGCAGGGACTTCTGCCAGGGAGCAGAAAAAGGAGATGGATGAATGGAATTATTTATGTCTAATCTTGTTTTCAAGAATCAAATGAAGATGTTGTTGAAAGACAAAAAGGTCTTACTATATCAACAGTTGTAGGAAACCTTGCAGGAAGGACTTGAAGTGAGGCCTACAGCAGCCTGCATGGTGGGACCACTAGTCACCACTAAGGGTCTCTAAATGAACCAGAAACACAGGACCTTCAGGACTGTCTTCAGGAATTGTCAATCGTTTTCTAAATGTGCTCTTCTGTGCTCATTCCCCATCAGCTACTTCCTGTTCCTGTGTATGAAAACGTTTCAGCTCTGACCAATCGCTTGTCTCCTGCAGCACAGAGAGAACCAATAGTAGAGCAGGATGACCATCACTATGCCAGCATCCACACCTCTCTCTCAGAGAACCAGTAAGTGTCTCGCTGTTTGGCTGGATCCCGTGTCCAATCAGACCAGACAGATGAGGTCCTTTACTCTGTGGTCAAAGTAGACTCTCTACTTTGGGACTTAATCAACCCAATGGATCTGCCTTACAGGGAGACTGAAGTTCATATCTCCTCTGTAGAATAATAGTAAATACAACATTAAAGAATCACCCTCTAGAACGCTGTGTTTGGCTGAACAGACCACTAGAATAGAGAACGGTTCCCTTTATATAGTTCAGTTATGGTTCATTAGTCATTGGAAAAGACCACTTCACTACAAGATGTATACAGCCTCTTGTAGTGAAAGTACTGTACGGGTTTTTAGATCACAATACTCTGTGAATCATTTTACAGAATAAATATTTTCATTTGAGTTTTTTTGGCTGTTTCTTGGTTGCTAGGAAAACCTGAACTATTTACAAGATCAAAGGGTTAATTTAGTTACTTTTTGAAAAAGATAGATGTTGAAATCTACTGTTTTCCCCCATTTATTCTATTGATGATGATTTAGACATGACATATCAATCGTCTGCTGCACTGTTGTAATTCTGATTCAGTGATATGGTAGACACTGCATGCCTTCTCCTGTCCTCTCTTCTCTCTTCTCTTCTCTCCTCTCCTCTCCTTGTTTCCTCTCCTTGTCTTCACTCTTCTCCTCTCCTTACCTTGTCTCCTCACCACTACTCCTAAATCCCCCTTACCTATCCTTGTCTCCAATCCTTTCCTTGTCTCCTCTCCTCACCTCCTCTGCTCTACATTCCATGTCTCCACATCTAAGTAATTACAAAGCTTATAGTCACAATGCCACAAAATAAGCACATAGACTACAGGGCCGAGGCCGACAGAGACTACACAGCCTAGCAGCCTACACTACCGTAATTAACTGTTAGTGTTTGCTTATTACTGCATGAACTATTGTTAATTAATGGTTAAATAATGTACCCTTATTGTAACGTTTTTAAGGTATAATTTCAATGAACGGCATAACCTATTGCAATTGCAAATTATAAAAATGCAGTTTTAACTTAATAACCCAATCTTCATTTTGATTCAAACAAAAATAAAAATGGACTGAATTGAAAATATGAATCCCCCTGGCTACGCCACTGGTGTCACATGATGTTCTGGAAGTTTTCCTCTCACAGCTCAGTGGTCATCATGTATCTATAGTTTCCATCTCCACCCACCAGCCTCCATCTCTTTATGTATCTTCTGATCTTTTCATCAGCTGAACCTCTGTGTTCATTCTCAATGAGATGTGTTTGTTTTTTCACAGCGCTTCAGAGTAATGATGACTGGACACTTATTTACTCTTCTAGTAAAGTCTGCGCTTTAAGAGGAGCAATGGTTGACATCAGCTGCACTTATGAATACACTGCCAACGTACAGTACCCCCCTACCACAGTCACAACTCTGTGGTTTACTAAAGGAGACCGACATCAGCCTGTTGATCTGCTAAGTGATACAGACTATACAGGTCGTGTTGAATACAGCTGTGGAGAGGTCAGCTGTACCGGGTTCAGAGGTTATGGAATGTGTACCCTGAGAATCAAAGACCTGAGAACGAGTGACTCTGTTGTCTACAAGTTTAGATTCACCACAAACCAACCAGGTGGGGAATATACTGGTGACCCTGGAGTGAAGTTATCTGTAACAGGTAAACTATAATGAGTCTAGTGTGTGTGTGTGTGTGTGTGTGTGTGTGTGTGTGTGTGTGTGTGTGTGTGTGTGTGTGTGTGTGTGTGTGTGTGTGTGTGTGTGTGTGTGTGTGTGTTACGGGGTACGACTGGAAACCCAAGTGCGAGACACAACAGGCAGAGATGGTTTTAGGAATTAAGGAATTTAATAGCAACGGTACAGGCATGGGCAGAGCAGGACGTAGTCGGGCAGGCAGAGGTTCGGTGATAGGCGAGCGAGAGGCAGACAGGCAGACGAAGGCAGGCGGGGAGTTACGCAAGCGAAGGGTCGGCAATGGGAAGACAGTCAGAGGGTTGGCGGTCAGGAGGCGGATAGGGATCCGGGAAGGCTGGATAGAAGGGAAAGGCAGGTTAGGAGCAGGCAAGGCACGGGTAAACAGGAATCTAAATGCGGGAACGCGGTACTAACACGAGGATAGAATACAACGATCTGGCACTGGCTGCTCGGGAAACGAGGGACAAATAGAGTGCGATGATTGATGATTGTTGGCAGGAGTGTAGACCGGAGTGCACGTGGTTAATTGATGACGGGGAGGTAAACAGAGGCATGTGGTGAAGTGGCAGCCGGCGCCACTAGGTGGAGGCAGAGGGTGTCGTGACAGTGTGTGTGTGTGTGTGTGTGGGGGGGGGGGGGGGGGGGGGGGGGGGGTTCTAGAAGGTTTGTGTTGTGGGTTATCTTCATTATGTTTTATAATTGTGTGTAACTTGTTCTTACACCCAGGTCTCCAGGTGAAGGTGTCCTTTCCTCAGCCTACCTATCCTACCTGGACAGAGCTGGAGTGTCACAGTGTGTGTGGTCTAGCTGGTGACCCTCCCTACATCTGGTTCAGGAATGGACAGAATGTAGGACAGGGAGTGAACTACAGGGCCTACATTCAGTCTGAAGACAGCTTTTCATGTGCTGTTAGAGGATACGATCTCCACTCTCCTTTAGTGTGTAAGTCCACTCCTCAGTACACTGACATGATACCAGATGTAATGGACCTTTTAGGGTAAAGAACTACATGTAGATTTACTATGATGGACCCAAACTGCTGGTATTTTATATAATTAATCAAATGTAACTGTTAACAGACGCTCCAAAGACCCCCTCAGTGACCGTGAGTCCCTCTGGTGAAATACAAGAGGGCAGTTCAGTGACTCTGAGCTGCAGCAGTGATGCCAACCCAGCAGCTAAGTACACCTGGTTCAAGGTTAATACAGGTCGTTCCTCCAGAGTCATGAACCAGGGACAACAGCTCGTCTTTAGCTACATCCTGTCTTCAAACTCTGGACAATATCGCTGTGAAGCTAGGAATGAGCTAGGGACAAGGTTGAAGATGACCACTATTAACGTGAAATGTGAGTTAAACACATATTTATGTCATCTTATTAAAGACTTGTATATAATACATGAATAGTGTCAACATTAGTCAACAGTAAAGTCACATGCAATGAACCACAACAATTATTTTTGATTTTAATTATCATTAATACTGTCATGAACATTAATAATTGCTATATCTGGTCTTTAAAATATTCAACTGGTATTCATGTATTGTTGTATACTTGTAATCACTATTACTCTTTAATAAGTAGTAGTATTTTATTAGTTTAAAAAAGATTCTGTATCTTACTGTAATTGCAGTTGTGTGCTTTAAACAGTTGTATATCTTTAGGATGAATATTGATCATTTGTGCTCATTACAGACGCTCCAAAGACCCCCTCAGTGACCGTGAGTCCCTCTGGTGAAATAGAGGAGGGCCGTTCAGTGACTCTGAGCTGCAGCAGTGATGCCAACCCAGCAGCTAACTACACCTGGTTCAAGGAAAATGACAACTCAGTGAAAGAATCAGGACAGAACTACACCATCACTAATATCACATCTGAGCTTGGGAGAAACTATTACTGCCAAGCTCACAATGCAATCGGACTTCATAATTCCACCTTTTTGTTAATTAAAGGTAATTGTTCGTTTAAAAGACACTTTCACCTTCCACACAGTCACAATCACACTTTGAAACCTTTTCCTATTTATGTTGCAGTCTGCTATCAGTGTTTGAAATCAACTGACTATGAACCAGTGACATCATCATCACAGACAACAACAGTGACTGTAAGAACCATCGTTGTCTTACTGGCCACCATACTCCTCCTGGTCTTCCTCTGGATCAGGTGAGATCTCTCTCTTTGTCGTTTTCCGTTCCTTCACTCCACCTGTTGCTTCTTCATCTCTCTGTTCTATTCACCAGAAGAAAGAGGGCCTCCAGAAAAGCACGTGGACAGGGAGGAAGGCCAGATACCGTGGAGGAGGTGAGACACAGGAAGCCATTTATTACTAACCCATCCTTTACTGAGACACACGGTGGAAATGCCCTGAGGCCACAACACAAGACCACACAAGAGACTTCTAGTTGTTTCCTTAGTAAGTGTCCTTCTCTGTTGCTCTAGCCCTGTGGCTAGGAGAGACTGTTCATCACAGTGTCTCTATTTTCATCAAGAATCTGAAGTCAAACCCTCGACCTGATTTTGAGAGTTTATCTTACTTAGCGACCCTAATGTTTTTACATCCTATTATTTATTTTTTGACAACAAACAGATTCCATTTACTTTGGACTGAAGCACAAGTTAATGAAACTTGTAAGAGTAAGATTCTGGTAGAAGTAGTATCACATCCAAACCTAATGTCTCTTATCTTGGAGCGGCAATCAACAAAGGTTTATCTGGTGACCTGGTTACCAATCTTGTATCGCCACTCTAAATCATTTAATTTCAGAGTTAGAGAACAGTTGCTTTGAGCCTTCATTCAGTGCCATTATGATTGTGCATGCCCAGCCTGGTACAGTGGTTTATCACAAAAACTAAAAACTAGAATGCAGGTTTTGCAAAACAATGTTATCAGATACGTCTTAAATGCCTCCCTAAAACACAAATAGGACCCAAGGAGTTTCAACAGGCCTGTCTCCTCCAGTGGCAGATTGTGTGAACCAGCTGAAGCTAAACCATATGTATGATATTATTAATAGAACAGCTCCTGGTTACTTGATGTGCCATATTGACATGGTGCATCAGCAACATGGTCAGTTCATCTACGCTAGTGGCATGTCTTGTAGTGTGTCTAGGGTAAGTAACACTGCAAGGCTCTCCATCTTCCACACTGTTACTGTACTAGGGAATGATCTCCCACTGTACATGAAACAGAGCCCCAGCAGAGAGACAAGAGCAGGGTGAGAGAGCACCTCTGGTACTTGGTACAGGTTTTATATTTGTAGTTCACACTGCTGTTTAACTTGTGTTATTATAAATGTACTTTTAATGTTGAATAGGGAGGTTGTTCTATATTAATGTTGATATGTCTGTCTTTAAATGTGGTTGTTTTGACATCCAGGTCCACTTTGGAAGAAGTGTTCAACACTTTCAAGCGCTAATCTCTGGGATGTTTTATGTTTTGTAACCTGAAATTAAACCAAACCAAAGCATTGCTCTGTGATCATCAGTCTTGTTTGTATGCTTTCTCTGGGGCCATGTTGCCATGGCACCTGTCCACTATGATGTGGTGTGGTCATCTGAGAATAGAAACTTCAGTGGAATTCATTATCAGAGTCTCAGATTTAAGAGTCACGACTTGAAAAAGTGATGTTTGTTAAAAGGGTGAGATCTAGGGTGACATCTAGAGGACAAACTAGGATCTGCAGGGACTTCTGCCAGGGAGCAGAAAGAGAAGATGGATGAATGGAATTATTCATGTCTAATCTTGTTTTCAAGAAGCAAATGAAGATGTTGTTGAAAGACAAAAAGGTCTTACTAGATCAACAGTTGTAGGAAACCTTGCAGGAAGGACTTGAAGTGAGGCCTACAGCAGCCTGCATGGTGGGACCACTAGTCACCACTAAGGGTCTCTAAATGAACCAGAAACACAGGACCTTCAGGACTGTCTTCAGGAATTGTAGATCTTTTTCTAAATGTACTCTTCTGTGCTCACTCCCCATCAGCTACTTCCTCTTCCTGTGTATGAAAACGTTTCAGCTCTGACCAATCGCTTGGCTCCTGCAGCGCGGAGAGAACCAATAGAAGAGCAGGATGACCATCACTATGCCAGCATCCACACCTCTCTCTCAGAGAACCAGTAAGTGTCTCGCTGTTTGGCTGGATCCCGTGTCCAATCAGACCAGACAGATGAGGTCCTTTACTCTGTGGTCAAAATAGACTCTATACTTTGGGACTTAATCAACCCAATGGATCTGCCTTACAGGGAGACTGAAGTTCATATCTCCTCTGTCTTCTTTCAGGGACCAGGACCAGACAGAGATGGGAGAAACCTCAGAGATGTAAGCACTGTTAAAGAAACACCTCAGAGTGTGAACCACTAGCGGCAGCAGGATTTAAAGGACTGAGTATAGTGTCTCATTCATTCAGTTTAAACAGGACAATACACTGGCTCATTGTTTGCTGCATATCCTACAGCGCTTCACTTCCTGTGCTGCACAATGCTGTTTTCTACTTCTGTGATGGTCCTGTGATGGTCCTGTGATGGTCATTTCCATTATTGCGATATATTGATCAATTGATGACGTGAATATGAAAGCATCCAATCACATTGGACCTTTTATAGGTTATCTTACCTGAAGCTTACATTATCAACAAAAAGACTGACTTCCATGCCTCATTCTGATATCTTTTGATAGCAAATTAACATACAATTTTGTTCCGTTTTGTCAAATAGCTATATAGAAGTAATTATAAGTACAAATAAGTATCAAATTATGTCTCCAAGGAATCATCTGTAATCACTAGTGAATACGAGTGTTTTTCTCTCCAGAGTTGAGGTCTATGTAAGTTCATCATTTCACTAGTGAACACATGAGTGTTCTTCTCTCTAAAGTTGAGGTCTATACAAGTTCATAATTTCTCGAGTGTACAGGTGAGTGTTCTTCTCTCCAGAGTTGTGGTCAATCTAAGTTAATGTTTTCAGTATATTTTCAGTATAGCACAGTAAAGAAACCCTTATTAATGTGTCTCCTCCAAGAGTAATTGCATTGATGTGGTAAAGTATGGACAGACCTAGTCCTGGTATGTGGGTGTTGAACGTCATCCAGCCTGGCACTAGAGAAGCTAACCTATGTGGTGAGAGGAAAGCCAACTGATTTGGAAAGTACTCATCCTACTTATTTTCTGTTCGTTTACTGTTAGTTTTCTTTTCTTTTTTTATTCTCTTTGTTTTGTTTTATTGTGAAGAATGGGGTGGGAAGGAGATAGGGAGGGAGGGTTTTTAGGGTGCTTTATTGTATAAATGTCTAATGATGGAAATTGTCAACGTGGAAACTATTGTTTTATAAAAAAGTTCGTTTCAATTCAGCGGCAAACAGTGTGATCTTCTCTCTAGAGTTGTGCTGTCCCACATCCTGGGGATAAGATGAGGTAAGCCACATAAGTAACCAGACTTGACTAAAGGTGAAACTATGCAACACTGTGGTGTGTGTGTGTGTGTGTGTGTGTGTGTGTGTGTGTGTGTGTGTGTGTGTGTGTGTGTGTGTGTGTGTGTGTGTGTGTGTGTGTGTGTGTGTGTGTGTGTGTGTGTGTGTGTGTGTGTGTGTGTGTGTGTGCGAGTGTTTGCGAGTTATGAGCAGTAGGAGAGAAGATTAATACAAAATACAATAAAATTGCAAGAATGAAACATGCAGGAACTTTGTATCGTTCATTGTGGTCTAAAAAGGTGATTATATGTTCTAGGCCCAGTAGTTACCAGGCTTCTGTTCATTCTGCTGCTAACCATGGTGTGAAGAGGAAGTATTTTTTTTGGGGGGTTTCTGTTTAAAACGAGCAAAAGTGCATGATGAACTGGAACCACAGACTAGATGACAGACCAGCTTCACCTTCTACCGTAACAGGTTGTATTTTCTTGACTTTTATTTTAATGCTTACCAAACGTAATTCATAGAGTTGTGGATTACATTGTTGTGGATTGAAAGCTGAAATATTTGAGCTTGCATGACCTTTTGAATTATATGTTTTACTTGCAGGTGTATTTAAATATCTCCCCAGAACAACAGAGTGAGAGAGGAGAGGACTCACTATGAATTTAAGATCAGCAGCAAGAGGATTTCTAGCTTTCCTTCTGTCAGTACCAGGTTGGTTCATTTACATTGTGAACATTTAGTTGAACTGTTTCAATAACATGACAACCAAGCAACTGGAACGAGGAGAGGGTGAAACCACAGCATGTTGAAGATAGAATAATAGTAAATACAACATTAAAGAATCACCCTCTAGAACGCTGTGTTTGGTTGAACAGACCACTAGAATAGAGAACGGTCCCCTTTATATAGTTCAGTTATGGTTCATTAGTCATTGGAAAAGACCACTTCACTGCAAGTTGTATACAGCCTCTTGTAGTGAAAGTACTGTACAGGTTTTTAGATCACAATACTCTGTGAATTATTTGATATAATTAAAATTAGCATTTGAGATTTGTTGGCCATTTCCTGGTTGCTAGGCAAACATGAACTAAGGGTTTAATTTAGTTACTTTTTGAGTTTTTGAAAAAGATAGATGTTGAAATCTACTGTTTTCCCCCATTTATTCTATTAATGACGATTTAGACATCGCATATTAATCTTCTGCTGCAATGTTGTAATTCTGATTCAGTGATATGGTAGACACTGCATGTCACCTCCTGTCCTCTCTCCTCTCTCCTCTCTCCTCTCTCCTGCTCTCCTCTCCTTGTCTCCTCTATTTGTCTCCACTCATCTCCTCTCCTTACCTTGTCTCCTCCCCACTACTCCTACAACCCCCTTTCCTCTACTTGTCTCCAATCCTTTCCTTGTCTCCTCTCCTCACCTCCTCTCCTCTACATTCCTTGTCTCCACATCTAAGTAATTACAAAGCTTATAGTCACATAGCCACAAAAGAAGCACATAGACTACAGGGCCGAGGCCTACAGAGACTACACAGCCTAGCACCCTATATCTACTGTAATTAACTGTTAGTGTTTGTTTATTACTGCATGAACTAATGTTAATTAATGGTTAAATAATGTACCCTTATTGTAAAGTTTTCAAGGCTTAATTTCAATGAATGGCGTAAACTGTAGCAATTGCAAATTATAAAAATATATTTTAAGTAATAACCTTCTTCATTTTTAATCAGATGTACGTGCTAAATTGAAAATATAATTCCTGAATCCCCCTGGCTACGCCACTGGTGTCACATGATGTTCTGGAAGGTTCCTCTCACAGCTCAGTGGTCATCATATATCTGTAGTTTCCTTCTCCACCCACCAGCCTCCATCTCTTTATGTATCTTCTGATCTTTTCATCAGCTGAACCTCTGTGTTCATTCTCAATGAGATGTGTTTGTTTTTTCACAGCGCTTCAGAGTAATGATGACTGGACAGTTATTTACTCTTCTAGTAAAGTCTGCGCTTTAAGAGGAGCAATGGTTGACATCAGTTGCACTTATGAATACCTTGCCAACGTACAGTACCCCCCTACCACAGTCACAACACTGTGGTTTACTAAAGGAGACCGACATCAGCCTGTTGATCTGCTAAGTGATACAGACTATACAGGTCGTGTTGAATACAGCTGTGGAGAGGTCAGTTGTACCGGGTCCAGATGTTATGGAATATGTACCCTGAGAATCAAAGACCTGAGAACGAGTGACTCTGCTGTCTACAAGTTTAGATTCACCACAAACCAACCAGGTGGGGAATATACTGGAGACCCTGGCGTGAAGATATCTGTAACAGGTAAACTATGATGAGTCTAGTATGTGTGTGTGTGCGTGTGCGTGTGTGCAGGAGTGAGAGTGTGTACGTATGTGTGTGCGTGGGTTCCAGAAGGTTTGTGTTGTGCGTTATCTTCATTATTTTTTATAATTGTGTGTAACATGTTCTTACACCCAGATCTCCAGGTGAAGGTGTCCTTTCCTCAGTCTACCAATCCTACCTGGACAGAGCTGGAGTGTCACAGTATGTGTGGTCTAGCTGGTGACCCTCCCTACATCTGGTTCAGGAATGGACAGAATGTAGGACAGGGAGTGAACTACAGGCCCTACATTCAGTCTGAAGACAGCTTTTCATGTGCTGTTAGAGGATACGATCTCCACTCTCCTTTAGTGTGTAAGTCCACTCCCCAGTACACTGACATGATACCAGATGTAATGGACCTTTTAGGGTAAAGAACTACATGTAGATTTACTATGATGGACCCAAACTGCTGGTATTTTATATAATTAATCAAATGTAACTGTTAACAGACTCTCCAAAGACCCCCTCAGTGACCGTGAGTCCCTCTGGTGAAATAGAGGAGGGCAGTTCAGTGACTCTGAGCTGCAGCAGTGATGCCAACCCAGCAGCTAAGTACACCTGGTTCAAGGTTAATACAGATGGTTCCTCCAGAGTCATGAACCAGGGACAACAGCTCGTCTTTAGCTACATCCTGTCTTCAGACTCTGGACAATATCGCTGTGAAGCTAGGAATGAGCTAGGGACAAAAAAGGAGTTGATCACTATTAACGTGAAATGTGAGTAAAACACATATATTACATCTTATTAAAGACTTGTATATAATAAATGAATCATGTCAACATTATTCAAGAGTAAATTCATCATGCAGTGAACCACAACAATTATTTTTGATTTTCATTATCATCATTACAGTCATGAATATACATCTTTGCTATATCTGGTATTTAAATTATTTTACTGGTATTCATGTATTGCTATATGCTTGTAAACACTATTACTAATTAATAAGTATTAGTATTTTATTAGTTTAAACAATATTCTGTATCACACTGGAACTGCAGGTGCATGTTTTAAACAGTTGTATATCTTTAGGATGGATATTGATCATTTGTGTTCATTACAGACGCTCCAAAGACCCCCTCAGTGACAGTGAGACCCTCTGGTGAAATAGAGGAGGGCAGTTCAGTGACTCTGAGCTGCAGCAGTGATGCCAACCCAGCAGCTAACTACATCTGGTTCAAGGTTAATACAGATGGTTCCTCCAGAGTCATGAACCAGGGACAACAGCTCGTCTTTAGAAACATCCTGTCTTCAGACTCTGGACAATACTACTGTCTAGTTCAGACTGAGCTAAGGACAGCATCTAACTTGATCACTATTAACGTGAAATGTGAGTAAAACACATGTTTTACATCTTATTAAAGATGTTTAAAGATAAATGAATCTTGGCAACATAAGTCATCAGTAAATTCATCGTGCAATAATCCCAAAAACATCTCCGCTTTCTGATTTTCAAAATCATTAATACTGTCATGAATATAAATGTACTTACTGTTGCGTGCTTTAAACAGTTTCATATTTGATTATCTGCATTGTATTGTTTTTTGCACAGAATTTTATTTTTTTATTCCTTTATTAATTTTTTGCACTACCACCGTAAATGGTACCAGTACCACTTGAATACTTGTATTGATGTTGCTACTTATAATTATTTATTATTACTTACTTTCTTCTTGTGATCTTGTATTGATGCTGCTTTGTGACTGTTGAGGATCCAAGCCTAAGATTTTTACTCTTGCGTACTTGTACGTTAAGATGTAATAAAAGTAACTCTGATTCTGATCATTTGTGTTCATTACAGACACTCCAAAGACCCCCTCGGTGACCGTGAGTCCCTCTGGTGTAATAGAGGAGGGCAGTTCAGTGACTCTGAGCTGCAGCAGTGATGCTAACCCAGCAGCTAACTACACCTGGTTCAAGGTTAATACAGATGGTTCCTCCAGAGTCATGAACCAGGGACAACAGCTCGTCTTTAGCTACATCCTGTCTTCAGACTCTGGACAATATCGCTGTGAAGCTAGGAATGAGCTAGGGACAAAAAAGGAGTTGATCACTATTAACGTGAAATGTGAGTAAAACACATATATTACATCTTATTAAAGACTTGTATATAATAAATGAATCATGTCAACATTATTCAAGAGTAAATTCATCATGCAGTGAACCACAACAATTATTTTTGATTTTCATTATCATCATTACAGTCATGAATATACATCTTTGCTATATCTGGTATTTAAATTATTTTACTGGTATTCATGTATTGCTATATGCTTGTAAACACTATTACTAATTAATAAGTATTAGTATTTTATTAGTTTAAACAATATTCTGTATCACACTGGAACTGCAGGTGCATGTTTTAAACAGTTGTATATCTTTAGGATGGATATTGATCATTTGTGTTCATTACAGACGCTCCAAAGACCCCCTCAGTGACAGTGAGACCCTCTGGTGAAATAGAGGAGGGCCGTTCAGTGACTCTGAGCTGCAGCAGTGATGCCAACCCAGCAGCTAAGTACACCTGGTTCAAGGTTAATACAGATGGTTCCTCCAGAGTCATGAACCAGGGACAACAGCTCGTCTTTAGCTACATCCTGTCTTCAGACTCTGGACAATATCGCTGTGAGGCTATGAATGAGCTAGGGACAAAGTCGAAGTTGATCACTATTAACGTGAAACGTGAGTAAAACATATTTATATATCATCTTATTAAAGACTTGTATATAATACATTAATCGTGTCAACATTAGTCATCAGTAAAGTCACATGCAATGAACCACAACAATTATTTTTGATTTTCATTATCATTAATGCTGTCATGAACATAAATCATTGCTATATCTGGTCATTAAAATATTTAACTGGTATTCATGTATTGCTGTATACTTGTAATAACTATTACTCTTTAATAAGTAGTTGTATTTTATTAGTTTAAACTATATTCTGTATCATACTGGAATTGCAGGTGCATGCTTTAAACAGTTTTATATCTTTAGGATGGATACTGATCATTTGTGTTCATTACAGACGCTCCAAAGACCCCCTCAGTGACCGTGAGTCCCTCTGGTGAAATAGAGGAGGGCAGTTCAGTGACTCTGAGCTGCAGCAGTGATGCCAACCCAGCAGCTAACTACATCTGGTTCAAGGTTAATACAGATGGTTCCTCCAGAGTCATGAACCAGGGACAACAGCTCGTCTTTAGAAACATCCTGTCTTCAGACTCTGGACAATACTACTGTCTAGTTCAGACTGAGCTAAGGACAGCATCTAACTTGATCACTATTAACGTGAAATGTGAGTAAAACACATATTTTACATCTTATTAAAGATGTTTAAAGATAAATGAATCTTGGCAACATAAGTCATCAGTAAATTCATCGTGCAATAATCCCAAAAACGTCTCCACTTTCTGATTTTCAAAATCATTAATACTGTCATGAATATAAATGAACTTACTGTTGCGTGCTTTAAACAGTTTCATATTTGATTATCTGCATTGTATTGTTTTTTGCACAGAATTTTATTTTTTTATTCCTTTATTAATTTTTTGCACTACCACCGTAAATGGTACCAGTACCACTTGAATACTTGTATTGATGTTGCTACTTATAATTATTTATTATTACTTACTTTCTTCTTGTGATCTTGTATTGATGCTGCTTTGTGACTGTTGAGGATCCAAGCCTAAGATTTTTACTCTTGCGTACTTGTACGTTAAGATGTAATAAAAGTAACTCTGATTCTGATCATTTGTGTTCATTACAGACACTCCAAAGACCCCCTCGGTGACCGTGAGTCCCTCTGGTGAAATAGAGGAGGGCAGTTCAGTGACTCTGAGCTGCAGCAGTGATGCTAACCCAGCAGCTAACTACACCTGGTTCAAGGTTAATACAGATGGTTCCTCCAGAGTCATGAACCAGGGACAACAGCTCGTCTTTAGCTACATCCTGTCTTCAAACTCTGGACAATATCTCTGTGAAGCTAGGAATAAGCTAGGGACAAGAGTGAAGTTGATCACTATTAACGTGAAATGTGAGTAAAACATATTATATATCATCTTATTAAAGACTTGTATATAATAAATTAATCGTGTCAACATTAGTCAAGAGTAAATTCATCGTGCAGTGAACCACAACAATTATTTTTGATTTTCATTATCATCATTACAGTCAAGAATATACATCTTTGCTATATCTGGTATTTAAATTATTTTACTGGTATTCATGTATTGCTATATGCTTGTAAACACTATTACTCATTAATAAGTATTAGCATTTTATTAGTTTAAACAATATTCTGTATCATACTGGAACTGCAGTTGATGCTTTAAACAGTTTTATATCTTTAGGATGGATATTGATCATTTGTGTTCATTACAGACGCTCCAAAGACCCCCTCAGTGACCGTGAGTCCCTCTGGTGAAATAGAGGAGGGCAGTTCAGTGACTCTGAGCTGCAGCAGTGATGCCAACCCAGCAGCTAACTACACCTGGTTCAAGGAACATGATGACTCAGTGAAAGAATCAGGACAGAACTACACCATCACTTATATCACATCTGAGCTTGAAGGAAACTATTACTGCCAAGCTCACAATGCAATCGGACTTCATAATTCCACCTTTTTGGTCATTAAAGGTAGTTGTTCATTCAAAAGACACACACACCTTCCACATATTTGAACATTGGCCTTCTTATGTTGCAGTTTGCTATCAGTGTTTGAAATCAAATTACTGTGTTCCAGTGACATCATCATCATCATCATCACAGACAACAACAGTGGCTGTAACAACCATCGTTGTCTTTCTGGCCACCATACTCCTCCTGGTCTTCCTCTGGATGAGGTGAGATCTCTCTCTTTCTCGTTTTCCGTTCCTTCACTCCACCTGTTGCTTCTTCATCTCTCTGTTCTCTTCACCAGAAGAAAGAGGGCCTCCAGAAAAGCACGTGGACAGGGAGGAAGGCCAGATACCGTGGAGGAGGTGAGACACAGGAAGCCATTTATTACTAACCCATCCTTTACTGAGACACACGGTGGAAATGCCCTGAGGCCAAAACACATGACCACACAAGATACTTCCAGTTGTTTCCTTAGTAAGTGTCCTTCTCTGTTGCTCTAGCCCTGTAGCTAGGAGAGACTGTTTATCACAGTGTCTCTATCTTTCATAAAGAATCTGAAGTCAAACCCTCGGCCTGATTTGGACAATTCAGAACTGGAGATAACGTATGTTTACATTTTGCAGCTTTAAACAAAGCCCATTTTAATAGAAGTGTGCTATAGACCTCGCAAAAAGTAGGAATGTGCTATAGACCTCCCAAACAGAATGACTTTTAGAAGTGGGAAGAGACTGATTGCTGCAGTCATAATGTTTTTTACAGGGAGACAGTGTATCTTACCTGGCAATCCTAATGTTTTTACAGGAAGATAGTGTATGTTACTTGGTGCTCCTAGTGTTTTTTACAGGAAGAGACTGTATATTACTTGGCGATCCTAATGTTTTTTACAGGAAGACAGTGTATCTTTTTGAAAAGTAAAAAAAGTGAAATTTGAAAACTTCAACAAGCTCTCTGGTAGTTGCCCTTGTGAAGTTCAATCAGCTGTTTGGGTAGATCAACTGATTGAGGAGCCAACACGGTTGTATTTCGATAGAGAATCATTTCTAGATGTTATGATGGTATTGGATAAAGACAAAATATTTCAGTCAGGTGTTTTAAACGTTGGCATTTATGGTTGCACCCTTTAAATCCTGAATGTGTGCTGGAACAGGGAAACAACTGCATAAGTGTTCCATGAAGAGTTCCTCAAAAGAGCGATTTAATCACACATTAATGGAGCAGGATCGGTCAGGTGTACTAGACTGTGACAGTGCAGATGGGCTATTTTTAAAGAACATTTGGATCCATGCTTGAAACACTAGTACAAATTATACAAATTAGGATTTAACAGCAGACAGCAAAATTGATTACCAGTGAGATTTTAGATAGTTCTCTAACAGCATTTAAAACTTTAGAAAATGTATCAAGATTATAATCAGTACAAGACCTTTATAAATCAGGCAAGATATAAAACCAAGCTATGCCAAAGCTGAATACCATAAAGATGCAGTTAATTAACATTTTAATCGGCCCATGACAACTATGGAAAGTGTTGAAGCAGATACAGATCAAATTGACAAATGTCAGTTTAACCATTGATGGCATTCTGTGTCAAATTATAAAGGTGGCTCATCACTTTATTCACTACTGTGGTTTTCCCTTTGTCTCCCTGTTGCCTATTAGCTCTGGATATAAACACTATCATTAAGAGTGTCTACCACGACAGAAGAGACAGCTTTGAACTGGGTGAAACAGCTGATAATGAACTTGCCAGCTTGTTGCGCTCTATGAACCTTAACAAGGGCACTGACCTGGATGGACTTCCTGCTAGGTTGAGTGGGGACAGTACTGAATCCACTGCTCAAAGCAATTCCACTGGAATGGTCATGTTAGATCTACAGAAGGCTTTTGATACAGTAGACCGCACCATTTTGTTGATTAACTTAAAATGTTTAAGGTTAAGTGACACATAAATAGAGTGGTTTAAATCCTGTTTGACAGAAAGATGATGGTGTACAAGGTAATAGAGATAGTATCATATGTCAGACAGTTGACCTGTGGGATCCCCCAGGGGTCTATTCTTGGCCCTGTTTTATATTGAATATATAACATCATTTGATATGATATACTTTCAAGCGCTAATCTCCGGGATGTTTTATGTTTTGTAACCTGGAATCAAACCAACCCAACCAGTGCTCCATGATCATCAGTCTTGTTTGTATGCTTTCACTGTGGCAGTGTTTCAATGGCACCTGATACTATGTTATGGTGTGTTCATCTGGGAATATGAACTTCAGTTTAATGTTTTTGATGTTAGCTAAAAGGGTGAGATCTAGGGTGAGAAATGGGGTGACATCTTGTGTGCAATTTAGCAGACAAAATGGGATCTGGTGAGACATCTGCCAGTGAGCAGAAAGAGAAGATGGATGAATGGAATTATTGATGTCTAATCTTGTTTTCAAGAACTAAATGAAGATGTTGTTGAAAGACAAAAAGGTCTTACTATATCAACAGTTGTAGGAAACCATGCAGGAAGGACTTGAAGTGAGGCATAAAGCAGCCTACATGGTGGAACCACTAGTCACCACTATGGGTGTCTAAATGAACCAGAAACACATGACCTTCAGGACTGTCTTCAGGAAGTGTAAAGTGTTTTCTAAATGTTCTCTTCTGTGCTCAATCCCCATCAGCTACTTCCTGTTCCTGTGTATGAAAATGTCTCAGCTCTGACCAATCGCTTGGCTCCTGCAGCACAGAGAGAACCAATAGAAGAGCAGGATGACCATCACTATGCCATCATCCACACCTTTCTCTCAGAGAAACAGTAAGTGCCTCACTGTTCGTCTGGCTCCCGTGTCCAATCAGACCAGACAGATGCAGTCTTGTACTCTGTGGTCAACATTAAAAGACCCAACGCTGTCCCTGGGTAAGCTTCTCTTGGTATTTCTAAAGAGGAACTAGAATCTACGTTTCGGGACTTCATCAATCCAATGGGTCTGCTTTTCAGGGTGACTGAAGTTCTGTCTTCTTTTCAGGGACCAGGACCAGACAGAGGCGGGAGAAACCTCGGAGTTGTACCACACCATCAAAAACCACCCCAGAGATTGAACCAGTTGCAGGTAGCAGGTTTTAAATAGCGGGACTAAGTAGAGTGTCTCATCTATTTGATTTAAACAGGAAAATACGCTAGCTGCAAATCCTATGGCGCTTGGACTGAATACTTGCCACAACTGCTCATACATGATCTGCTGACTCTTGAATTTTTTTGACTTATTTACTTGATTGTGTATGTTCCACTTGTGATGACCCCAGCGAGGCCACATCTTGTCCAGGGCCTCTTGCTCTGGTGATTTAGCTCTGCTTCATCGCTACCACCTGCTGGTTACCTGCATGTACTGCACCTGTGAGGGGAGGTCTCAAAGGTACCACCTGCTGGTTACCTGCATGTACTGCACCTGTGAGGGGAGGTCTTAAAGGTACCACCTGCTGTTTACCTCAATGTACTTCACCTGTGAGGGGAGGTCTTAAAGGTACCACCTGCTGGTTACCTGGATGTACTGCACCTGTGAGGGGAGATCTTTAGGGACAATACCTGTCTGGGTCGGTTAGCTAACCATCCTAGCCATCTCCTGGCTATAGTAAAACATTCTTGTATTTTACAGAGAATTGCCCGTTTAAGAACTTCATACATTTCAGTCAAGAATAACACAGAAATGTACACCAACCCTTTGTGAGACCCAAACAGAACCTTGCTCAACTGAATCAGAATAAATTGCTCTTGCTTGGTGCATGTGTCTGAAGTTATTGAGATTTAAATGTTTAAAATCATAATTATTGATTGCTCTTGATCGACACTGTTAATCACTCAATACTTTTGGACAGGCTGGAAAACTGGGTAGGGCTATCAGGCACTGTCTTACGTAGGTTCAGGTCATATCTAAAAGACAGAAATTACTTTGTTTATCTAAAAAAGCAGAAACGATTGTTGTATTGACCTATATTGAAATATGTTTTTGCTTGTGACTAAAGACAATATATTGAGTAAGGTGTAATTAAAAATTATAGATTGTACTGAATCAGAAATGTAATTTAAGAAAAGTCAATACAATTGCCTGTAACACTATTTCAGTGTTTTAATAAGTTTATTCAAAAGTAAAAACTATACTTGGATGTAATGGTAAGTATTTAACAAGGTAAAGAAAATGGTATGGTCTTTATAATAATTTTATTTTGTGTGAATGTACATTTCAAAATAAATGTTTTTATTGACATTAAATCAAAATGTGTGGTTTCAACCAAATCTTAAATTTAATTTGTGAAAAAATAATACATTTAGGTTTTTCCAAAATGAAAAATGAAGTCGGTCCAAAGTACCATTTATTTCAGTGCTCTGTAGGTTGACACCAGAGTGGTCTTACATGAATAACTGTAACATGAAAAAGAATGCAGGTCTTACCTTGTTATGTGGCCCTCTAAAGTGATGCTAGGAGCTTTCCCTTCCTTTTATACTCGTATTTGAATGCCACCCCGCCCCAAATAACATATCAGGATCATGAGGCAATAAGAAGGGAAGGGATAAGGAAGGTTTGTTAAAACGATCACTTTAACGGTTAAAAAACAAATGGTAAAACAAATCCTCATGTTCAGTTTTATTACAAGTACAAGTACGCAGACATAAAAATTGACGGTAAAGATGATGTTACCCAAAGGGAAAAAGTTATACATGACTGCAACTGTTGCTGGTTTTATAGCATTAAAGGTTATAAACACCAGTAAAGGAAAACAGACAGTGAACAGTATAGTGTGTGTAATCATTTATAAAGGGTTGTGTTTCTATAATAGGCAGGGTTACTCTTTGTTAAATGATTCATCTTGTTGGGTTGGATTCTTCTGGTGTTTTTTTCCTTCCTCATATTGTTACACCCTTTACGGGCAGGTGTACAGAAAGGTGCCAAGGCAAGGTGGTGCGCACGCACACACGCACACGCACACGCGCACACACACACACACACACACACACACACACACACACACACACACACACACACACACACACACACACACACACACACACACACCAAAGATCCGCGTCGTGTCTTTGAAACCCAATGCGGATCTTCGCGAACGTGGGGATACAGAGCTGTGATTTCAGCTGTGCTGGTTTGCTTTCCTTTGATAACCACAATGTCAGCGGTTGGAGGATTTGGGCAAGAGAAGACTGCAGACGAGGAGATCCATAAGATCCGTGAAGCGAGGGGTCTTTCTACAGTCACTTGAGACGCGGGCACAGGGGCGTGGCTGCAGCGGCGAGGCCGATGCCCCTTTGCCCTCATTGGTTAAAGCGCCCTCTGGCACAAACGATTTAAACTGATCCATAATAATTGCCTTGTGTTTAAGTTTGTAGCCTACTACTAATAGGTCATCATTAAAAAGTAACCCTTTCTCAGGACTCGTCTTAATTAGCTTGATCAGTGCCCCTCACAAAGTCTGCCCTGAGTCATATAGAAGGACATCTCCCTCTTAACAATAGTGGCATATTCATAATAACTCTATAAAGCACATTTTACAAACAGACATGACGATTTCAATATAACACAAGATAGACATATAGATATAAAACAATATATAGTGGTGGGGAAGGAGCAGTATTAGAGTTTGCCAAGACTCTAACGTTAACCCTTACTGCTCTTCCTCAAAAGCAGCTTCATCAGACGTAGGACGTTGTCTAGGCTGTGTCTTGCCAGGTAAGACTGTAAGGTGTAATGGAAGATTACCAGGCCCAGGTAGTGGCCGGAACCAACCGCTTCATCAAGCAGTCAACATTGGCTGGTGAAACATCCAGAATGATGTTTTCCTGAATCCGGAAGGTGGAGGAAAAGGTGCAGAAGGGTGGAAGGAGTGTAGGGAGCTTCAACCGTCCGCAGCACTTCCTGAATATAGCAACCAGTTGGCTTTTATTTTTCAAATGATCCCATTGATCGAAGCAGTCATCCCTCAGTAAATACAAAAGTGAAAAACAGTTACGATTTCAAAAACGGTGCACTTCAAGTTAAAACCAGGACCACAGTGTTTAACAGTAACTCAGGCAAAGTTGTGGAGTTCAAGTCTGGTTGTGTGCTGTTAATATTGTCAGGTGATGCTGACAGACCCACACACACACACACACACACACTGATGATTAAGAAGGACTAAATGACCATGGGACTTCCTGACTATTGCTATTGTGGCTAGTCATTCAAACATCCATTTTGTGGCTTTGTTTTGGGCCAAAACATACAATGGTATGATGGTGGCGATGACGTGTCTTGTTTAAAAAAAAAATAAAAACTTTTCTACCTCCATCATTTCTGGAGGAGGGGGCTTATATCACAGAAAGCACTGGAAAGCATTTCATTATGTATACATTTATATAAAATAAATCAATTTTCCATACAATGGCTTTCAGACGAGGAGAGACAAGAGGGGAATCTTCCACCGCTGCAAGAGAGGGGGGTCTTTCCGGTCGTGCTGCTGATCGCAGTGCAACGGTCAGTGATCAAGCAGCTCTTTGGGTCAGAAGGAGAGGCCACAGGGCTGTGCATTCACAGCGGCTGGGAATGGAAAGGCTGGGGGGGTGGGGGCTCCATTTCCAGTAGCTACAGTCTTGCAGGGAATCCTTCTGGTCTGGGGGCAGCGCTCTGAACCATTCTGGGACTCAAAAGTCACTTCACCTTAGGCGGTGTGTAGTGGGTTCTGCATCTTTCATTAAAAACCTACATTGAAAGAATCAGGACAAATCAAATGAAAATGATAAAGTGAGAGAGTTCCCCTGAAATCATCAGGGGATTCAACAAAAGGCATACATATTGACTGAGTGGCTATGGCTGATTCATTTTAAACGGATGGCTAAATATGTTTGATAGTGCTGACTGTTGTTACCTTTAGACTTCTGTCATTGATCACCTCTTCAACATTCAACTCTGACTGCATGAGCTTCAGCTGGAAGCAAAGAGAATATCGATGAACAATTGAAAAAAAATACCTCCTTTGTGGAGGAACAAGTGATGTTGTGAGATTGTCATTTCTTTATGGCCTTTGTGTCCTCGTGGATTTCAAAATGACACGGGTGTTAAATGTCTGCATTGGCAGATAAACCCCAAACCTCGGTGGAGTGCAGACTCAATTTGTTCAGAGACAATAACTTGAACGGTTCCGAGGAATGAATATTTTAGATACAACGTTTGCTGTCTCCTAAATATCACCGATTTCACACAGGACGATTCACTCAACAAGAGCGGATGTTGTAAAAAAACAAATGTTGAAGGTTGAGTTAACTTTTCTTGTCGGTTGCGGTGCAACCTTAGCTCTGTGGCGCCCTCTAGTTCTGGGATGAAGGATTACCTTGGTTTGCTCTTTCCTAAGCTGTTTCAGTACTGCAAGGTCGTCTGCATCTTTCGTCCTTTCTTCTCTCAAGTGTCCCATAACCTCAGAGGTTTGGGCTATACATGACTTGATGGCTTTGTCTCTGCTTAGATGGGCCTCCATCAGCTGCACATTGCAATGAAAAGCAGCAAAAGGTCGTCACAATAGCGTTGCCAATTATCTCCCGCATGGCAGGATTTACAGGCAGGCAGCAATTAATGCTAGAATAAAACACCATCATTGTACTGGTATGGTGACCATTTGGTGGGGTTAAAGGTTAGAATAAAACACCATCATTGTACTGGTTTGGTGGGGTTAAAGGTTAGAATAAAACACCATCATTGTACTGGTATGGTGACCGTTTGGTGGGGTTAAAGGTTAGAATAAAACACCATCATTGTACTGGTTTGGTGGGGTTAAAGGTTAGAATAAAACACCATCATTGTACTGGTTTGGTGGGGTTAAAGGTTAGAATAAAACACCATCATTGTACTGGTATGGTGGGGTTAAAGGTTATAATAAAACACCATCATTGCACTGGTTTGCGGACCGTTTGGTAGAGTTGTTCACATGTCTGGGAGGCGTCCACTTTGCCAGAGAAGGAGACGGTGGGGACGCTGGTGTTCAGGGAATGGACGATGCGGTCGTCTATGGTCCGGATCACCCTCAGGGCCTCCTGATGGACGGACAGACGGACACACACACACACACACACACACACACACACACACACACACACACACACACACACACACACACACACACACACACACACACACACACACACACACACACACACACACACACACACACACACACACACCATCAGTTTGTCCTTCAACATACTGATGGTATTCATCCTTCACCATGCTGATGGTATTCGTCCTTCAACATGATGATGGTATTCGTCCTTCAACATGATGATGGTATTAGTCCTTCAACATACTGATGGTATTCGTCCTTCACCATACTGATGGTATTCGTCCTTCAACATACTGATGGTATTCGTCCTTCAACATACTGATGGTATTCGTCCTTCAACATACTGATGGTATTCGTCCTTCAACATACTGATGGTATTCGTCCTTCAACATGCTGATGGTATTCGTCCTTCAACATACTGATGGTATTCGTTCTTCAACATGCTGATGGTATTCGTCCTTCACCATACTGATGGTATTAGTCCTTCAACATACTGATGGTATTAGTCCTTCACCATGCTGATGGTATTAGTCCTTCAACATACTGATGGTCCTGTCTAGCTCAACTGGCAAAGCGTCATCAACACTGCCAGGGTTATGGGTTTGATTCCCAGTGGAGCCAGCCATGCTAAGAATGTATGCACTCACTCAAATGGCATAAGTTGTACTGATGCACAGACGGGAAACCATTTCGTTGAGACAAAAAAAAAAAGAATCCAACGCTAACGTAATGATTTTGATGGACATTGACAGGCAAATGCCATGGCTTATCTAATTGAACATAAATCCCATCAAATGTGTGCTCCTTAGCTTTAAAGAGTCGCTACAAAGTGTTGGAAGTTTTGCCATGCATCATCATGGAACTTACCAATGTCCTAGTTCGAACATTCTCTACTTCTGTAGCGGACACTGCATGTATGTCTTATTATCATCAAGGATGACTCTGTCCCTGTTGGGAGTTGTGTCATCAATGTATCATTCATGTTTTCAACATCTGTGCTGGTAAGTTTCAACTCTTCTGTGTTTGTGTCTATTTTACCTCACTTATCTGTTAGCCCGGAGACTCTCAAATGCTGTTGTCAAACTGTTGAGAACGGTCTGGCCTCTACACGCCAGGTGAGTGACTTTCCCTTGAACAAACTGCATATATGCAGTATGTATGTGAATAAAGGTTGAATCTCTCAAGACGCTGCCTTGTGCCAAACTGATTCCCGAGCTGGCTGCATTCTTCCAGGGACGACCCAGAACCAGACAACTCCACATACTCAGGCTCAGCCCTCAGAAGTTACATTGCTCTGCAGCTTTCCTTCTAAACAAACTCAAAGTAGATCGGTGACAATGACTTCATTTTCAAACAAGGTGCATTGAGCGCCTATACTCCCACGTCTAAAACTAAATAAAAGAGCCCAAGCGGAAATGGAAGAAGTATAGCTGTGACCGTGACAGTGGTCACATGTCACCACTTCCTTTGAATAAACGTATGCGCAGATCGGCAGATGTATTAATAGATGTCTGAAATCCCTAAAACGATGACTGATTACCTGACTGATGATTTTTACATTTTAAGACCGGTTACATGACTCATTTTTCGGACAGAGAACATTGGATTTCGGAGCTTGTGCAAGAATAAAGACAACATATTTCCTTCATTGATATGACACGACCCGGCCGTAAAGTCTGCATGTGGGTGCATGTTTCCACCTGTCCGAGTTCGATAGAAAACCCATGCTGCATTACCTGAAACATCGAGAAGTCCTCACAGTTTAAAGCTGCACTGGGCGCCGCCATGTTGAAGTGCAAGGTCCGTCACGAGCTGTCTGCGTGTAATGCCTGAACACTTTAGTCAATATATTCTCTCAATCTGAAATCGTGTCCTGTATTAAAAACCTATAATCAACGACGTCCTTTGTTTATGTGTTTATAATTTGGGGCTTATTAAATATATGTACATGCACGTGATTATATGATCTACCGTAAATGTCTGAAGGCAAGTATCTCGTCCTGTTATCAAACACAAGTCTGATAAACGCATGAGATATGCATTATTTTTTTCTTACAAATTGAAACTCAATACTTGGTTACAATTTCTAAAGCTTAAACCGCGCATGGGATGAATCAAATGTGTCATTTCAATCAGGCACTACTTCCACAAACCCGCATCACTAGGGGTCCTGCGCTTTGCACTTGGTTGCGTCATAATTCTTCCGCCGTCCTGTCCGACGGTAAGACTCACACTTTGACGGTCACTCACACTTTGACGTCCAGCCGACAGCAGCCGTTTGTTCCCGTTCCTCTCCTGAGCAGCCATGAACATGATGGGGTGTCGCCGTGCGCTCCTCGGCGTCGCAGGTTCGTAGCCGTTGTGTGACGCCCGTGGTTCCTGTGGCAGAGGTCGACCGCCGTCGTGCGTAGAAGACGCGTTTCATGCTTGTTTGACGCTTGTTTTTCATGTGCTTGGGGCCCGTTTTTCCTCGCGATGATCAGTCCCGTGTTACTTTATGTAGAGATCGAACGTAACTCAAAATGTGAACGTAACTATGATTTTAATGGCTGGTGGTGGTGACTCTGTCCTTGTGGTGACACTGTCCTGGTGGTGGTGGTGGTGGTGGTGACACTGTCCTGGTGGTGGTGGTGGTGACATGTCCTGATGGTGGTGGTGACACTGTCGTGGTGGTGGTGGTGGTGACAGTGTTCTGGTGGTGGTGACAGTGTCCTGGTGGTGGTGGTGGTGGTGGTGACAGTGTCCTGATGGTGGTGACGACACTGTCCTACTGGTGGTGGTGACACTGTCCTGGTGGTGGTGGTGGTGGTGACACTGTCCTGGTGGTGGTGGTGACACTGTCCTGGTGGTGGTGGTGACACTGTCCTGGTGGTGGTGGTGACACTGTCCTGGTGGTGGTGGTGACAGTGTCCTGGTGGTGGTGGTGACACTGTCCTGGTGGTGGTGGTGACAGTGTCCTGGTGGTGGTGGTGACACTGTCCTGGTGGTGGTGGTGGTGGTGACACTGTCCTGGTGGTGGTGGTGACAGTGTCCTGGTGGTGGTGGTGACACTGTCCTGGTGGTGACAGTGTCCTGGTGGTGGTGACACTGTCCTGGTGGTGACAGTGTCCTGGTGGTGGTGGTGACACTGTCCTGGTGGTGACACTGTCCTGGTGGTGACAGTGTCCTGGTGGTGGTGGTGACACTGTCCTGGTGGTGACAGTGTCCTGGTGGTGGTGACACTGTCCTGGTGGTGGTGGTGACACTGTCCTGGTGGTGGTGGTGACACTGTCCTGGTGGTGGTGGTGACACTGTCCTGGTGGTGACAGTGTCCTGGTGGTGGTGGTGGTGACACTGTCCTGGTGGTGACAGTGTCCTGGTGGTGGTGGTGGTGACACTGTCCTGGTGGTGGTGACACTGTCCTGGTGGTGACACGGTCGTGGTGGTGGTGGTGACACTGTCCTGGTGGTGACACGGTCGTGGTGGTGGTGGTGACACTGTCCTGGTGGTGGTGGTGGTGGTGGTGGTGACAGTGTCCTGGTGGTGGTGGTGGTGGTGACACTGTCCTGGTGTTGGTGACAGTGTCCTGGTGGTGGTGGTGACACTGTCCTGGTGGTGGTGGTGACACTGTCCTGGTGGTGGTGACACGGTCGTGGTGGTGGTGGTGACACGGTCGTGGTGGTGGTGGTGACAATTTCCTGGTGGTGGTGGTGACACTGTCCTGGTGGTGGTGACAGTGTCCTGGTGGTGACAGTGTCCTGGTGGTGGTGGTGGTGACACTGTACTATCAAAGTAACAGAATGATGGACTATGTTACTCAGAGATGATTATCTCAGACATCTTTGAGGTACAAACAATTTATTGAGAATAAAAATATAGTAGATTATGCACTACGTAAATAAACTGCCCAGTTGGCAAAACATAAATCAAAAAAGCGAAATTCCTAAACATGGGTATTGTAGATTGTGGCATGGACAGTTAGCATTATGCTTCGCATGGCGTTGTGTGTCGACCTAACTGGCTTCTTATTTTCTTTCAGGTCAGTTGCGCGGGCAGATGAGCCGAAGACCTTTGTGCGGTAAACCACAGGAGACCAAAGCTGGGCCTCCACCTACAGCTCCCGCTAACAGTTGGGTTCTCACACACACCACACGTAGCCCCTGGCAGCGTTTTCATTCAGCATCTTTTCCCTTGAAAATGTATTAACATGCAAAGAGACTAGTAAGAAAACCGTCCACTCATCCTCTCATTGGCTAATGGAATTGGAAAAGGCAGTTGTTTATTCATCCAGGCTATCCCTCTGTCATTACTCAGTGCTTGCCATTGACATTGAGGCTGTGTAAACTTCCCTTGTTGTCCCTGAGGATCATGAACAGAACATCGGAAGTCCAAACATGTGAGAATCACAGTGGTTTCCTGTCCTGGATTATTCATACACAACAATATTCTGCCTTTTCTTGGGACTTCTCCGGTGTATATTATTTGAAGATTTAGAGTTAAGGGATTGTCCCCTAATGTGGCCCTGTGAGAAATGCTTTGTAATGATGAAGGGCATTGATAAATACACTGCCTCATACTCAATACGTTGGTCTTATTTGTATACTGTCTTGCAGCCACCCATCTGGGGTTCAAACTCCCAGGCTACAGACCCTCAGATATGGATAAGAAGATTCTGATCTGGTCAGGGCGCTTCAAGACCGCAGACCAGATACCGGAGTTTGTGTCGTGAGTGTCCCTTTCCTATACACATTAGACCTGCTTACTTCTTGCTTCCCATTGGTTCATAGGACTCAATCAAGTTACTTCTGCGCTTCTAATTGGTTTAATGCTGTTCCAGTGTCTGGTGTTCCTGGGTGACTGTAGTTCAAACAAGGCCTCTTGTCTGCAGCGGAGGGTAATTAGCTTGGCTCCTGACCAGGGAGAGATCACTTATCTCCTGTTTTGATGGACTATCATCAGACCCCACACCCACCTCGTCCTGCATAACAAAGGGCTCAGAGGTTATACAGACGCACGTCTCAGGACAGCGCACGTACTTCGCCCTAAGCAAGTGGAAAAATAGATCATTGTTTTCAGTTCGTCATTTCTTTTCTTTTTTTTTACGTAGCTGCTCCATAAAGATTGGTTAAGTGTCATGCTTGTTCTCCGCTTCAACTGTAAGTCGCTTATCTGGATAAAGGCGTCTGGAATAAATGGCTAAATGTGACGTGAGTGAAGCGTTTCCTTAAGTTGAACAGTGGTACACTCTGTGGCTGTGCTCCAGGTTTGAGATGATCGACGCTTCCAGGAACCGGATGAGGGTGAAGGCGTGCTACGGCATGATGGTGACCACAATAGCGGCCTGCTTGATCATGGTTATTTTAGGCAAACGGGTGAGTCTCCACATGGTTGTTATAGTTGGTAATAATGTTCTTAATGGCTCCTCTTCTTCCAGGTTCATGTGCTACAATAGCCCATACCGTACCTGACGAATACATGTTGGAACTGTTTTGCCCTGATATCTGTACTACTACTACTAGAAGTATTGCAAGTGCACACCTCACCTGGTTACCCTGTGGCTGTTGTGCAGGCCGCGGGCAGACAGGAGTCTCTGTCGGGCCAGAACATGGAGAAGAAGGCCAAGTGGAGGCAGGAGTTCCAGCAGCAGCAGCAGCAGCAGCAGCAGCAGCTGGAGGCCGCTAGCACCGCCGCAGCCATGGCGGGGAAGCCTCAGTGATCAGTCCATGTTGTCACAACTAAATGTGGCTCCTCCACGGTGTTATTAAAGTGCACCGTGCGTCTATACATTCAGGCTCTGTGGGTGGAGCGCTTTGTGAACGCGGCTCACCGCTGACAACGCCTAGCGTCCCAGCACTCGTGCGGACTGGAGATTTTGTACAAAATATGCCAATATCGCGTCAGTCGCGTCACAGGAAGCTGTATGTCAAATGATTATATTTTAATAGAAGGCGCCATTTATGTTTTGAGAGAACGGGGGAAATGTAATCTAGGTGCAAAGTGTCAGTGTAATGCTAATTCATTGTCTTGTTTCTCCAGTGTTTTCTATGGATGGCCAGCATTTAGGTTGCAGATTATTGTTCCTGTTTCTGTACTTTTGGCAAAAAAATCCCAACCCTTGGCATTTTCTCCCCCTGCCTCATACAGCCGAACTGCTGTTAAAATGATCTCGTTTTCATGAGAAAACGCTGCGAAGTGGATCAGAACTGATCCTGTTTAAAATACTTGGCCCTTTACTTTTTACAACTGTAAAACTGGCTGTTGTAAAAAACATGTCCTGAAGTGACGGCACAGTAAAACCAGTTTTTCAACCTGAATACTGACAAGCCGTAGTGTTGAATTATGTGTTGATTTTTATGCTGTGCAGATTTAACATGCTTGACCCGATTTCCTGTTCACATAAAATCTTTACAATGTTTGACATGCCATATTACACCATGAAACAAGATTCCCAAACAGTAATCCATGAAACAGCTTTTATGCAAATAGTTTAAACCAGGACAGTTGCACAAACTCAATGGCAGAACGAACATGGTAGAACACGTCATTTGCAAAATGACAAAACACAAACAGGCCTTGACAATGATTGAGTTTTGTTCATAGATGAAAATCATCCCAAAAGTGAACGCTGGATTGTGGAAATAACAACTCTTATCGGGGGAAGAAAAGGACATGGCACCGTCGACAAGACGAGAGGTTCTACCTGATAAAGATGCCCACGATAGTTCTTAAAATATGTGCTATGTTAATATGAACTTTAATATCATGACTTCAAAATAACTATGTTGAAATATAAATTAGGATAGACTTGCGAGTGAATAACTTGCTAATGTGACCTGAACACTGAGGAAGTGAACAGCTGAGACTATTCCATGATGCCTAAGAGACAAAACAAACTCATTTTCCATTGGTATAATTTTCTGTCACGGGTCGTGTTGTTTTGTTTGTGTCGGAACGAAAAGTGGCCCAACTTGAGAATACAGCTTCCTGCCCCCGATGGACTCAGTTTCCAGGGTAGGGTGAACGCAGGGTAGGGTGAACTGAGGGAGGGGTGAGCCCAGGGTAGGGTAAACCCAGGGTAGGATGAGCCCAGGGAGGGGCGTACTAAAGGCGTGCCTTTAGCACCTCACTTCCTGAGCGGCTTGGTGGGAAGATGCGCTAACGACGTCTATAAACAATCAGAACTGGGTTAAGCATTTACAAACTACCTCGGCGGTCAGACGTCTGTCCCAAAGTAAAGTGCTAAAAGAAATGAATGGGATTATGGCCAAGTTATTGAAATGCAAATTCACCCCCCGCCCCCATATGGCTCTGGTGGTTCAATAGCACATGTCCTAGTCTTTGTTCAGTGTCCATTTGTCTCAGTGCGAGGGAAGACTCGAGCGCCCATGGTTCCATGGGAGTGTGTCACGCCAGCGCCTTGCATGTAGTGTTGGGAGCCCGTTGTGAGCGGCTTACTGGAGGAAGGAATGCATGGTGTGGGATCCAAAATGGACACGCTATAAGAGCGGGGCAGCAAGCCCGCGCTCACTTTACCAAGCACCAGTCCACATTGGTTCTGAGCCGACCGACGGCCAGAGGAAAGAGGCAGGGAAAGCCCCCTCCAGTCCTAGAGTCCTGTAGGTGCCAGTTACTGGAATACAGTCAGTTCAAGTCCTTAGCGACGGGGGACCGGTGACCACGGCAACGCGTGCCGGTCACCGCCAAGTCCAGTGTTTGAGGTCAAGAGCGTCCTTCTCTTGGGGTCGTCCTGGGAGGGGGGCGATAATACTCAAATGAAAACTCACGTCTGGGTGGCTGTCTCTAGAGTCGACCAGTGCAGTTCAATCAGACAGGCGGTTATTGCCAAATCCCTCTTCACCGGGAGAGGTCCTCGACCAATGTGGAAATGAAGACCATCGGTGGAAATCAAGCGAGGGGGGGTCTTGAGGGGCGTTCGAGGTGATGGTGGGGGGGGGGGGGAGGGTTGGGCGCGGTGGCAAAACACCACACCGTTCCTTTTGCAAGCCAGCGCACTAGACAGCAGAGACTCGGCCAGGCGGGGAAGGGGGGGGCGGGGGTGCAGGTTTACTAGTTGTGTAGCGGTACCACACCTTCAATGATCTGAATTGAAACCAATCTCTGGGAATCGAGGGGACGACGGTTCTCCCCTGGCTGGAGGAGGACGTGGAGAAGCACTGAGGTGACGAAGACAATGGACGAAGGAGGAGCAGGAGGTGCATTATAGCTGGAAGCCCTCCACGGGGCCCTCACGCTGCTGGAAGAGGAACTGCTGCTGCTGCATGTCCACGGCGGGGGCCAGCGACGCGTCCTCGTCCTCGGGGCTGAAGTAGCGCTCCGTCAGGTCGAAGGCCTTCTGGTAGATCTCCTTGTTCTCGTGGTGTTGCAGGAAGTCCAGCTTGTCAAGGCCTGGGGAGGGGGCGGGACATGGAGGGGGAGGGAAGGTGTTAATGCGGTTGGGTGACATCGGTGTCATTTTCAGGTTTGGGGTACAAAATGGAACGAGTGCACCTTAAGGCAGGTTATTAATCACCGTCTTCATGTTGAAGGTAATCGATAGTCATATATTCATGTCATTAAGGAGTGGGTTAGGCCTCTTGCTGAAGAGTGCCGGTCTAGAAATCTTCACTGCATTAGGAGTGTTTTGGTAGATGGACACTGTGTGTGTGAGTGGCCCACCATAAGCCTCCTCTATAAGAGCACAGTAGGGGTTGATGCCCCCTCCTCTCTTGGCCTCCTGCTCCCCCTGGCGCAGCACGTTCTCCAGGCCGTTCAGCGCCACCTGCACTATCTTGGAGTCCATCAGGGTCAGCAGGTCACACAGGGGTCCGATGCAGCCCAGGGCCACCAGGTGCCTGCAGGGGACCATGTGAAGGATGGCCACTGTTAGAAGGTCTCACAGACCAATCCAAGCAGCCAGGCTCCTGGAGAAATCCCTTACCCCCAAACCAACCCCACGCACACTACAACAACCCATTATTTCATTATCTGCATTATTTTGTTCTGTATTTAGCACAGCATTTTATTGTTTTTCTTTATTTTTTTCTTTCTTATAATTTGTTTTTGCAATACCACCGTGGCCACTACCACTTGAACACTTATTAATGTTGCTACTTATTCTTACTTATTTTCATCTTGTATTGCTGCTGCTATGTGACTGTTGAGGAACCAAGCCTAAGAATTTTACTCTTGCGTACTTGTACGTTAAGATGTAATAAAATGATTCACCTGATGAGTCATTGAATACATTTAATAAGTAACCCTGAGGTTTTAACCCCAGATTAATCCAAGATGGATTTGGAGTAGGGACTACAGCCAGGGTTCCTTGGCTACCTGAAGCAGATTGGTTCACATTGTCACAGCTGGACCGACCTGATCTGCTCTGCCGAACCCCCAGAGGTAGCGTTGGTGATGGCCCACGCCGCCTCCTTACGCGTCCGAAACTCTGACACCTGCAGAATGGCGATGAGGGGGGGCATCAGCCCTGCATCCATCACCGACTGTACACCAGAGAGAGAGAGAGAGAGAGAGAGAGAGAGACAGAGACAGACAGACAGACAGACAGACAGACAGACAGAGAGCGAGAGAGACAAAGACAGAGCGAGACAGACAGACAGACAGAGAGCGAGAGAGACAGACAGACAGACAGACAGACAGAGAGCCTGGGATTAGATACTTGGAAGCCATGATGGCACATCACCTGTTCTTACTCATGTGACCCCACTTGTGGTCCGATGTGCATATGGACTTGCAGGAGATTGATCAACTATTAAGATTGAACACTACATTTTTTACGTTCGTTTTATGCAAAGAGACGAATGAGTAGTAGCCACAAGCAAGCTTCTAGTAACAAATAACTACCTCACTGGGAGACAGATTTTATGGGCAGATAGGGTTCTTTTCCCAGGGTTTGCAAGTATTTTCTGATCTAGAAATTGGGTCGTGGCATCCCACCTGGATCTGTGCTCGGTTCCCTGCCGTGATGTTGGAGATGGTCCAGCAGGCTTCCTTCTTGATGGACTCCTTGGTGCTGCTGAGGAGATGGAGCAGGGACTGAAGCGCTGAACAGTTCAAGATCACCTGCATAACGCACAATGATAAGCACACACCCCCACACACACACACACATACCGTGAAATACTCGGTTTGAGAAGCCTGGATTTGAACAATCACTGTGCAGGAAAGCGATAGAGATACTGGTTTCAGGGAAAGAGTGGCTAAAAAGTGAGAGGTTGTGGTGCTACTGGCCAGTTTAGGTAGAAACCAGGTGCGATATATGAGTGCATTGCTGACGCACACAGGAAAACCATCCTATATGTTAACAAACCTTCTTGAGTGTAGCATTGCATAAAGGCAATTGATGGAAAATGGCTCACTTTCTCTATTACTGTACTCAATATGTCCCATAAGAATCACAGTAGGAATGTGATATGCAATGTGTTCAATATACGGGCGGACACACCACTTGACAGCAGAGTTTGCCCTATGGCGTCTGTGCCTACCAGGAAGGTATTAGGGGTCACCTACCTGTGTCTGTAGGTCATCTCCCGTGACTATATTCCCCACAGCGCGTAAGGCAGGAGACACCACCTTGTAGTCCGAGTGTCTACAAACACAAAAACATGTCAGTTACTGAATTATATTGACTAGTTCATCATTTACTAACTAACTAACTACTATTAAACAAAGTGGGATCTCTTACACCAGTAACTCCACAGAGCCCAGAGGATGTCAGACTATTAAACAAAGTGGGATATCTTACAGCAGTAACTCCACAGAGCCCAGAGGATGTCAGACTATTAAACAAAGTGATCTCTTACAGCAGTAACTCCACAGAGCCCAGAGGATGTCAGACTATTAAACAAAGTGATCTCTTACAGCAGTAACTCCACAGAGCCCAGAGGATGTCAGACTATTAAACAAAGTGGGATCTCTTACAGCAGTAACTCCACAGAGCCCAGAGGATGTCAGACTATTAAACAAAGTGGGATCTCTTACAGCAGTAACTCCACCAGCCTACGACAGACCCCAGAGTCGATGACAGCCTGGATCTTGTCGTTGGCTCCGTCGGACAGGTAGGAGAGCGCCCAGCACGCGTCAGCCAGGATGTCCGTGTCGTTGACAAACAGCAGCCATGACAGCACACTGAGACACGGCGACACCTGGAAGAGGGAGGTCAGGGGCTTGGACCTTTCTGTTTGTCATTTTGCTGATGATGCGTTTGAACCTACATGTAGGTACTATGGCTTACTGTAGGGGTGTAAGGCTTTATGAAAAGATCCGTCTCGATTTTAGTGGATAAGGAAAACGCGTTCAGTAAAGGTAAAGCTAACGTCCCAATGAAATAGTCGCCTCACCAACCAGCCAGGAGGGGGCAGTGGCGGGGCACAGTTTTAACTTCAGCAATGCCATGGGGTATGACGGTAACCACGGTAACGGTTACCTTGCTGAAGTCCGGTGGCGGATTCTTCCCTCGACACAGGTTCGAGAGCGCCCACACGGCGTTCCGCATCATGGTCAGGCGATTCTGTTTGGCCAACAACCTGGGAGAAAACGCCAGAGATTCACTGCACTTTGTTACTCAACGATATGGTTGCTGTTGTAATTACTTCATGCACATTCACTTTATTAGCCTTGACCAAAAATGGTTACATTTAGTAAGAATAAAGCTGAATTGCATTAAAACCTGCAGCTTAAAAGTCAACAAAAAGCATAGGATGAAGAAACAGTAGAAAACAAAGAAGCCCATTTTCAGCAGCGTGAACAACAGAGAGGAAGACACAGTGCAGCTACGTACTGCACCAGGGAGGGCAGGATGTTGCAGTCCACCACATAGTCCCGGCACTCGGTACTGTCTCCTGCTATGTTCCCCAGGGCCCACACGGCCTGGGGAGAGACACAAACCCACTGGGCTCAGCAAGACTCCACAGACACTGACACCTCCTCATGTAGCTTAAGAGATGCATGCTCAATCTGCATTAGGTCACTTTTTTGTTTTCACTTTGTACCAATTTGTAGCTCTCTTATTATTTGAAATGAGTGTCTGAAGAATAAAGGTCATCCCCCCCACAACTTTATCAACCAAGATATGTTTCCTCTGTTCCAGTTCCAGTTGCAGTAAATGTATGTCGTGCGTTACGGTACATGGAAACCTCTGTACCTGCTCCTGGACATCTTCAAAGTCTGAGGTGAGCATCTCTATGAAGATGGGCACGGCACCCGCCTGGATGACCACCCTGGTCTGGTGGGACGTCCCCGACGCGATGTTGGTGAGCACCCATGCGGCCTCGAACTGGCAACCATAGCAAACACAACACATGGAAAACAACTGACATCAACAACGATTCAGCATCCTTATCCTTGATGTCATTTACCGTTTGGACATTCAAGCAGACACTTCCAAAAGCGTCTCAGAGAATTCCGATACATCATTAGGATCTGGTTGGGGCTTACACCACGGACATTGGGGATCTGTGGGTTCCTTGGGGGTCTACCACTCTTACCGCTACACCAGCCCCACGAATACCGCGATAGCTGAAGCCACAGTACCTGCAACGTGCAGTTTTCCCTTCTCTTCAGGAACTCCACGAAGCGATCCACCACCCCAGGAGTGGCGATAACCCCGTCGATGGGTGGGTTGGGTTCTGCGGGGAACAATGTCGAGAGTGAGCCGTGCGACGACACTGCGTAAAGAACATCAGGCGCACACAATAGAAGGTGACGCGTGCATCTGCTGCGATCCGAAAATGTTAGCCTTGTTTGTACCTTTGGATAGGAGCTTCCGGAAGCGCTGAGTGCCAATGAGCTGCTGCTCTGGAGCACTGGAAAATATCATTTGTGTCATGTCCTCCGATATCGCCCCCCCCTTCAGGACGCAGAGAGACACGCGGTCACCATCGGTCGCAGCAGAAGAAGAAGAGAACATAGACGAGGGTGATTCCCCTCCAAACTATTTGATATTTTTGTCTAGATGCTAGTCCACCCGTGCATGTGTAACGAACTCGGCATACAAGCACGAGCCATAACAGTGCTGTTTGTGTCTTCTTAAAGCCGTTGCTGAGAAGGAGTGCAATGGGTGTACAGCGGGCTTGACAGCCGTCACCTGTGCTGCATGGTATCCCATGACCACAAGCTGCTGTCGCTTGTGGCGACGTAGCTGAAGCTGATATCACCCTACCGTGAGGGCGTCCATGTTGCTGGCCTGGGACTCCAGAGAGCCACTGTCCGCCATCCCATCACCCTCCAGTGCTCCATCCTCCTCCACTGTGGCAACGTTTCGCCTCTTGAAGAGCTGGCAAAGTAGAGCATGAGCATGATCTAAATGTCCCCAACAGTATGCCACAAGTAATGCCTGTGGCATTAGATAGATCGAAGTTAACTTCCTCTGATGACGTGCTTCTGCGCACGAGTCCAACAGTGCAACAATGAAACCCACTGTAGGAAGAAAATGAAAAAGCAGAGGAGCACCTTTAATATTAAATGTCCATGTCGGAAATATTGAAGTTCATGCACACCTGTTCATCTTTCTTCTGTTTGCGCAGCTGCAGTCCTTCCTCCTCCCGCCTCCTCCTCATCTCGTCTGAATTGAGTGCCTTGTTTTTGTAGCTCTTGAGCCGCGCATTGTCCTTACTTTGACTCATCGTGTATCCTGGACAGACACATGTGGTTGGACGTGGACGAAAACACCTGATCTATGATTGGATCGTTTACAAGCATGCATGGAAAGTAAAATGTCCACACTGTCATGACATTGCTGTCTCGGCTATAGCAAAACGTTTTATTGGGTTACTCAGCCAACCTTAGCCTGTTGGTGTGCTGTGTGTTGCAGTAGACATCATGTTCCTGTAGTGTGTCTAGGTATAGCATAGGCCACTAGGTATAGCATAGGCTCCTAGGTATAGTATAGGCTCCTAGGTATAACATAGGCCACTAGGTATAGCATAGGCTCCTAGGTATAGTATAGGCTCCTAGGTATAACATAGGCCACTAGGTATAGCATAGGCCACTAGGTATAGCATAGGCTACTAGGTATAACATAGGCTCCTAGGTATAACATAGGCCACTAGGTATAGCATAGGCTCCTAGGTATAACATAGGCCACTAGGTATAGCATAGGCTACTAGGTATAGCATAGGCCACTAGGTATAGCATAGGCTCTTAGGTATAACATAGGCTACTAGGTATAGCATAGGCTACTAGGTATAGCATAGGCTACTAGGTGTAGCATAGGTTACTAGGTGTAGCATAGGCTACTATGTATAACATAGGCTACTAGGTATAGCATAGGCTACTAGGTATAACATAGGCTACTAGGTATAGCATAGGCTACTAGGTATAGCATAGGCTCCTAGGTATAGCATGGGCTACTAGGTATAGCATAGGCTACTAGGTATAACATAGGCTACTAGGTGTAGCATAGGCTACTAGGTATAACATAGGCTACTAGGTATAACATAGGATACTATGTATAGCATAGGCTCCTAGGTATAGCATAGGCTACTAGGTATAACGTAGCCTACTAGGTATAGCGTAGGCTAATAGGTATAACATAGGCTACTAGGTGTAGCATAGGCTACTAGGTATAACATAGGCTACTAGGTATAGCATAGGCTACTAGGTATAGCATAGGCTCCTAGCTATAGCATAGGCTACTAGGTATAACATAGGCTACTAGGTATAGCATAGGCTACTAGGTATAGCATAGGCTCCTAGGTTAGCATAGGCTCCTAGGTTAGCATAGGCTATTAGGTATGGGTATTGTCATTTGGCTTGCCCTGGTTCACAATCCATGGTGTAAATAGGATATCCATAACACATGATAACATCGTGGTTTGTTATTTCTTTGTGCTTAGCACACAAGGGAACAGCAACACGTTCTTACGAGGTTATTAATGGTTAGTGGGGAGCTGTCATAACACTGCCCTGTACACGTAATAACAGACTAGCTAGCATGCTAATGCAACTACGGCTTTAGCTCCGAAAAAAGCCATTAGTCTTAGCCGAGACGACAACGTGAAGATATCCAGCGTTGTGTCGCCGGCAGTCGGGAAGTCGGGGGCTATAGGGTGCATTGTTCTAGCGATCAATATCTGCGAATCAATATTATATAACGTTAATTGGACTGACCTGAGAAAGTAGACTATTACCCAAAAAGGCCACCCTGTCTACGCCGGTGTTACAGGACTGCGCATGCGTGAGCTACGCAGCTCTTCGGCTTCTAAGTCAGCTGCAGCTTTAGATAACCCGGCCTCAAAGGTGCTTGGCTTAAAGGAAAAACACACAAACAAGGTATCAGAGTGGAATGTGGAACCGAGGCCACGGTAGTTACATTTCAGTGCATTGGGATTTTAATACGTTTCCCAAGAATTGGCTCCAGGGCATTTTTCGTTCAGAAGCAATTGTGGATGTCATAATTCATTAGACATTAACATCTCCCCTCAATGAGTCCAATGACAGACAGACCATTTGAGACAAAGTTTATAAATGAGTATGTTACGAAAGGTGCTGTATCGTCTATCATTGACAGCAGGTTGTGTAAGTTGTTTTTACTTGTCATTAAGTATGTGTGGATAGTATCTAAGGGTCCATAGATAGGATAGATTCCAGCTAATCATGTAACAGTGTGTGTGTGTGTGTGTGTGTGTGTGTGTGTGTGTGTGTGTGTGTGTGTGTGTGTGTGTGTGTGTGTGTGTGTGTGTGTGTGTGTGGAAGGTGGGGAGTTAACCCTTTCATAAGAAGGTGTAGGCTATATTATATCATGTTACAAAATGGCCATAAAATCTGCAACTTACACAACTGGTTGTGAGTATAAAACCCCCCTTTGCAGCAGACCAGCAGTCCCATTGTCATTTGTCGCTAAAGAGGAAAGTTCAGGTCAAGGTTTGTCAAAATATCTATAACACTTGGGTTTTTCTTTTTCCAGGCACCTGATTCTCTACTTTTGTACCAAATGTGATTGTCATATACTTACTTTACTTATTCAGTTTAAAGCGGCTGTAATTGAATGTATCATCGACACTTGTGAACGCATGTCAATCATATATCAATCAAAGTGTGTCTTTGCTATATTTTGATAACATGGTGTGGTTGCCATAATCCCCTGACACTTCTCTGCTTCCTGTGTGTAGTCACCAATAATGGGAGAACATCAGGTTTCCCTTGTGATGGCCATCGTGTCGTCCGTTCTTCTCCTTGTCATCACTCTGGTGTTCAATGGTCTGGCGGCACCTGGAATATGTACGTTGACCTTCGCTCTTCGGTTGCTTGAAGGATCTGTAGCATACGTTTACTAGGACTCATGTTATCCTGTATTGCGTGATGAAGTCCCTTTCTGTAAAATATCAAAACAGATCCATTTTTGGGGACAACGGCCAACGTATCTGGTGAATATGATACAGAGATCACACCTGCAGGCTGGACCTTTGCAATCTGGTCTGTTATCTACGTGTGGCTGATCGGCATGTTCATCTACATCGTCTCCGGCTGCTGTAGGAAGTAAGATCCGCTGAGATTCACAATTGCCTATGAAGCCTTCCAATGATACGTTCATGCAAAAGTGCATCATAAGCCTTGTATTTATGTCTCTATACATTTAGGGGATTTTGTGTAGCAGATTTTGTGTAGTGGGCATCCTTGCCCAAGAACCTATGCATGCTGTAAATCACTTTGGATTAACGTATCTGCTAATTGACGAATGCATCATAGTGAAATAAGGTAGCTGTTTTCAGTGCAGAAACATGTCAAGTAATGTGCTGTTGTCCCCTGTGTTTGTCAGGAATGCCTACGGCTATGTTTACTGCAGCCCTCCTGTCCTTTCACACGGCTTCTTCATGGCATGGTGCCTTAACATGTGCTTCAACTCTGCATGGCTGTTTCTATGGGATAGAAAGTAAGGAACAGCTGCTATTTCCGAATCAGAGAATCAGAGTTGCTTTTATTGCATCTTAACGTACAAGTACACAAGAGTAAAATTGTTAGGCTTGGATCCTCAACAGTCACATAGCAGCATCAATACAAGATGACAATAACAAAGTAAGTAATAATAAATAATAATAAGTAGCAACATCAATACAAGGGTTCAAGTGGTAGTGGTACCAGCCACGGTGGTACTGCAAAAAATAAAAATAGAAAATGCTGTAAAAAATACAGAATATAATGCAGATAATCAAATGGGTTGTTGTAGTGTGTGTGGGGTTGGTTTGGGGGTAATGGATTTATCCTGGAGCCTGGCTGCTTGGGGGGAAAAAAACAGTTCGTCATCCTCTGGGTTTTGGCCCCGAGGCTTCGGTACCGCTTCCCCGATGGCAGTAGCTCAAACAGTTTCTGATTGGGGTGGCTGGGGTCCCTAATGATTCTGAGGGCCTTCTTGACACACCTTGTAGGTGTCCTGGATGGAGGGAAGCTCACATCCGCTGATCCTCTCAGCTGTCCGCACTACCCTTTGCAACTCTTTTGCTTTATTTTTTCACTTTTTATTTGAGTGGTGAATAAGGTTCTGCTCATGGGAATGAATGGATTGTAATTAGATTTCCATAACAATACATTAATATCTATTCAAATAATATAAAACAATAAACCTGGTCAGAGTTGTCATACAGTGATTCTGCGATTACTTGAATGTAGACATTAAAGACAGATATTAATTAGAATAACTTTATTTCCCCCCCCCCCCCCCCCCTCCCCCCCCCCCAATTGACCAGGCTGATGATCGTTGCCGCTGTGTTCCTTCTCCTGATCGCCGTCACAAACTACATAATGATATCCTTCGCTTGCCGCGGCCTCCATGTGTATGGGGCGTGGCTCAGCAAATACCACAGAGTCGACCTGTGGCTGCACCGTGTGTGTGTGAGTACACCACACTTCTCCGTGTGTTCAGTCTATGGCAACAACCGCATTGACTGACTTTGCCTTTTGTATTGACATTTATTTAGCTGAAGCTTTTGTCCAAAGCGACTTACAATAAGTGCGGTCAATAATGAAGATGCAACCCTAGAGAAGTGCAAGAATCGTGCGAGTAGACAAGCAAACTGCTTTGAGTCCTACATTATAGAATGCTACCGTAACGCTTGTTGTGTCCACTTCCATCTATTACCAGGTGCAGAATGGCTTGGCGTTGTACGCCACATGGACAACGATCGCCACTCTTGTTAATCTGACCGTTGTGCTCGACTACGACGCAAAGATGCTTCCAGAGGATGCCGCCGCGGTCACCCTCTCTGTGTTGACGTTGGTGTTGTTTGCCTGGTAAGCAATGACCACGATTGGTCAGAAATTAGCCGGGAGCTGTCTCAAAACAGATCTTCTGACAGAATTTCATCCACTAACAGCTGACCGATGGCTGTGCTACAAATTACTCTTAAACTCCTACAGCATCTTTAGGAAGTTGAACAAGTTATAGAAAAATGTTACGAAGCCAACATGGCATAGCAGTGCTATCGAAGACATTCCTAAGGGACATGGATGTGTTTCTTTACAAAGGTGTGTTTTAGAAAATTCTGTCCTTGAAAAGCATGTGCGGTACATCATCACCGTGTATCCCGTTGTCATCTGGGCTCTCTCCGGGAACGTGTCGAGCAACTTTGACGCCGCAGCGCCCAGTCAAAGTGGCGTCTTCCTGGGTAAGAGAAACTCCTCGGCATGTGCTGTATCATTAGAAGCATTTACTACACGGCTTTGTTGAATACTCTGATTGGTCAATTACGATTGGTCTTTTACTGACCAGATTGACTTATTTTATGGATATGCCAGATTTAGTAGGGATGGCAAATCCATTATTTCCCTGATGTTTTGTTTAGTTCTGCTCTCTATAGGTGTGCTCCTCTGTCCTGCGTCCTATTGGCTATAAAGCTTTGTTTGGTTCTCTAGGTGGGCTCCTCTGTCCTGCGTCCTAGTGGCTATAAAGCTTTGTTTGGTTCTCTAGGTGGGTTCCTCTGTCCTGCGTCCTATTGGCTATAAAGCTTTGTTTGGTTCTCTAGGTGGGCTCCTCTGTCCTGCGTCCTATTGGCTATAAAGCTTTGTTTGGTTCTCTAGGTGTGCTCCTCTGTCCTGCGTCCTATTGGCTATAAAGCTTTGTTTGGTTCTCTAGGTGGGCTCCTCTGTCCTGCGTCCTATTGGCTATAAATCTTTGTTCTGTTCTCTAGGTGGGCTCCTCTGTCCTGCGTCCTATTGGCTATAAATCTTTGTTCTGTTCTCTAGGTGGGCTCCTCTGTCCTGCGTCCTATTGGCTATAAAGCTTTGTTTGGTTCTTTCTAGGTGGACTCCTCTGTCCTGTGTCCTATTGGCTATAAAGCTTTGTTTGGTTCTCTATAGGTGGTCTCCTCTGTCCTGCGTCCTATTGGCTATAAAGCTTTGTTTGGTTCTCTATAGGTGGTCTCCTCTGTCCTGGGTCCTATTGGCTATAAAGCTTTGTTTGGTTCTCTATAGGTAGTCTCTTCTGTCCTGCGTCCTATTGGCTATAAAGCTTTGTTTGGTTCTCTGTAGTTGTGCTCCTGGCTCTGTCCTGCATCCTATTGGCTATAAAGCTTTGTTTGGTTCTCTGTAGTTGCGCTCCTGGCTCTGTCCTGCATCCTATTGGCTATAAAGCTTTGTTTGGTTCTCTGTAGTTGCGCTCCTGGCTCTGTCCTGGGTCCTTTTGGCTATAAAGCTTTGTTTGGTTCTCTGTAGTTGCGCTACTGGCTCTGTCCTGCATCCTATTGGCTATAAAGCTTTGTTTGGTTCTCTGTAGTTGTGCTCCTGGCTCTGTCCTGGGTCCTATTGGCTATAAAGCTTTGTTTGGTTCTCTGTAGTTGTGCTCCTGGCTCTGTCCTGCGTGCTGTTTGCTGTGAAGCTTGGCTTGGTGACTTCGAGGCACATCAAGCATCCCCTGTATCAAGACGTGAAGGCAGAGGATATGGAGCCCATGGAGATTGCTCAACGACAGAAAAATATTTTTAAATAAAGATTATTGTTGCAGACAACCCACGTTACTCTGAAAATGAGACAACACATCAGAATGAATGATATAGGTTGTATACTTTTGTATTTATAATGAGTTATGTTTTTCGAGTTTAGTTTAATTTGTAGTTTTTCATAAAATGACAAATTGAAACAAACTACTAGCACATTTTGATGAACAAATAATATAAATAATGTGAAGTTGTAAATGTTGTTGAAAGATTTTTTTGTAATATGGAAATTACATCCTATTTGGCTTTTCATTGACCGAAGAGCAAAACATCATGATGTTTAAGCACAATACACAAAACACAATAACGCCAGCCTGTCCCCGCTGGACGCCAGCCTGTCCCCGCTGGACGCCAGCCTGTCCCCGCTGGACACCGCCAGCATTACAAAATGCACTATGGTATAATTTGCACAATAGTAAGCACCATAATTTGTATTAAAACTGAAAACTGATTTATGGATCTTTTATGGTTCTTTCATAATGTATTCATGGTCAAATAATCTATTATTAACCTACTAAGAAAACGGTTACAACACACTCTTGTGGGAGAGAAAGACAATATCCTTTTGAAGATATTTTATTATTCTACGATTTAGTCGCATGCCTAACTCTTTCAGTCGGTTTGTGTTGAATATAAATTGATAATGTAAATAATAAACAATAGATTATTTCAGAAATTAACTCAATTTATTACAATACACTAGTGGTTATTATTTTTTTAATCACAAATGCCAAAAATGCAGTTTCATTTGTTTATATAGATACTGAAAGATACAATAATTATACATTAAAGCCATGTGTTTGTAGTCAATGTTATATTTGAAAAGTACAAAATGTCAAGTAACGGTAGGCCTACAGGGTGTAACAGAAACTGTTTAAAAATAGACTGTAGCCTGCGGTGCCGAGAGTGAACGCCTAACCGCTAGGGGGCAGACAACCAACAGTCAACCCAACAGACAACACAACAGATAACCCAACAGACAACGAGAGCTGCTTGCTGGTTTGGCGGCTAATCTTTTAAAACGCGCCCTGGATGTTGTTTAGTAAACATCCTCTGAAGGAGTAACAAATGACTTCCAGGTACCCCGAGTTGGTAAGTAAATGTGCGCACCTTTTCTCCGTGTAGGAAAGAAGGACTTTGTGTAACGTCACGCTGTCCATGTCCCGTGTTTATTACTGTTGGTTAAGGTTGGTTGAAGTCCCAGCGCGAGGGATGTGTGACGTGTTGAACGTTACCAGCTATGGAGGCACAACATACCTCCCTGCTAACTTTAACAAAGCTAGCTAAACTGCAGGAGCACTATGTGAAGTAGAAACGACAGCACGGCTAAGTTTACACGACGTGCTCCCTATTCTGTTCTTAACTTCACCTCAACATCAACTGTGAGCAGGGCATTTGTGTGAGAGGAAATTAAAACGTACCGAAAGGCACAGCATTACGACTGTAGTGGCATTACGACTGTAGTAGCATGTAGCATCATGGTTGTAGTAGCATGTAGCATTACGGCTGTAGCATGTAGCATTACGGCTGTAGCTGTACGGCTGTAGCAGCATGTAGCATTACGGCTGTACAGGCAGCGTTCAGCTCTGTCTCTCACCAGTAAACTCATGTCTCCTTGTTGTACGAACGTGTGTTTACAGAGCAGACTGTCCAGGAAACTCAACTTCCTGCCCAACAAGGAAAGGTACGCTTTTATTTCCCCGTCTTCGTGTTCTTGTCAACTGTCATTTCTTACACAACGAGCCTTCCTAGTTGTGACGGTTGAATAATAAATGGTTGATCTGGCTGCCAGTAAAGTTAAGACTAATTTAATTAGGTTTACCAGAGTATGCTGGTAACCAAAGACTAATGGGGCTTTTAGTGTTCATACAGATGTATATTCCCACCCTGGCTTTCAGATCACACAAGCAATGGGGGAGAACGGTCACTCTGGAAGACGCTGATGGGCTGTTTGACAGTCCCGGTAAGTGTGATGTGTGCACTCTGACCAGACCAGCGATTCTTTATTATTGCAGTGTTTTTCAAACTGACTAGCAACCAATAAATGGGCCGCAGCAGGGGTTCAAGTGGGTTCATGGGAGGGCTACAAGAAATGCATCAGCACACATAAAAAAAAATGCATGCCATTTCTGTTTCATTCGACCATACCTTTTTCACATGGTAATAAATGTTTTGTTGGACTTATTGGGTTGCTGGGCCACGGTGGGTCACTGCATGAAAAATTTTCCAAACCCCTGCTTAACCTTTTGCCGTTCTTCAGATTCATCCTCAGACGGCTTCAATGGCATAAAGCCTCTGTCGCCGATGGCCAATACCTCTTTTGGTGCAAAGGAGAACGAGGAAGTGGAGGCTTCCTCGGGCCAGCAGAAAGCTCCTTTGTCAGGAAATATTCAACGGCCCCTGATGGTAGGACACCGTCCACACAGCGCAGTCTACAGCACCAAGAGCCTTTTCGTAGTCCTACCTGAGAGCTCTTTCAAAATGGCTGAATATGCCTCACCCCTTTAGGGCAGTCGAGTTCTGCTCGGTTGCATATGCAGACTGATGTGTTTTGTTTTTGAGTGACAGGCTATATTGTGTCAGTAATAACATTATTTATGAATTCAAAAATGTAAGGCATAAGTTCACTTTTTTTTTTTCATGTTGTCTGCGATGCTCCGTCAACTTTCGTGTTTAACGCTCAATAGACGCAAGTGTGAACTTATCAGACTCGGCACCTCGCCACGCATGGCAGCGCCGTCCATTGGGAACCCATTCTATTAAACACAGAACCAAACCTAGAATCCAATCTGCCGACGTGTTGTCCGTCTGCTGCGCTGCCTGGCGCTCCGGGGCCGACTGCTTCGTGGCGTTTGCTTCTGTTACGTTGAAGCTCTGCCGTAACAGTCGGATCAAGAGTGGATCTGAATCCCACTGGCTTTTTCAAACAGCGCTTACGTGATATTTAGGCTAGCAGGAAGAGTAGAGTTCACTGTTGCCGATTTAAGTCAATCTTGAGATAAACCTGCACATATTGAAATGATGTTTTACCTCCATCGACCAATCGGTTGGACGAATTGGTTGGTTGAATTTTAGTCTACCAAGATTTAGTTTGGTTGCTACAGCCCTACACTAGCCTTCATGTGCTTGGCTGTCTCACTTAATGTCTGTGACCTGTTGTCTTTATAGGGTCCCAAAGGAGTAGTTAGACCGCCAGCGGAACCGCTGAAGAACACAGAACAGAACTTGGGTAGGAACATTACCAGCACATCAGTCTCAAACTGATTGATGGCCTTTCTTTGCCTTTTCTTATGAAGAAATGGCACATGGCAGAACAGAACATGTGTGTTGTGCGCATTCTTAGTCCAGCATGTGGATGGAAGCTGTCTTTAGGGTTTCATTGATTTGTTTTTCTCCTTGTTCATCTAGAGGCGAGCATTCCGTTTGTACAGCACTGCCCGATCAAAACCTCCAGTCCCTTAGAGGGGAAGCACGTGGACCGAAGGGTCAAGGCCGTTTCCCCCATTCCCTTCCTCGGGGACGATGAAGAAGTCTCTGAAGAAGAGCCAAAGACCGCCAGGCCCTCCATGGCGAGGGCCCAATCCAAGGGGCCTATCCAGCCACCGTAAGCAGCATGTTGGGTTCGGTGTCTGGGTTTTCACTGTGGATGAATGTACTTTCTCTGTCTAAGGAAAACACTTTCTATAAAGTGTGTGTGTGGTCTAACTGCTGTCTTTCCTCCTTCTTTTAAACAATAAACAGACAAAGACAAGCCAGTTCAGAGCAGCTGGTGTCGGTGTGGAGACCAGAGCCTCAGCTCCCGTCCACATCTGGGTCAAGGCAGCCAGCAGCAGTGAAGAAGTGTCACACATCATCCTTCATCCAGAAGCTCCAAGAGGCCAGACATTTCAAAGCACCATGGTAAGCTCATTCATTAGGTTTTACATGTACAATAGAATCTATTTAAAACTGCACGTCATCAGTTTTCTACTGCAGATATTTACTCCATTAAAACACACCTGACCTGGAAAGTATCTTAAGAATCCAACGCGCCCATCCACCAGTCAATCCAGCCGCGGTATTCGTCTCTGTATATGTTTTGGAAAGCGGTAACCATCATCTGAAAATTGTCGCTATAACTGCAGCTACAACTCCAGCCACTAGAGGCCGCTAATGGGAAGACTTACATAGTGCAGGTTAGGGATGAACTGGTATGAATATTTCATATCACGATTATCGTGACCAAAATTATCACGGTTATTAGTATTATCGCGGTATTGTTCAAATGTTCTGACATTTTTCAAAAAGTACTGATACACATACTGACATTTTTAGTTTTATATTGAAAAGCAGCACTGTACACTTTCTGTTTGCATAATCATTAAAATAGTAGAGGTTTCTTTCTGAAAATAACATACTCAAAGTAAATAGAGTATCTCCACAACAGCAAGGGCTATCATATGTAATGCTTGGTACCAAAAGAAAGATGACACCTAAAAGATAAATAAATGTAATGGCTTAGATTGAATACCACCTAGTGCATTATCCGTTGGTAGCCCCATAGTACTATAGGGCCATAGCACAACATCTGAGTACCTGGATCAATATTTGATGTCAATAAAGGGAAGTAGAGTAAAGAGAGAGGTTTTAGTAGAGGTAGGTTTTGGTGAAATCTCCAAATAAATCAAATAATCCAATGCAAAGTTGACAATATAAACTTGATGAAACACAAACAGGTAGATCATCATTTTGAGAACCCAATGTAAAATGTTGACACTCGACCCCTCTATTGAAAGGTCAGGGTGAATATAATTGAAGGATACCAACTAAGCAATCACAATTGTACCTTATGGCGATGAAGAACATCTCTTCTGATCGAAGGCAATTAACCAGTTTCCTCTGAAAACCTCTCTAAGCTACTATACACTGATTTTAAACACCATGTTTAGTTGCAAAATGGTGCCCAGACACCGGATTACCCATTTATGGTGGTTTAATGCGATCAAACACAACTTTGATGACAAAAACAACAAAGGAAAGACGTAGTTTTTGGTTGTATAAAAAAAAATTGTGCAGTTTGTCATTTGTATTTTTGCCTCTAGTTCGGTGCGTTTTAGTCAGAGTGATATGGTTTGGATTGTTGGACTCAGGGGAGTCTCAGCTTTCATATAGATAGAGATGTAGATCAAATCATGTGAAAAATATCGCTTTTGCTGTGCATGTGCAGTTATGAAACACATAACTTTTGTTTAACTTTTTTGAAACACATAACTTTTGTATAACGTTTTTGTTTATTTAGTTTGAGGTTGGAATTGTCTTTTCGTGTAGCTGACACTGGCTTTGATAGAAAGTTGAGAATCGAATCTCGCATGACTTTCTCATGCGTTTAAATGCCTTAAAACGTCTTTGCGATTGGGGGGGAGAGGCTTTACCCGGACACTTGGGGGTGAATTAAACACTGAAAATGGCACCATGTGTGCTTGAGGCAGCTGCCCTTGGTGCACATTACAGATAACAGGGCCCTTGGGAGCTTTGCTCATGTTCTTCACCGAATGCAGAACAGACTTGTGCTGCGCCTGTGGATGTGGAGGATGAGGGATGAAAAGGTCAACGGCTTAACGATAAACTGCGGTTAAATTAGGGGCACAGTTTTAATGATTCAATTTGACACGGTAATAGTAACCGTCGGGAATTTTGCCGCGGTTTATGGTCAAACCGGTAACCGTTTCATCCCTAGTGCAGGCTTAATATTTGTATTTTATATATTTTTCCTTTACTGCAGATCCTTTTACCAACAGATCATATAAATAATCACACTTAACGTGGCAATACACGTTCTTCTAATGATCATTATTGTCAGGAAGACTACTTATTTATCATTATTTTCATGCCACTTCATTGTTAATGCCATCCATCTTCTCAGGAGGTCTCCGTTGAAGGAGCCCGCACCTCCCCAGGAGCCAGAGGAGGAGTTTCTGATCGAGGACCCCCCTGCCAGGATCACCATCCCCAGGAAGAAGTTCCCCAGCACCTACCAACAGAAGGGTCCCAACGCTCAACAAATGAGGAACAACAGCCTCCAGTCCTCTGCGGACCAGGGGCTGAAGCTCGACCCAACGCAGAAGGCCGAGACACAGGCCCCTGGGCACGGAGGGGAACGTGCCGGCTTGGAGGAGGGTAGGGCCGTGGACAAGAAGGAGAAAAAAGAGAAAGCTGCCATTCCCTCACTGCCTTCACCTAAGAAGAGCTCTGTGAAGAGGGCCAAGTCAAAGGGGGTGCAAATCCCAACGGAGGTGGACCAGCAGGAGCCCTCAAGAGAAGTGGTGGACCACGTTGAGGAGAGTAAGCAGAGTAGGAAGAAGGTGACCAAGGAGAGCATGCCATCTCCCAGCAGGCCACAGGTTCAAGCCCCACGTCACACCAGCCCGAGCCAAGCTGTCTCATTAAAAGACAAGGAGCAAAGTTCTACTCTTGTCCCGAAGAGGTCCAAATCTACCAAGGGCCCCCAGCAAGAGGTGAAGGAGAAGAAGACAGGGAAGCCAGTAAAGAGAGTAAAGGGGAGGCAGAGGGAAGAGATGTTGTCTGAGCCTTCTCACAGCATCACTCAGGAGGAGCAGAGCTTCAACATGGGTAAGACACGTGTCATCCTTTATTATTTCATCCATTCATTTTCAAGGGTTTTCATCTTCACTCAACTTTCCTTAATGAACTTGTACTGTTAATTCTTAATAAAAATATTATATTATTGTCATAAATACCAAAAAGAATGTAATGATTTTATCTTGTTGCACTAAAAACCTGAACCACCTGAATTTCCCGTCTGGGAAAATCAAGTATAAACGCTAACTTATTGTACCTTCAAAAGGTTCCTCGATCCCTGAGATGGGAGGCCCGCTGACCTCTGAAGAAGCGCTTCTTCAGAGGTCGGGAGGCCTGCTGGACTCCGGCCACGTCCCGGGGAGCAGGAAGAGGCCCGGGGAATGCTGGCTCAGCTCCCCCTCCAGCCCGGAGGAGCCAGGGGGACCGCCCGCCCTCAAGGTCCCAAAGCAGGACCCCAGGAGGCCCGAACCCGGGGCAGGTCAAGCCAAACAAGATGGAGCTCTGGAGGAGAAGAACACGTGTATGTCGCCCTCCACCAATCACACGGCCAGAGGAAAAGTGCTGAGGAAGGCCAGGAAGACGACCAATAAGAGGGGAGCTATGGGTAAGATGGTAAAGAGGGGCGTAGTGGCTGGTGTGATGGAGAAGATTCAGTCCTCAGAGGTGCAGCAGGTTCCAGATCAGGTCCTGGACCCTGGAGCCCTCAGTCCTGAAGACTCATCAAGCAGACCGGAAAGACTTTCTCCATGTAATCATCAATTCATTATCATGAATTGTTTACTTATGATTCTTACTGTTCAGTTGGCCTGGCTTGTCTCTAAACTGGGAGATGCATTTAATCGAGCAGATGTCATAAATGTATGGTGCATTAGGTCTATGCATGTTGAGATGGTTGGTTTGTATAAAGAAGAGTGCAGTTACAGCTGAAACACTGACTCATTCTTCATGGGGTCTTTTTACAGCCAGAAGGATGGTTGAGACGTACCAGCACGTCTCACCCAGTGGTCAGACCAGTGGAGCAGCCTCTATACAAGGCGCCCCTGAACCGGCTGCAGACCGACAGACCAGGGGCACCAGCAGGACCAGGAAGTCTCCTGGTGAATGGTGGGTGGTCGGCGATGCTGTGCCAGACGCAGACATCCTCCCACCAACGCCACCGCAGAAAGCACGCAAGGCAGGCAGGCCGCAGTCCAAGCAGGAGAAACCCCTCGCCCCGCCCACACCGCCAAGGGCCCCCAGCACCGCCTCCACTGCTGGCTCCAAGCCCTTAAAACCGGGGGAAATATTTCCGGCCCCCAAGACCGTCAAGCGTTCTCTGGCCACTTTTCAGGACATCTTAAGCCGGACAGCGGAGGTCTCTCCCCCGGCCCCCCGGGAGCAGGCTGAGGGTGGGAAGAGGAGCCGGAGGAAGAGGCTGCTGGCGTCTTCGCCGGACCACCGCCTCAGAGACCCCGACGTCGGCACGAGGGCCTTCCAGAACGCCTTGGATGCCCTCAACAGCAGCGGGGCCCCGCTGAACATAGAGGCCCCTGCAAACAGCTGCAGCACGAGGCTTAGTTGGCCCTCCAACATGGCTCCCCCACAGCCCAACAAGAGCTTGTCAGCCAGCTTGTAAGCAGGGTTCAGATGTAGGGGGGGGGGGGTACTCAGCCAGCATGTAAGCAGGGTTCAGATGTAGGGGGCGGGGGGTACTCAGCCAGCCAGCATGTAAGCAGGGTTCAGATGTAGGTGGGGTACTTCTCTTAAAGGCTCTACCATGATGTGATGGTTATTGTCTCTAACACAGAGCTTAACTCCAGTGCTCTGATGCATGAGCTCCAGTGGGCTGCTGTTCACTGACCGGCCAGAGGGGCCAGTATTGAGAACGACTGAGTGTTACCTGTAGTGCCCTTAACTGGTGCTGGTGGACAACCCGTGATGCTGATTGGTCTGATTTGTTGGTGTGTTTTTGGGCAGGGTGTCTGGATTCCAGAGCGGCCCATCCTCCCCCACACACCAGGAGCAGCATGAACACATATGTAGGTTTTATTAAGATTTATATATTACATAAACTTTATATGAAATACAATCCCTTTTTTCTACGCATTTTGTCCTTTATTATTTGAAAATGTATTTGAACCGCACAGACGTCGGTGAGCAAGATGCCCTCAGCCCTACCTGCGCCTAAACGACCTTTGTATTGAGTTAATACTCAGTCTGCTCAGTAACTAATATCAGCCTACATGTCTGTCACACAACCACATGGGCAACCGTCAGACTGATGCATTGTTCAGGTGTCCTAGTGCTGTGCTTCAAGGTTAGCTGGAAGCTAAGGGGCCTGTTTGTGTTGCAGCTCTCCCGTCGACCGGGCTCCAGCTTTCTTACTGGACGACCTTGGGGCTCTACGCTCCCCCTCTACGTCCGATGGTCCTGCAGAGCCAAGATAAGGCCAACCTGGAGGAGTGGCTGTCCCTGCTGTGGCCCGCCCACCCCCAGGGTAAGGAATCCAGACCTACTGACCTAACCAGCAGCCTACTGCCACCACCTGCTTTACTATTTAGAACTCGTCCGTTGAGTGGTGGACAGTTGGGACCTCTGTTGCTATGGGCACATGGGTAGTGAGCTATGGGTAGTGAGGTGGTGGGCAAATGGCTAGGTCTGTGGCCACACACACACACACACACACACACTGTGTAATGGCTCTACTTTTGAAAGGTTTGTTCTCCAGTATATGCGTGTGCTGATCACGTATTATTTGATTGCGACAGATGATCATAATGAACAAGCGTGTCACCAGGCATAACGAACGTTTTAAGCAGCTGTTTCAATGTTTAAACAAGGCCAAAAATACCAAAAAGCTCTAAATACTAATAACAGGTAGCATTGTTTTTTTTTTCTTTTTAGGGCGATCTGTCACCCACAACAGCACTTGTGTGTTTTCTCTTCGGCTGAATAGTGCTAATCCTGCTATGCAATTTCATCTAAACTTTGCACAATGGTCAAAGTGCCTATCTGCTTTTTGATAATAGTAAGTAGGCCTACTTAGTAGTACCAGTACCCTCTAGAGTGCATTTGGTGTAATGACACCTTGGCTGTTGTGCGGGAAGGACGGCTTTAATGACATCTGGGTTCACTCTCTCTTTCTGACTACAGCGTCTGCTGAATGGCTAAATCTGCCTTCTTCTTCTCTGCTTTCAGCGCCGTCGAGCCAGATGTGCTCGGACGACTTTGAGTGGTTCTGCCACCGAGGCTGGGCCATTGGCCTCCAGGTGGACATGTGCTCTGACTCCATGTGCAACGGAAAGATCATCCTGGGCTCCAACATGAAGAAGCCCCTCTGGGTGGACCACTGCGCTGTCACTGTAAGGAGCCACCATGTTCTCTGCTGGTTGGTGCAAGGTTCTAGTGCACCAGCCATGCAGGCGGGTTAGGGTTCTGACCTGCGGTCTTATGGGACATCTCATTCCCTCGCTCTGTCAACCTGCGCTGTTGTCTTCACTACCCTGGCCACAGGAAAGCCTATAGAAATGGAAGTACAAATCTTAAATGGATAGATCGTTTTGATTTGCCATACGTAACAATTCTTGGTCTCCTGGTTTACTAACGGTAGTTTTATTAAAGTTCTTGTATGCAAGATTGTAATACATAATGCAAACCCTAAAAAATGAAACCTATATGAATAGATATAATACAGCAGATTATCAACAGTCGTACAACATTTGTACCAACATTTGTTGGTAAGTTGCGGAAGTCATTGTCCGTGCTAAGGTCCTATTGAGTCTTAGTGAGTGGGCGTGGCAGTGAAGTCATTGTCCGTGCTAAGGTCCTATTGAGTCTTAGTGAGTGGGCGTGGCAGAGTGAAGTCATTGTCCGTGCTAAGGTCCTATTGAGTCTTAGTGAGTGGGCGTGGCAGAGTGAAGTCATTGTCCGTGCTAAGGTCCTATTGAGTCTTAGTGAGTGGGCGTGGCAGAGTGAAGTCATTGTCCGTGCTAAGGTCCTATTGAGTCTTAGTGAGTGGGCGTGGCAGAGTGAAGTCATTGTCTGTGCTAAGGTCTTAGTGAGTGAAGTGTGGGTGGTGGAGTGGGTATGTGAGGGCTGGGGTATGGGGGAACTAGTCCAACAGGGGGGCGGGTGAGCTTCTGTGGAAGGGTGTTGTGCAGCGCCTGGGGAAGAAGCTGTCCTAGAACATGTTCTAGGACGTCAAGATTCTCTTGACGGTAGGCAGTGGAAGAGATGCCTTCTGGGGTGGTCTGTGTGCTTTGCACTGGCGATGACTCTGCTGTGGCAGCGTGAGATGTAAAGGAAAACAGTGCAGACCCTCTGCACTGTTTTCACAACCCTCTGGATAGCCTCCCTGTCCTGGGCTGTGGCGTTGCCGTCCCAGACTGAGATGACTCCGGTCATAGACATGCAATGCTGCTGCGGTACAAGTTCCCAAGTGTTTGTGTGCTCATGCCCCATCTACCTTTTAGAAAGCAGAGGCGCCGCTGTGCCTTCTTCAGGGGGGCTTCCGTATTGTGGGTCCAGGCTGGGTCGTCAGATCTGTATCCCCAGGAATCTGAAGCAGCTGAGTCCCTCTACCTCCTCTCCACGGATGGCCTTGTGCCTTTATTGAAATAAACCATCGTCTCTTTTGTCGTGCTGATGTTCAGGGATAGGGACACTAAGTCTGACACCTCCCGCCTTTTAGGCAAATTCATAGGAATCACTGGAGGAGATCAGACCGATCACAGTGGTGTCCTCAGCAAACTTGATGAGAGGATTGCTGCGGTGTTTGGCTTGTTGGTTTCCTATCCCCAACGCCTGTGGTCTCTGTAAGGAGGTTCAGGACCAGGCAGCATATGGAGCTGCCTGGACCCAGGTCTTCAAGACCAGTTTGGTGTTAAATTCACTGCATAGCATCCTGGCACAGGATGCTCCAGTAGGAAGTGACGGCGCCGTCCACAGACCTCCTGGTTCTGTAGGCAAACTGCTGGGTCCAGTAAGTCTGGAATGACCTCACTAACTCTCTAGGCACTTCATGACAACAGGAGTCAGTGCCACTGGATGTTTGGGCTACTTGCACTAGAGAAGTCTCCTTCAGGAACATGGCCTACTGGGTCTATGATGTATTAAAGATGTCTGAAGATAGGAGCCAGTTGGGTAGCCCAGCTGTTGAAGTCTGGGTGGGACGCCATGGGGGCCAGGACCTCTGGGTGGGACGCCATGGGGGCCAGGAGCTCTGGGTGGGACGCCATGGGGGCCAGGACCTCTGGGTGGGACGTTGGCGATGGTCTGCAGACCTCTCTTCGTACGTGGCGATGGTCTGCAGACCCTGCCACATAGTGGAGGCTGGGCCGCTGTTGGGGCTTTCCAGCTTGGTCCTATAGGCCTGTTGGGGCTTTCCAGCCTGGTCCTATAGGCCTGTTGGGCCAGTCTGATGGACTTGATATTAGCCGTCCTTTCTTTCATTGAACTGCTGATGTCTTTGTTTATCCAGGGTTTTTTGTTCTGGAATACTGATTGTTCTGCTGGATACTCGGCTGCTGTTGACTGGTCCGTGGCAGAATGAGCACATCCATTCAGGCTCGAGGTGGAAGTTTTTTTAAATGGCCGCAGCGGGGAGCATTAATTACCGTTCATTTGATCCAATATAACTTTTTGTTTGCATTTGTGTTGTTGATCTGAACTGTGGCCCCTGGTCACCACTTCTGTTCTGTTTTAAATGGAAGGTGTTCTTCATAACGACCAGCTGCGTGCTTCTGACCATGAACGCTGTGGACTCCCACTACAATGCCGGCTTGTCCTTCGTGGTACCATGTGGTAAGTGTCTGAGGTCTCGACTCCTGCTTACGTTTTCTCCTCGCTGTGGATAACCTGGACTTTGGCAGCGCACCACAGTTTGTCCTATCACCGCTTCCCAATGAGGCCTGATTCATGTCAGTGTTTACGTTGATTACATTAACGCCGTCGAGAGGTGGCGTTAATGGAATATCCTTTGGTGCCGATTATTTACATGGCAAGAAAGAACCGTTTATTGGTAGAGCGCCCTCTAGTGGGCAGAACGTGTAATGGTGGCATTGGCAATGCATACGCCTGTAAATACAGTGTAAAAGGTACATAGTAAGGATTAAAAATAGGCTAAATTTGAGCATTAAAAATTAGAATATAAGTTTAATATTAAAAATAAGGAATGAATTAGAATGGGATTATAGAGGAAGATTGACAGCTCTACTGTGTTCATGATCATTGTAAATATTTGTATGCAATTAATGCACTTTATCTAAGTCCTCCTCTCCTTGTGATCACTTTAAGTCTTGATATACCAAGTGAACAAACATTTGAACGCACATCTAAATGGCAGAGCGCCTGCTGGCCATCTGGCCATCGACCGCGCCAATGTGCCATCCCGCGCGCCTCGTCCGTTTAGGGTTTCTCGGTGCGTACCACCAGGCCTGAAAGAGTTTCTAGGGGAAACACTGCATTTATTTATTATTCTTTCACAGTAACGGGCAGATCGTTTTTGTAATGCATCCAGCTTCTCAAATGTGATGTCTTTTCAGGATGAAAGGACGTAAAGCCGTAGTGCTTACAGTCCTAGTTTAATGGTAAGGGTTTGGGGTGTGGTTCTGATCTAGAGAAGACTCTACAAAGCGTAGTGCTTACAGTCCTAGTTTAATGGTAATGGTTTAATGGTAAGGGTTTGGGATGTGGTTCTGATCTAGAGAAGACTCTACAAAGCGTAGTGCTTACAGTCCTAGTTTAATGGTAAGTGTTTGGGATGTGGTTCTGATCTAGAGAAGACTCTACAAAGCGTAGTGCTTACAGTCCTAGTTTAATGGTAATGGTTTAATGGTAAGGGTTTGGGATGTGGTTCTGATCTAGAGAAGACTCTACAAAGCGTAGTGCTTACAGTCCTAGTTTAATGGTAAGTGTTTGGGATGTGGTTCTGGCTGGGTGTCTGAGCTAGAGAAAACTACAAACCTTAGTCCCTGGTTCTCTACCCGGGCTCCTGCATCGATATTCCCAGTGTGAACCTGTCAGCCTATGCTGACCTTTCACGTGTGTTCTTGTTGTGTTGTGTCCTTCAAAGCGGGATGATTGTGTTTATTTGGCCTTTGTCAATGGGTATGAACAAAGCTACCTGGTGATCCTTGTGAAGCTCTCAGCCACTGTGTGATGAGCCATGTTGATGTTGTTCTGTTGTCTTGCTGCTACAGGACACGCCTACAGCATCAAGAACCTGGGAGACGAGCCCGCTGTCATCTTCTTCTCCCGGGTACTAAAACAGAGCCCAGAGTGACACAGACACACGCACATACACATACACACAGTTTCTCAGTGCATTTTGTTTAGAAATCTTTTGTATATATATGGTGCCAAGTTGTTTTCTTAGTTTGTATTTTGCCTCTGGGTGGCAGTGTTTACCCTGGTTATTAATAAAATGTGATTTTTTACAAAAGCCAAATCTCCTTGCTTGAGTCACATCGACAATATGCTCTGGTTTACTTAAACAAGTTTAAGCAAACCTAACAAAAGTCCAAACTCTCCAGTACCACTTTAAAAGGCTTTTAACTACAGCGTAGCTACTCTGTAGTTACGCTGTAACCTTCAGACTGATGTCGGACCAGTAGCGAACGTACCGATGCTTGTGTGGGCTACTGGGGACACGATGGGAAGTTAGGGAATAAGGGGCTCACTATTCTGGAACTTACACTGAAGTTAATCTTTAACCACTGGGCACACATATGTTCGACCTGAGCAATAACCTGGACGTTTGGGAGGAATTGAGAGAGAATGAATAGGGTAGTGATTACTTAACTACGGGCTAGCTATATTATCACAGGGTACAGTAGCACCATAAAACTGAGAATCTGGATGTTTCAGGGATGATGGAGTTGTGGCATGTGATGAGGAAAGTTATGTTATTACCATCAAACAGGCGAACAACATGGGTCCAGTGTGTTGTCATGGATACTGTCGGTGTGTGAAAGCTGTCTCAGCTGCTGATCACCTCACCAGCAAACTTCATTACTGGACGCTCGTTTATGAATTCACCCACCGCTCCAAGATGTCTCGCTTGTGTTTCGGTGTAGCACAGGTCTTCTCCCTGACAACCGTGTTCGACCAGCATTACAGCTCCAGACGCAAGCTGACCTTTTTCATCCTAGGAATTAAAGTTCATCTAGTCAAACTGTTCTCATATAGGTCTCGGTCGTTACAGAATAACATACATGCGATGGTAGTTAACCCATTGTTAGGTTTAGTTACAGGGCATGAGGGCTGTAATCTAAAGCAGGGGTAGTTAACCCATTGTTAGGTTTAGTTACAGGGTAAGAGGGCTGTAATCTAAAACAGTGGGAGTTGACCCCTTGTAACGTTTAGTTACAGGGTATGAGGGCTGCAATCTAAAGCAGTGGTAGTTAACCCCTTAGGTTTAGTTACAGGGTAAGAACGATATGAGGGCTGCAATCTAAAGCAGTGGTAGTTAACCCCTTAGGTTTAGTTACAGGGTAAGAACGATATGAGGGCTGCAATCTAAAGCAGTGGTAGTTAACCCCTTGTTACGTTTAGGTACAGGGTATGAGGGCTGCAATCTAAAGCAGTGGTAGTTAACCCATTGTTACGTTTAGGTACAGGGTAAGAACAGGGTATGAGGGCTGTAATCTAAAGCAGGGGTAGTTAACCCCTTAGCTTTAGTTACAGGGTAAGATCTAAAGCAGGGGTAGTTAACCCCTTGTTACGTTTAGTTACAGGGTAAGAACAGGGTATGAGGGCTGTAATCTAAAGCAGTGGTAGTTAACCCCTTGTTAGGTTTAGTTACAGGGTAAGGTCTAAAGCAGGGGTAGTTAACCCCTTGTTAGGTTTAGTTACAGGGTAAGATCTAAAGCAGGGGTAGTTAACCCCTTGTTAGGTTTAGTTACAGGGTAAGATCTAAAGCAGGGGTAGTTAACCCCTTGTTAGGTTTAGTTACCTCCAACCGAAGTGCATGTTAAAAGGAAGATCTCCACGCCTGTCTACGTTAAGTTTTAGAGGAAAGAGAGAGGGGGAGAGATGGGCCAGAGGAGCAGGTGAATAATGTATTGGTAAGAGTCCACTACACATTAAGCTGATCTCTGCTCGTCTGCGCCTCTTTACGCATTGACCATTACGTTTTTAAACCAGTATGGCTCATTATGCTAACTTATTTAGCTGCCATACACTGTAGCTTTCGCTGAACTAATCCTCTGCTGAATACAAGCATTTTTCCCAGATCAGTAAATGAATGGATAAGGGGTGATTGTTTCAATAAAAGAACTTCATAGACTGGACCCAAAATAGGTTCTTTCTGCCTACCTTTTACATTCAATCTGTTTACAGATTGGATTTGACAGGTCAAATCCAAGGAGTACCAAAGAACGATGGTTAGGCAATGTGAATAATTTGATCAGAGCTCGGGTTAGTGTGTCTGTTCACAGTGAACCTCGCTTTGGGGAGGCCATGCTAGTGGTAAAAGATAAAGAACTAAAATAAATCCTTTCAAATCCTTTTAGTGCCTCATTGAAGCCGATATATTTACTTTGTGATCGAAAGTAAATATAAACCCTGAACGGGAGAGAATTCATTTGATAAAGACACATTTACAAGTGAGGCTGATTGAAAAATGAAACAAACGTATTAATTAATTGAAAAAGACAAGCGTGCAAGTGTCCACGACCAAGTGTTGGCTGCATTCATGCTGACTTACTAGTGAAAGTCTTGGTGGCAGGTACCAAGACACAGGATTTAGTAAGACAAGTCTTACTAGATCCTGTGTCTTGGTGGCAGGTACCAAAACACAGGATTTAGTAAGACAAGTCTTCTTGAGGGACAGCTTGGTTGCCCTCCAAACAGATGAGTCAGATCGGTGATATATTATCACACTGTAGTTCTCTATTCTATGATATAAAGGTTTATATCCTCTGTGATCTATGATCCAGTGTGAAACAGCAACAAACCAAAAGAACAAGGTCTTTATAAGGAAGGAAGGGAGGCTTGGACCACATGTAATACTTAATGGTTATCCATGTCTTCTTCAGCAGCATTGAAGGACAGAAAAACAGAATTATTTGAAGAAAAGCATCTTCTGTTCATAGATTGTGCATGGTTACTACTATTGCTGGATCCATTGAGGTTACTGTGAACCATCTCTTTTTCTCACACACACACACGCACACACTGCAGGCTGGGTGGGGAACACACACACACTGCAGGCTGGGTGGGGAACACACACACACACTGCAGGCTGGGTGGGGAAGACATGTCAATAATATGACAAACGTTGACATTGCTCACTTTTTTGCATTAATTGAGCCAAGGCAGGCCTGCGATGGACCTTTTGTCAGTAACATTCATGAAGAAATATGAAGGCAGCTGCACATTTTTTGACATTTTAGTTTGCTATCAATCGCTGAGAAAAGTTAACACATTCTAGCACCTGCTTGAAATGTGCATAACTGTCTGTTAGACTTGGCTATGAAAAAGGACACTTGGTATTTATATGATAATGTGATGGTTTCTTCTGATGTGTTGGTTGGATATATGAATACAGGAAGTCTTTCATTAGGAGTGGGATCTTACAGTGAGGAACCGTAGCATATGGAGAAAGGTATCAAAGAGGATTACCAGTGTATAAAATACATTCATATACAATTGAGCATGCCTAGATCACTTGACTTCTGACTAATTCCCCCTTTAATCTCCTCCAACCATCTCATTTGATTTCCTTCAATTTCAATTAGACAAATCAAATTTGTTTCTAGTGACCAAATCGAGTCCTTTTCAGAACAATCACAATTGACTCCTTCCTTTCAGATTCACCGTAGTCATGGAACGGAGCAGAATGCGTACAGTGGGAAACAGGCCATAAGCCCCTCCCTCTCTTAACGATGGTATGGCAATGCCGATTGATCTCTGATTCGTTTCCGGGCGCACCAGCCAGTAATCCACATGCTCTCCTTTCCTTTTCCACCCCCGTGTTGTGTTACTGTGTTTCCTCCTCTCGGTTCATGTTGTTGCCGTTGTCGTTAGCAGCACGCTTCATCAAGGTGTTTTCAAGTTAAACAACTCCCAGGCAATCAGTGTAAGGTGTCACCACCTGTCAAAGGTAGTATGACCAGACCCTGTGCACATTTAACCCATAAGAAAGAGCGATGGCAATTGTTTGCCCAGAGAAGCCACTGTTTCTAAGATTGCATGTGTAGATGGTTGGTTGGTTACTGTTACATGTTATGTAGGCAATTTGTCACAAAACACATCCCAGAATACTTAGATATATTGACAATTGATACACTTTACAATCTCCATTGTCAAACTTAACAAGAGCATGGCCAATTGGCCATGCTCTTGTTAAGTTTGACAATGGAGATTTCCTTTATCAAGTTCGGTCGGATTGGAATATTTTGGGCCAATGGCCCCCCAATCGGCCCATGAGTCCAGTATGTCCAGTCGGCTGGGTCCCCACTCTCTGGACGGATGTCCTGTATGGACCAGGTCCCCTCGGAAACTACTCGTGCAACAAGCTGCTCGGCTTCTGTGCACTTCCCAATACATGGGGCTCATTCAAGCTGTGGTGCAGCCTGCACCCAGTGGGGGGTTTCCCGTCACCTCGCGGCAGCTTATTCCTGCACCTTTTGTCGGGGGGGGGGGGGGCAGTCACTTTAAATCCTGTTGTATACCATTGTGATCTTTCTGGATGTTTCCATTAAATCATGAATCGACTCGTTGGACCTGAAAAACAGTCTGTCCCCCTGGTTAGTTCACGTCCATTTATTGACCACTTCCAAGAGTTTCCACTCTCTCAGGTCCAGGCAGTCAGGACGGTGTGCGGTCTTATTTCAGCCCCCGATCAAAGTCTGCCACCTGGCCCCCTGGGGTGGGATGTTCTGTGAGAAGGGTCCATTGATTTGATCAAATAGTTCTTCAAAGAATGTAATTAGAACTGTCATGGGCTAGGTTGTATCTTTTTAATTAGTCGTTAATTTGTTTTGTTTTGTTTAATTAATATTGAAGGAATGCATTCAGAGTGCATTATTTAATCGACAGAGGTTTTGTCAACGAGGAAATAACTAGTATCTACAGTAAAAGCATAGTTTGAATGACACGTTTAATGACCAGATGGGCCTGAACGTCAGAAATCAGCCTGGACAGAAAACCTGGGATCAGTTTCCATCAAGACGGTGAAATATCCACAACTTCTCTGCTGTCCAATATCAGTGCACCAAGTTGCATCTTCATCAGTCAGCGTTTACATATTACTAATGGCAACAGTAAGATGGATGGTTGTGGGAACACATGGTTAATGTGAGGGCTTGAGCAGTCTCCAGAGCCGCTGGGCTGGGGGCCCGGTCACCATGGGGGGTCAAGAGGAGGGACGTCTGGCATTTGTGTGTTCCCTTTGTTCACTTTGGCCGGTGACGGCCTGTACTGCACATTCCTACACCCGAGCACAACTACACCCGAACTACACCCGAGCACAACTACACCAGAGCACAACTACACCCGAGCACAATTACACCTGAGCACAACTACACCCGAACTACACCCGAGCACAACTACACCCGAACTACACCCGAGCACAACTACACCCGAGCACAACTACACCTGAACTACACCCGAGCACAACTACACCCGAGCACAACTACACCCGAACTACACACGAGCACAACTACACCCGAGCACAACTACACCCGAACTACACCCGAGCACAACTACACCTGAGCACAACTACACCCGAACTACACCTGAGCACAACTACACCCGAACTACACCCGAGCACAACTACACCCAAACTACACCCGAGCACAACTACATCTGAGCACAACTACACCCGTGCGAGTGGGTGGTTGTTGTGATGAGTTGTCTATAGAAACGGTTATATAGATGTTTGTCTATACAGTACACACACAAGTGGACTGACCAAAGGGTGGTGTGAATTGTAAAGACATTGTGTATTTACAGTACATTATATTTGCCCTACAGCAAGATATATTCATTTGAAAATGTCTCAATGAAGTGTGCGTATCAAGGCTCACACAGAGGTGTTTGATTGTGTTGAACAAACTTTCCCTTAAATCAGCCAAAGAGATTGTCAGGCCAATTTATTAATTGATCACCCGTGTTCAATTTAGAGAAGGTGGGCGTGTATTGATTTGCAGAGGAGGCTGTGTGCACTTCCCCACACACTCAGTGCTGGAGAGGAAACCATACAAGCTAACGATGGAATCATACATTACACTCGTAGAAATATAGTTAGAAAACAATTATTTTAAATGTAACACTTTCCCATCTTTTTCTACCGCTTCTTTTTTTCATAATTTCATGTTGTGCATTAATTCAGCAAAGCATTGGCTGCAAGCGACTAAGAGGACGTTGCAACCTCTTTTTCACAATCCCTCCACGGAGCCCTATTCATGATGTATAAGTCTTCTGTGATTGTATTTACTGGTGATAACCCCACCAATACCCCCCCCCCCCCCCCCCCCCCTCAATGGACAGCTTGGGTCACCCTCTTTGTATTGGCATGCCTTTAGTTTGACACAAATCCACGTTTGTCATGTAAGAGCAACTTTACGTCGGTTTTCAACAAGTCTGTGAGCGTTCAATCCCTTCAGAACACTTTGAAAAACGTTTAATAAGGCGCCAAATAAACCGAGTGCAAATGCATTTCACACGAAGTCTTCTCACCGTAGCGTCCTCTGATGTGCTAGCAGGAGGACGCACAGGCTGTCTTAGAACATTGAAATGCAAAAGCAATCAAAACAACCTCATCTATAACCAACCATTACGTTTGATCCTGATTTCATGTACATGTCACTTGCACCTGTACCTCGTTATCTCTGTAATAACTCGTTGTCATAGCTCCCCTTCATCCCCCCCTCCCTTTCACTGCACCTCAGTGACCGTTCCGTCCATGTTGCTATTGTTGTGCAGTGGTTGAAGGAAAGAGAGAGAGGTACAATTATTCAAAGGAAAGACATTTAGGATTCGTTATTTTGCGTGACGTCAACAGTACATTTGGAGCTGGGTTTATGGTTGTGCAAACTGTAGGGCGGTTGTAATTTTGTTTTCATTTGAGCACTTCCAGGAACTGATCCGGAAAAAAAAAATACATACATGTACATTGTTTACGGCTGAACCTGAATATAGACACCATGTGCTAGTTTACTCGGTCCCCTTAGCATCTGCCAAGTGGGGAAAAGTACACTATAACGCCAGGTCTTGTGGACGTGTGGACAGAACGCCAAATGACCTGAGATTGTCTCCCATTTTCACGCCTCCAATGGAGGAATCCAGGCGTCATTCCGGCAGCTGGCTCTCTTGTCCTCGTCTGCCGATTCTCTTCTGCTGTATTGCAGATCTCCTGATGGACACGCCAAACTGAACTTTGGAGGGATCAAAACAAACAAGGACAACACCACCAAGAGAGGTGGGGGCTACGCAGCGTGGGCCGCTTGTTTCAAAGAAATGGGAATAAGGAACCTACATTGTAAGTAAGACGACCAGGTATCAGGGCCATTAATAGGGCAGGAAGATCACTTGAGTCAGAACAACAGAAGGCCAATCAAGACAAAACATTCTCACTGCCACACATCATGCCTCCAAGAAATGATAGACATCATCTGCCCAGAGACCATCTCAAACATAAAACTACTCAGAACAAGCCATCAACAGAAAATCCATTGGACACGCACGATTGGACCAGCACTCAGAAGGGAGACATCATCCATCCCAAAAGGTACACTGGACCCTACAGGGCAACATTGCAACATGACGATGAAGCATGTTGAGGGAGCTACACCCTCAGTGCTGGGGGCTGTGGGGATGGCCAGAGACAGACGGCCAGAGACAGACTGGGACTGTGGAGACGGCCAGAGACAGACTGGGGACTGTGGAATCAGACTGGGACTGTGGGGACAGCCAGAGACAGACTGGGACTGTGGGGATGGCCAGAGACAGACTGGGACTGTGGGGACGGCCAGAGACAGACGGCCAGAGACAGACTGGGACTGTGGGGACGGCCAGAGACAGACTGGGGACTGTGGAGACAGACTGGGACTGTGGGGACGGCCAGAGACAGACTGGGACTGTGGGGACGGCCAGAGACAGACAGTTTCAATGTTTCAATGAAATTAGCTGTGCACAATGTAGCAGTATTCAGTGAGGATGTCTTTTTATCTAAAGTAGGACCTTGTGGACCAAGCTGATCCAGTAAATCAGGTTCATCTCTAATGATCCACATTATACCATTTATTAATTCAATCAAAGGCTTTTGAGAGCCACGACGCTCTTGAATGAGACCCAGCTTATATTTTATAAATCAAATGAGTCAGATGTTTTTGTATTTTTTTTTAACTCTTGGCAACGACACAGCTCTGATTTCACGGACATTCGTCCGTGTCACAGCGGATTGGCTGGTAAACTAATTCCAAATTCATCCAACGCTTGAGGTGTGAAACTCTTCCCAGGGGGGATACTTTGGGCCTTCGATTGGACTAACATATTTTAGTTTATATGTGTGGCAAGGATATTTATTGCGTGGTGTTGAAGGTGACCCCAAAACACGCCACCTTCATCACCACATTGGATATCTGAAATGTAAATCATCAGGTTTCTTTACGGGCCTTATCACAGGCGGTTGCTGTGGCGACAGGAACCCGCCACAGACAAAGAGTTCTGATCAGGAAATGAGAAATGTCTCCCTCCCCAAATATAAAAGCTATTTCTTCTGGAGCCCTTGGCTTGTGCCAGCTGTGGTTCCTATTGGCCGTCCATTGATCGGCAGGTGCATCTGATGGCACCATCTGATTGGTGTTCAGATGGTCGGTGCACTGACCATCTGATTGGTGTTCAGATGGTCAGTGCACTGACCATGTGATTGGTGTTCAGATGGTCGGTGCACTGACCATCTGATTGGTGGCTGCTAGCAGTGATGTCATTCTACAGTCCCATCAGCCTACTGTGTCATCATGTTACCAAAACATCCTCATGCAGTACAGCACCGTAGGAAAGATGGTGTACATACTGTACATACATGGGTTATTATGACATTATTGTGGTAACAATTATTGTTATTATTATCAGAAGTAGTAACCATAATAGTGGTAATAGTAATAGCGGTAGTGGTGGTAGTAATAGTAATAGTAGCACTACAACTAGTACATGACAAATAGTATTAGTCGTAGTGATAGTAAATATGGTAGTAGTAGTAGTACAACTAGCATGTGACTAGTGGTACTACTACATGACTAGTAGTAGTAGTACCACTACCATGTGACTAGTGGTACTACTACATGACTAGTAGTAGTAGTAGTACCACTAGCATGTGACTAGTGGTACTACTACATGACTAGTAGTAGTAGTAGTACCACTAGCATGTGACTAGTGGTAGTACTACATGACTAGTAGTAGTAGTACCACTACCATGTGACTAGTGGTACTACTACATGACTAGTAGTAGTAGTAGTACCACTAGCATGTGACTAGTGGTACTACTACACGCCTAGTAGTAGTAGTAGTACCACTAGCATGTGACTAGTGGTACTACTACACGCCTAGTAGTAGTAGTATGTGTGTGTATTTCTGGAACGTCTTGGGAGAGTAGAGCAAACTATGGGCCAGATCCCCCAGGATGCAGTGCTGTCTCCCCACATTTGATGCATGGCTGGGATGGATGATGTGCTGAGTCAGCTTTCAAGGTCTGTGGTCTCCCCATCTCCGTCTCATCATCTCTGGGTTCAAATGTTAAAACATTCAGATGACATGAACACGTCATGGTGTCCTGTGATGCTCAAAGTGAGCAAAAGCTGGAGCCCAGGCTGCTTATCATTTCGCAAATGGTGATCACCAGACAGAACAACATGGAGGTTTATGATTTACACTAAAGAACAGCTGAATTTGTGATCATCAGACGGAACAAGAGAGCCAGACCAATAGAGAGAGAGAGGGAAAGAAAAGAGAGCACAGAGAGAGCGAGAGGGAGACACAAACAGAGAGAGACAAAAAGAGAGGGAGTCAGAAAGGGGGCGAGTGTGAGAGTAAGAGTGCTGTTGCTAGCCGACTGAAATGGAGGAAGCCATGTGTGGGAGTGTGTGTGGATGGTGCCTGGCCCAAGTCAGACTGATTGGAGTCTGGGGCTGGGTGGGGCTGCACACCTGTTGCACATTGAGCAATCAGTGTGCACAGGTTAAACCAGCCACCACCACACACACTCGGAGAGAGCTCTCCGGCATGGCAGCATGGAGCACCAGCTGCATGCATCAGTCCATGCAACCGTTACAATAAACCGGTTCAACATCACCACCCTGTGTCCATTCGTTTGGAGGAGCCCGAGGAAAGTCACCTAGGTGGAGTATGGGAGCCACCTAGGTGGCGTGTAGTATTGGACATTGCTACACCATGATTTACCGATACTGTTTTGATATGAACTATAAAAGACCAGCGGTTTGAAATATGGCCCGGCTTGCAGGAAGTCATCAGGTGATATATAAGGCGAGCCAAGAGGTCCAGAACCAGGACAGTTTCACTTGTTACCTGTATTTCATGATCCTTCGCTTACACAGCTTCTCTTCCCCCCTGAACTTGATCTGTGATGATCTGCAGGTCCTCTGTGTATTCGTGATCTTGCTTCAGCCCATCGCTTCGTTCTCCTGTTGAAAGACCACCAGCATATCCATTTTCCCCAGTGTAGATAAAGCCATACTATGTCAATGCATGAGCAACTGGTGGTCGCTTAGTTCACCCTAACCCGTTATCTATAATCATCTTTACATCTATAATCGTGTGTGTACATATCAGTGTAAGGAACAGGTGTAATTTATTCATGGTTGTCCATGACCTTCTTGTGTTGAATGGGGCCAAGGGATTTCAGGACACATCATTTTGGCAAAGCTTGTTCCCCCATCATCTGACAGGGCTACATCTTTTCTGCAGCACGATTTCTACCACTAACTGCCAGGAAGGAGATTTAAACGTAACTCAAAACACCCTAAATGTCCCCGTTTGTCTTTCCCCTGGACAACCGATTATTTTGAAAAACAGCCAAGAGGGGTTTTGGTGAAAATGTAGAGACGACGGTTCCAGACTCAGATAGGATTCAGATGCAGACACTAAATCAAGTGTGTATATATATATATATATATATATATATATATATATATATATATATAATACAACGTGTTTATTTGAGTGGATTATGGGTCTGAGCGAAGTGACATGATGCATAGCATGAGGAACTGTTAGCATTTAGGTCGATGTTTAAACATTTAAGGGTTACACGTGGGAAATCATAAATCCACCGAAGCCTGACTCCTTGAGTACATACAGAGATAAAAATGTACCACTTTGTTTTACCGTGAGCTATTTAGCTATACGTGCGAACGAAAAAGACAGTAAAAGTCCTCAACAACAAACACAACGTCATAAACACTGGACCTTTTCAGCCAGCAAATCCCAGGCCGACAAAACAAAAGCTTCACACGTCCTTTGCACACAGTTTTGATACAGCAGCCATCATGGGACATTGGAAACAGCTTTCATTATCATACACAAGGGCCCTGCCATTTTGAACTCCACACCCCCCGTCTCATTATAACGGCAGGTTCCATCCCCGCTGTTCGCCTCGGAGCTGCAAGACCGGCACCGCGTCAAACACAGCTTTCAGAGAAATACCACCGAGTCACTGTGAGGCTTAACCCCGCACCCCAGACGCACAGGTGGATTTGTTGAAAGAGGGTACCCTGACTTTGTACACGTTTTCTATTTGGTCTCTCCCTCTTTTTCTCAAAGAAACGTGACCCCTTATGTTCACAGGGTTCAGTGACAGCCGGGTTGCAAGTTGGTTCTGCTGCTAGCTTGTCCTGAATGCTACGTCACGTCCACCAATCTGTTCTGTTTGGCTTCAGATCCTCTTAGTTGGTTCTGCTGCTAGCTTGTCCTGAATGCTACGTCACGTCCACCAATCTGTTCTGTTTGGCTTCAGATCCTCTTAGTTGGTTCTGCTGCTAGCTTGTCCTGAATGCTACGTCACGTCCACCAATCTGTTCTGTTTAGCTTCAGATCCTCTTAGTTGGTTCTGCTGCTAGCTTGTCCTGAATGCTACGTCACGTCCACCAATCTGTTCTGTTTGGCTTCAGATCCTCTTAGTTGGTTCTGCTGCTAGCTTGTCCTGAATGCTACGTCACGTCCACCAATCTGTTCTGTTTAGCTTCAGATCCTCTTAGTTGGTTCTGCTGCTAGCTTGTCCTGAATGCTACGTCACGTCCACCAATCTGTTCTGTTTGGCTTCAGATCCTCTTAGTTGGTTCTGCTGCTAGCTTGTCCTGAATGCTACGTCACGTCCACCAATCTGTTCTGTTTGTCTTCAGATCCTCTTAGTTGGTTCTGCTGCTAGCTTGTCCTGAATGCTACGTCACGTCCACCAATCCGTTCTGTTTGGCTTCAGATCCTCTTAGTTGGTTCTGGTGCTAGCTTGTCCTGAATGCTACGTCACGTCCACCAATCTGTTCTGTTTGGCTTCAGATCCTCTTAGTTGGTTCTGCTGCTAGCTTGTCCTGAATGCTACGTCACGTCTACCAATCTGTTCTGTTTGTCTTCAGATCCTCTTAGTTGTGTTGTGTGGTTTGTGTGTTGTGCTTTGTGTTGATATGTTTGCGGGCCTTTTCAACGGCGTACGCAGAAGAGGGGGCCCTTTTAGTTAGAATAGGGACATGGTTGTTTCAGTGCCAGGCTGGAAGAAGCCTTGGGAGGACAGGTGGGAACAGGAACAGACGTAGACCAGATCGGACATTACTATAGGTCCAGATGTACATGCTGTATCTGGCACAGAATCTTCTGGTTTAGGTTTTAGTCTAAACTTACGTATACTATTGATTAAGCTCGAGACCATATTGCTTTATTTGTGAGTGGACAGTAAAGACCATTAACACCATGCCTGAACGACTCCCAGCCAAAAGGAACTGGGTTCGATCCCCAATGTCTGCTGCTTACCTGTAAGGACTCCTTGAGCAACATGCCTTAACCCCCAACCTGCTCCTTCCACCGAATTCACTGCACTTCCCTTTGGATAAAAGCACCAATAAAGTCAAACTAGGAAATAAGAGGGGCACAGGGACCCACTCAATACAGCTGAAACAATAGATAGTTGGATAATTACCAGGCATGCATACCTAGACATCGACACAAGAAGGCATGGTTGGTAGAATACCTCATATACTCAATAACTAATTTAACTGTTTAAATAGGTCAACAGAAGAAGAAAAAAAAACACCAGCCAATAAAGTGAAATGCAGAAATGAAAAAAGGATTGTTCCACGACACAAGACAATTGGCGCGCTATTCTTTACTTCCTGGGTCGATACTGAAAAACCTGATGGAGATTTCAAAATGTTTTCCTAACATGCAGGGTAGTTTGAGTGTGTGAATACATCACAGAAAAACACAGTTTTGGTTGATTGTGCATGAGGTTACCGGGCCCTCCATGTTAAATATCAATCGCCAGGAGCCTCCCATTGTCTCCTCTGATATACTGCGGTCATCATTGCAAGACTGCTGACCCATCTTCTTGCCAAAATCCACTCTTATATAGCCACCAGTAAATCTGCCATGGGTTCTAACATACTGTAGAAAGAATATGGTTGTCTCTGTCTGTCTTACTTCTTCAATTCTCTTGGCAGTCTATCAACAACAAACGACAACCCAACGTCTAAATCACAATCAGGAGGGCTGTGATTGGCTGCTACTCAGGTTGGATTTTCACCAAATGTTCTCTTTGTTATGTTCAGCTTGTTGCTAACATGTCTTAACATCAATGGTATATTATGGGGCGGGGGGGGGGGGGGGATCTTAAAATGTCCCCTTTGCCCTGTTCACTCTGGCTCAGCTGGTTGCTCCGCGCTAGCGTGCCGTGCTCAAGGCTAACAATGGCGCCGCATCCAATCAGCGCACCTTAACCCTCACCTGCACTCCTACTCCAAGGCCGTCCATGGCCTTGAGGCAAGAGAGACGGAGAGCGCCGATGGTCGTCGTAACAGTGGATGGCCTCACGCGTGGGGCTTGGACAGCTGCCTTACGCACTGGTCCTGTTTCTTATCCTTTAAAACAATAATGAATGATTCTCTGTATTGTACTCACTGTATTTATTTGACATAATCCCGGATATAATACATACTGCTTGTTTAATGCGTCTCCTGTGCTAACAGTTTGGGTCTGTGTTTCTGCTAACAGTTTGGGTCTGTGTTTCTGCTAACAGTTTGGGTCTGTGTTTCTGCTAACAGTTTGGGTCTGTGTTTCTGCTAACAGTTTGGGTCTGTGTTTCTGCTAACAGTTTGGGTCTGTGTTTCTGCTAACAGTTTGGGTCTGTGTTTCTGCTAACAGTTTGGGTCTGTGTTTCTGCTAACAGTTTGGGTCTGTGTTTCTTAGTTGGTAGCTTGGTGGGCGTAGAAGAAGATGTCAAAAACTCAAAGCCACCGTGGTACTGGGGTTTCCACAATGCTTGTTGTTTGTTACTAACATACACATCACCTTTACCAAGCCCAGGTGAACAAAACAGATGCCACATGTAACCTTAACGTTACTCTTGAGTTGAGAGGCCAAAGGACGACAGGAGCTCAACAAGATGCATCCGTCTGTAGCTAACTCAAGAAACACTGTCTGATGATGATGCTGCTTCTCTCTCGTATCTAGGCAACACAGTATGTCTGTATAAGGGTACATTTCACAATCCCAGGTGTTGCATTCCTTCATTTGCGGTACACAGCGCAGAAGAGAATTGCTCTTGACCTTATCAGAGCAAAGAAATATCCTTTTCAGAAGTCCTCAATGTAACAACGGTTACATATACAGTCCCTTGGGATGACATAAAGGTCAGTAGCATGCGCTGTTACGCAGGACAAAGACGGAGTGGATTTAGGCTGAGCTTATAGATCACTTCCCAGTTGGGGAAATTAAACACTGGATTTAGATGTGCTTTTAGATGCCAAACTGCGTTGTGTTGTAGGCCGACTTGCGACAATGAAGCTAAAGCTAATCTTAATGGCGCAGTGTGCAGAATTTAGGGTCATCTAGTGGGACGCACTTGACATAAATGGAATCAAATATTCACAAGTATGCTTTAATTAGTGTGTAATCCCGTGAACATAAGAATGGTTGTGTTTTGGTTGCCTCGCAGTGAGTCTTTGTATCGACATAGAGCGGAGGATATTCAGTTGGCTGTAATCTGCAACCTGACCGCTAGATGCCACTAAATCCCACACATTACACCTTTAATGTTCCACAGCATGGGACCAGGATATTTATGAGCTTCACAATAATGTGTTCCGTCATTCTACTTTTCTTATCGTAAATCCCTCGAATTTATTTGAGAAGCCAAGCATATACCTTTCCTCTGGAGAACCAAAGAGACGAGTAATAGCATATACAGTCTATGGGATAGTATGTTTAAGATATTAATGCTGTTTTCTTTGTCTAGGGCAACCAAATAAACACACCTTTGTATTATGTCTTAAATTGACATCTGTCACTCAACAGAATAACACTTTTCAGACGGGTTGCCAACGGTGTGGTTTCTTCCATGTTCTCTTCATTTCAAATCATACCTGCGGCAGCAGACTCCTGTCGTCAAGGCAAACCTGACCAACATGATTCGTTTGAGGTCTTTCACTGGAAACAAATCAACACAACTCAGATAAATGTGGCCGCAGTATTTATTACCGGCATCTGAAGCCAGATGATCCAGGCCAAACCCCTTCAGGCTCTTTGGATGGGGAGCTGATGGGAGGGCTTTTTCATTTGAAGCGCAGCGATGGAGCGGCAGCGTCGTCCTGCGCGCTTCTGAGCTCCGCACGCCGGCTTCTCTCGTCGGCTGCTCCGCGACGCCATGGACTCTTTAAAGTTCTACTTTTTGTTGGCTTTCTACTGTTTTCTGCCAAAAGTAAGTGTTTTCCCCCCAGTTTAGAGTCTTTGTTTGGGCTACAACTAAAACCCCAATACAAATGTTAATAGCGGAGAAAAATGAATGTGATGTTGTTTAATACTAATGTTTTACTAAAGGTTTACTGTACTGTGATGAAGGCTAATATTATCTACTCTTCAAGCCTAATTCTTTTGTTAGGTTGGAGTGCTATTTAAAAGTTCAGCTTTGTATTCTCCAAGCCTTTTACATCAGCTCACTGTGTATGTGGAGTGATAATAATCTCATATAATCTCATGTTTCTGACGTGACGTCAGAAGAGTGGAAATGAAGATTCAATATCAAATCGCCCGGCTACTGCTCTTATATAGGCCTGTAGGAACAAAGTAGTTGGAATATTTAGTTGCGTATTATTCAAGGTTTAATAACGTATCAATTTCTATAACAAAAAAAACACCATAAATTATATGACGAGCATACAACCACAATGTATTCATGTTTATCTTTATTTATTCAGCCTTGTCTGTGGGCTACTTTCAAGTTAAAAACATGCCTTTTTGTTAACTGGTGCTTTGGCTGAATGTGAGAGTCAAGGAAGCGCACGGCGCTGCGTAATAGCAGGCTTTCTCACTCGCTTAACAGCAGAAGGCAGTGCAGCGTTGGAACCTACGGGTAACCTACGGGTAATCTGGGATCAAGCGGTCCTTCTGTTAAAGGAGATCTCCTGGGGGGAGACAGCACTGATCGGAAAGCAACATCTGCAAGTTTCCCGTTTCGTTTTTGCCGCAGAATACTCATTCGTGCGAGTGACAGCGACCTGGACCAGAGAAGGCCGTGTGCGCTATACCGGCCCAGCTCGGTGCAAACAAGTGGGCAAGCACAGTCCGACGTAGGATGCCAAAGAAGATGACCCAGATCTGAGCTCGTCAACCATTAGCCTTTAGATATTTATCTTATATCTGATTCGTGAGACTAGGTTACGTTTGACTGTGTCTTCACATTGGCCACCAAAAGTATACACATTCTATTCTATTGTATCATGATCAATGATATGGATCGCATGTCTAATTGCTTGCATTATTCTCACCATATTGAAGTAGATTAGAGAGAATAAAAACATTATTTGTAGAAGAACTGAATGTGGATGGATAGATGGATGTTTTCTCAAGTAACACTGTTTAATATTTCAATCCAGCAATGATCAAACCTGCAATCATTTGATCCCAGGTTTAGCACTCAAAGCTGATTTCACATTAAGATAAGATAACATAAAATATAGCTGTTAATCCTGAAGGAAATGATTGTGCCAGAGATTGCTTAAAAAACGACAACAACAACATGATAAAAACCACAGAGTAATGAATGTAGCCCATCCCTCGTGTTTATCTGGTGGATGAGCAGGTGGATCAGATAGCTATCCCGAGGAACGTAATTCAAGTCTCACCTAATGGTCATCAAGCGTTTAACCGCTGTGGCTTCTAGGTGCAAGGATTTTGTCCAGGCAACAAGGTATTGTAGTGGTTGTCTCATACGGCTTTCAT